>LNAC01000089.1:2574705-2771722 GCA_002007465.1 Ailurus styani | reverse complement strand
TGGGTGAGCCTGGGGGTGGGTATTCAGGAGGGCACGGATTGCATGGAGCACTGGGTGTGGTGCATCAACAATGTATCTTGGATCACTGAAAAAATTAAATTAAATTAAATTAAAAAAAAAAGATGTCCTTTAAGGGACTTGAACTTCAGTGAATGATACTATGGATTGTGACCTACAATTCCTAAACATTTGCACTTTACTGTTTTATTTAATAACTTGTTGCTCTTCCAACAATGATTAAACAAATATATTGGTTTTTAAAAGTTTAAATGAACCTGTAGTTTATTTGTAATGACAAAAGAAGGGCTTTGCAATGCCCATCTTTTTTGGGCATCCAGAGGTATGAATAAATCCAAAAATCTCTTAAATTCCTGTTTCATACACACAATGGAGACTTTTGGTCTAAAATAAATTAATAATGAGCTTTTTGAGTATTGACTTAGATAAAACTTGTTGAGTTTCCCAATACCACTAATTAAACCCTTGTAATAGTATCAAATTTATTTTTACTTGGTCTACTATAATACATGCATATTAATNGTGCATATTAATTATATATATATATATATAGGATATTTGACATATATGTGTGTGTATTCAGGTATATATTTAATNATGCATATTAATTATATATATATATATATATATATAGGATATTTGACATATATGTGTGTGTATTCAGGTATATATTTAATTTCAGGATACTGAGTTGCCATCTACTCAATCCACACCTGTCAATATCAGGCTCAGTTGTGGATATTAATCTCCATTTTTGGTTAATGTATACAAGTGGTTCTCTACTAGTGGCAATTTTGCCCCCAGAATACATTTATCATTATCTGGAGACATTTTTTGCTAGTTATATTTGGAAGGGGAGGCTGTTCCTGGCACCTAGGGATTCTGCTATGTGACCTATAATGCCCAGGACAGCCCCCACAATCAAGAATTATATGGCCCCATATTTCAACAGCACTGAGGTTTAAAAACCCTCATATAATTAGTAAATGAATAATAAATAATATATTTTGAGATATAAGAAATTAAGAACTTAATATATTGATTTATTGAACCAAAATCTAGCAAGTCACCATTATGGTGCATGTAGTTCTGAAGTCCCAATTGTCATATGTCACCAAGATAAAACTGCTTATTTTTAAGAAAGCAAGATGTTAGGGTCCTACAATTTGGAACCATGCCAAAGTTCAGGCTCATGTCAAAGTTCCACTTATATATGGATGACCTTGGACAGCTTAGTGAATATCACATACTGTCTGAGCTTGGGTTTCTGTAACAAAAACACCAGAGACTGGGCAGCTTAAACAACAGAAATATATTTATCACAGTTCCAGAGGATGGAAAGGCCAAGGTTAATGTGCTGGCTGATTCAGTTCCCGGTGAGGACCCTCTTCCTGGCTTGCAGATGGATGCCTTCTTGCTGTGTTCTCATAGGGCACACAGATCATCTCTCTTGCATTTGTTCTATAAGATCACTACGGCACCACCCGTACAAACTACTTACTTACTAAAGGTCCCCCATCTAAATACAATTACATTGGGAGTGAGGGATTCCACATATGAATTTTGGGAACACACTATTCAGCACATAACACATGCCTTAGTTTACTCACTTACAAGACCTTCATCATAGTACCTACATGTTAGAATTACTGTGGTTTTAATTATTTAAAATTGATAAAGTTTGTACTGTGGTAGCTGTCACATATTACATGTTATATAAGTAATATTGTATTACTTAAATACTGAATTTTATAAAACGTGTCTTCTAAGANAAGTTTGTACTGTAGTAGCTGTCACATATTATATGTTATATAAGTAATATTGTATTACTTAAATACTGAATTTTATAAAACGTGTCTTCTAAGAATGTGAGTATTTTATGTGGAGATCATTTTCAGGATGAGAAAGAATTTTATTTATTCAAAAAAGCATTTCTTTTAATTTGAGGGCTTTTCATATTAATAGTGTTTTGTTTTTGATAATACCTTCACCTTCTTGTCTAACATTTTAAACAATTCTTATGAGTGAAAAGAATTAAAATTCACTATCTCTCAAGCAAGGACAGCTTCCAAATCATTGTACAAAGTGAACACTTCCAATCTATCAAAGAAGGGTCAAAAATATTTTTATGTTGCTTATATTCAATAACTAATTATATTCTGAAGAATAGAGCTAGCTGTTGACTTCAATTTTGGTTGTCTTTTGAGATAAATGATGAAAGAAATGAGTAAAGTATTCTGTAAGGAAAAAGCATAAGGACTTTTGTTAATGTAAGATATGAATAAATTTTAAAAGATAGAGTTGTTTCTATGTTTATAATTTTTACTCTTATTAGTCATCAGGCACACAGAATTAATATACATTTTCTATATATAGATGTACTTATGGAATTTGAACAGTACATAATGTATGTTAGAAATATGCCAACTAAGGCTTATATTGGATTTTCTCCTGCACCTTCCTCAGACATTCTATCTAATGTTTCTATACTCTGCATACACTTGTGATGATGTGACCCATATTCATGCCTTTTCTGAAAAAAAATCCCAAGATGTTATCTGTACTCCAGAACTCTATTTCATCTACACTCCAATCATTAGATAATTTCTTAACTAAATTTACATCTAGGTATGGGCTAGATCATCCTTAAAACTACTCTTGAAAATCTACACGCAAAAATAAAATAAAATATTTAATAGAAATAAACACCTGCACTTCTTGATCTGAATAATACCTAGTGTGAACTGCACCCTGTGTATATTACTTCTGAGACCTTGACTCACAAGTTTCTTTGATGACTGAAGTTCAACACTGGTCACCATAAACTCATACCAAGTGAGATTGTCCATGACTTGCCATGAATCCTCAGGAGTGATGTTCCAATGCCCTCTGCTCTCCCAACAGAGGCTTGTGGAACTCATTTCCCAGCCGAGGAACGTTTTAGTGAGTTTCGATAGATATTTCCTCCCTATCCTTCCAAATAAAAGTTTAAAAATATTTACAAATAAAGCTTCCCTAGAATAATGTGTAAACTCAAGTTTAATAATGACTAAATTATCTTTCAATTTTGTATTTATTTTTAGATCTTCAATGCTTCAAAAGTGTCTTAAAATCCCAAGTGAAATTGTTTTGCCATATGGAAAAATACTTTTGTTTTACTAACACCCTTCATTTTGAAAACCGTTATTTTAATGAATTTTATCAAAGTCTATTCCTCGGAAAAACTTAAAGAGTCTAGGTGTTAAGTGGAAAAGAACAAGAGGCATAGATTAAACTCTTCAATTTCCATAATACTCCATTGAATTTTTTAAAAAGGCATTCATTTGATGAATAGAACTTCCTCTTCATGGTCTTCCTCCCAGAAAACGTTAATCCCAGTCAAACTGTGAGATAAACATCAGAAACCCAAACTGAGGGACATTTTATGAAATGTCAGATCAGTGTCCCTCGAAATTGTCAAGAACATCAAGAAAAAGGAAAGTCTAGAAAAAGGTACAGAGCAGAGGAGTCTAAGGAGACATGATGCCTCAATGTAAAGTGTCATCCTGGGTTGGATCCTGAAACACAAAAAGGACACGAGGGAAGATGAGACGGAATCTGAATAAACTGTGGAAGTTAGCGAATGAGAATATGCCAGTCGCTTCCTTAGTTCTGACAAATGCACCATATCGAGCTAAGAAGTTAACAATAGGGGGATCCAGAGGTGGTACATGTGGGAACTCTCTGTACTCCATTTACAACTTCTCTGTAAATATGAATTTATTTCAAAACGGAGCTTATTTGTTTAAGATATATCATTCAGCGAAAGGTCAATAGATCATACAAATGAAGTCATAAGCAAAACTTGCCATTTTAAAGAATTGATTTCCTTATGTCTTTAATCATTTGGTAGGATAGAAATTTAGAGCATGAGGACATTTATGAGAAAAGCAAAAAATGATACTTTTTTCTATGTGGAATTAAGAGAGGGCCATAGGGAAACTTAAATTTACAATTAAATTTAGAACTTAAAAAAGTACAACTATATCTATAATGGCAAAAGAGCCTTCCATCTTTCCTTTTGGAGATGCTTAGAAATTAAATGAATCTAATGAAGAGAAGACAGTATGGCTATCTATCTAAATTTTACTTTCAAGTAATTTACTTTGTCCAGATTTCTAGAAAAATTTTATCACTCCAACTAGATTTTAATGACATGCTTAAGTCAGTACAACAGAGGTTTCTAAAAAGATGAAATCATCTTGAACTATTTCCTGAATCCCCCCAATACCATCTCCACTCTTGGGTAATTAATCACATGGTCACATGGTGTCAATCAGGCTGCCATGATTCAGGGAAACAGACAATGTGGCATACAACTAAAGCAAATAATTTTTGTTTTATTTTTTTTTAATTTTTAAATTTTTTTAAAGCTTTTATTTATTTATTTGGCAGAGAGAGACACAGAGAAAGAGGGAACACCAGCAGGGGGAGAGGGAAAAGGCAGGAGAAGCAGAAGCAGGCTTCCTGCAGAGCCGGGAGTCCAACGTGGGGCTTGATCCCAGGACCCTGAGACCATGACCCGAGCAGACTCTTAATGACTAAGCCACCCAGGCACCCCTAGTTTTTGTTTTAAAAGATAATGTAACACAGATGCATGTATATATTCTATCTTCACCTGAAAAATAAGGATTTTATTTGGAGCACTCTGATACAATAGTACAGTTGCATTTGCAGCAGGAGAATAGGTATTTCCCACACAGGAAAATTCACAATCTAACCTTTAAAAGATGGATGAAGAATAGTGGCAGCTCTCTAATATTTGGAAAAAGCAACAAATACATGACGATAGCAGGGCTTGCACTCAATTTGTCTTAACTAGGCAGCCACAGCAACCAGTCTTGATGACAAAATTCAAGGAAAATGGAGAGGAGGATAAAGGTCTTTGACTGCGGGCCCAGCCCTTCAGTTCCAGAGAAGGTAGAACTACTCTGACATTTCTTTCCTCCCACCAGTTTGTAAAAAACAAACTCCAATATTACACAGAGATTTCACCAGTCCCCTGCAGGGATCACTCAGGCCTCTCAGGAAAGACTTGGCATTAATGTAGACACTGGGTCAAAATGACTCCTCCCCTGGGTCCCAGGAAGACGTTAGAGCAAGTAAATGATTTCTCACTCAGTTGGAAGTCCCTCCTAAAGGCTATGGATTAAACCTAATGGGGAAGAGAAAACACAACTGGGGGAAATGGCGCTCCTCAAAGGCCTACCGTAATGGCCCAGGGCAGGTGACAGGAGCCCAGAGTGAACCTCCCTTGACCTTGACATTGGCTTACCTGATGGTGCCGCTGTAGTCTTTGATGTAAACTATGCCCAGGAGGCGATAGATCCAGGAATGTCTTTTGAATGAGAGGAAGGACATTCTCTCTACAGAGCGTCTCACCAAGAGGTGACATTCAGAAAGTGCTTACTGCATTTCAAAAGTAATGAGAGATGTCCTGTGATTTATAATGACTTTGCTCAGCTTCAGTTTCCTGAAGAGTCAACCCAGAGACATGATCACATTTCAGTGGGCCTTTTCTTCTTGAATGTTCTAAATTCAGTATCTGCCTTTTGGAAAAACATTGGGATCATCATCGCGCCCCACACAGGCTTCAACCTCAGGTCGTCTGTGGCGAGGACCAGTGGTGAAGACCAGCGGTGAAAATGTGCTCTCCATCCCATGTGCACTTGGCTTGAGTGTGGCAGACGTGGCCAAATTCACCTGCCTTTTTCTCCCAGTACTGACTGGGAGAAGTTTCCGTTCCGAGATTTTTACACCATGCGTGTCTCTGTAAGTTTTGAAAACCATTCTGAAACAGATGGCTATCACAAACCTGGAAAAGCTAAAATCACTTGGAAATTTAAATTCAGTAAAGTAAGAAACAGGCTCTCAAGGCTATAATTCTCATCATAGTGAAATGATCTAATATGAAAAAAAAGGAGTGTGACTGTAGAAAATTATTTGGTTTGGTAAGTAAATGTAACTTTTTGAAACCATTCTTCTAAGTAAAGGAAAATAAAAAATAATAAAGGAGAAAAAATTGAATACATACCAGTATGACATATCTGGTTTCACGGCTACAAACCATGATATTTTAACAGTCTCAAACCTGGCCATTATGAGATTATCGCTTTAACAAAAATTAACACTTTTACATTTAATGTGATTATCACATTATCACAGTAACTTACAGTGAGTAAATCAAAGTACTTAACTGATTATCAAATTTTTGAGCATTTTTGTTATGCACAGATGAGAATGTTGTTCAACTTTTCCATATCAGGGCTATTGCTCATTTAACACTGATATCTATAATATCCTGGATTAGGGGATCTTGAAAGCAAAAAGACCTGTATCTGAAATTGTAAGCATCTTTCTCTCAAAACAAGTAACTGCTGCTTATTTAATATTTTATATTTAATTAAAAATTCCCTCTAGGTAGATTTTCTGGAAATAAGATGTATGGGACACTTCTGCTCTGCCTACGCTCTTTTTGAAAACATGTCACTTACTGGGCCTGTGGATCACAACATTTTGCACACAGAGATTTCAATGAAATATTTAAAAATCACATTGCACTATTGTCATAAAAAAAAGCAACTGAGAGAATAAGCTTTCTACAATTTATAGAATGAATTTACAATAGCCAATTTTATTATTAATAGAGGAAACATCCTTTTGCACTATAAAGTAATAGAACATGGGATGGAAAGGAATAGAAAAATTTTTCTCTCTGATTGAATTTAGCACTATACTGGATTACTATGTAATATTGTAAATCCTAATCCTTTTGGTACCATTTTTCCTTTTGGAAGCTATGTTACACTCTTGGTATATTTAGTTTGAAGAACTCTCCACACTCCCAACCATTTCGCCCCCCACCAAAAAAATTATGTTAAGTGTGGGTGAGAAAACTTTTCTATAATCTGCCAGCTCAAAATATTTTTAAACTTTTTAGAGTGCTTGGGATTTTATCCAGTGTATTGGACATCTTCCCCAAAGTTTATTTTTTCATACGCATGACCATCATTTTTTTATTGTGATGCATGAGCCAAATACTTTGCAAAATGCTTATAAAGTTTTAAAAAATGCAGGTGAGTGATTATTATAAAGTGAAAACTGCTGGGATCACCAATCAAAGAAAGAATAAAAAGTTGCCAGGAACTTTCTCAAGACTTGCTGCTTTCGGCTCTTTTCTTTTTCCTAAATTTTAAAGCAATCATTCACTGTATCGTTTTCCATTTATTTGTATTACTATCTAAGTATGTATCCCTTAACATCCCTAGACCTTATGGTTTGATTTGTAAAATTAAGAAATCTCTGATTAGTAAACCAGAAAACAGATGCTACTCTGTTATTAATGTATCTGAAAGTCTGACCTATTTTGTCATAAAATAGGAGAAATGTTCACATCACAATTATCCGAAATGGTTGAATTCCTGTTATTACATAATTATTTGTCTGTTTCAATGGAAAAATTAACCAATCTATGTAAAGAGGAAGACGTGACTAATGATATGTAAGTGGGCAAGAAAGAAACACTATCATTTGTAATTATTTGTCATTAATGTCTTATCTATAGGAAACCCAAGAGAATGAACTAATAAAGCTAGAAAAATAATAAGAAATAAATGATAATGCTTCAGGCAACTCTCTGACTTTATGAGACTCAAATTACCTTCTTTTATTGTAACATTCAAAAACAATAAAAAAAGCCAATTCAAAATAACATTTCAAAAGAAAAGCTACAGATCAATATGTAAAAATTGTATATTACTTACATATTAAAAGTCTATTTAGCAACATAAAGAAGACTGGATCAGATTGAGATACATAAATGTTTTGTCCGAATCTGGTATTTAATCTGATATTGAGAATTATCTCTAAATTAATTTATAAAGTCAATATAATAACAATTACAAAGCTAGCAGAAGTTATTTTTTAATCTCTTTAAAAGATCATCGAAATAAAAATACGTATGGAGGCATGGTAATAAACATTTTGGTAAAATAAAGGAAAGAACATTTCGATAAAACGTGTCTTTAAAAGAAACAACAAACTTTTACATCACCCATATTTTCTTTAGATCTGAGATTTGCATTTAAAAGTTTAATCAATTTGAAATCTCTTTTCTGTGACGTGAGATGAGAGAAGCAAGTGACCTGACCATGAAGTAAGTAGCCAAGGACCTTACTGGCATTTACTTCACTCTTCCCTTAATGGCTTTAGAATGCCTCGAACTGAGATTTGTTTTATAACTAAAACTTCATATGAACACTTTGATTTTAATTTTGTGATACCAAACAGAATTTACAATTTTATATNGTTTAATCAATTTGAAATCTATTTTCTGTGACGTGAGATGAGAGAAGCAAGTGACCTGACCATGAAGTAAGTAGCCAAGGACCTTACTGGCATTTACTTCACTCTTCCCTTAATGGCTTTAGAATGCCTCGAACTGAGATTTGTTTTATAACTAAAACTTCATATGAACACTTTGATTTTAATTTTGTGATACCAAACAGAATTTACAATTTTATATCATTATGAAGCTATTTTAAAGGGTTGCATGTTTGTATAATTATATGCATAAGAAGGATGAATTGCAACAGTGTATTGAGTGTCCCCTTGCTACACAAGGATGCAAAGATCCACAGAGAGTGTTGAAAGCATTATATTAGCTGGGGAGTCAAAGTAAAAATTAGAAAAATAAAATATCCTTTTTGTTCACTTTTTATGCATTAGACTCATCAGCAGACACCATTCTCCCGCTTCTTCCTCCTCTTCCTGTTGTTCCCTCTTCTCCTCCCTCTTTCTAGATCACTTGTATAAAGGGACAATTTTTTTTTGCCATTGCACAAGTTGTACCTCCATCTCAGACTTTATATATTAATATTTTTCTACTTGCAATTACGTTATAGAATCGTGATAAGGTTATTTTTAAGTGTTTAGCATGATTTTTTTAAAGCGAAATAAACAACTTCAATATATGCAGGGAGATAAACCATTAAAGTTGTCAAAAAAGAGACATTTAAGCTTACAGATAGATTTTTTTTTACCATTTTTTACTTTATTTTATTTTTTATTAATATATGATGTATTATTTGCCCCAGGGGTACAGGTCTGTGAATCATCAGTCTTACACATTTCACAGCACTCACCACAGCACATACCCTCCCCAAAGTCCATCCCCCAGCCACCCCATCCCTCCTCCCCTCCAGCAACCCTGTTTGTTTCCTGAGATTAAGACTCTCTTATGATTTGCTCCATCCCCGGCCCCATCCTGTTTCATTTTTTTCCCTCCCTTCCTCCACGAGCCCCCACCCTGCCTCTCGAGTTCCTCGTATCAGAGAGATCATATGACAATTGTCTTTCTCTGACTTATTTCGCTTAGCATAATACCCTCTATTTATTGTCATGAACCAGATAACATTTTTTGCTCCTTTCTGACAAGATAAATAACTGAATATCATACAGTATCTCCTGACATCCTTCCCAAGAACCAAACCTAGAGATGCTATAATTAACAGAACACTGAGAAACAACCCTAAGTGTTAAAAGCATTGATTTTCTGTCTAGTGCAAAGGCCTGTGCTAAGCGTTGCAGCGTGAGGCCAGTAGTAGATGGTGACGGGAGGAAAGAAAGTACCTGTTGGGGTGCCTGGGTGGCTCAAAAAAGTATCCGTTGGAGGGAAGCACTTGGTATTAGCTCACTTTCTTCTCCATGTTGTTCTGGGCCAAACTTGAACTCTCATACCTTGTGTTATCAAAAATAAATGTGGTTTTAGTTTAGCAATGCTGAGACAGCTCTGGGTGAAAAGGTGGGGATCAGCGATGTTATAAGAGAGAGTCCGTAATCTTTAGGTAGGCAGCCTGGGGATGCAGGGAAGACCTGGTATTGCACTTTTGGCCCAAAGGCAACCTGAAAGCAAAATTCCTTCTTCTTCCGGATACCTCTTATTTTTTCCCTGAAGGCTTTCACTACTGACCGGATGAGGTCCACCCACATTATGGATGGTCATATGCTTTACTCAAATCTACTGATATAAATGCTAATCACATCCAAAAAATTGCTTTCACAACAAAACCCTGGAAGTGGGTATGATGGCCCTTGCTAAGCTGACACTCGAAATTAACCATCACAGTGTGGCTGAGTGGGAGGTGACTGACCTGGAGGATTTCTCACCTATCCATCCCCAGCAAGGGTGGCCCAAATGAGGGCTGAGACTTGACTCTTCCTTCTCGTGTATTTCACCTGCCACTTTACCCGATAGCCCCAAGGGAATCTGAGCTCACGGGAAAACCATGCTGGTATTCTGGCTACCAAATTGACTTTAAAGAGAAATAAATTCACGAGGAAAGCTAATAATAGACAAAATAGAAAAAAACTTAAACACCCTCCAAAAGTCGTGAAATAATATAATAAATAAGAAGCGAGAATAACCTGATAAAATGCTGAATCAAAGGGAAATTCTAGGTATGAACAATATCAGGAGTGAAATAAAAACCCTGTCGGTGAACTAAGTATCAAAGTAAGTAATGGAGGAGATTTAATTAAGTTGGAAGATGCCATTGGGGAACACTTTCAGAAGTCATAAAGAAGCGATAATGATAGGAAGCCTATGCAAGCAAAGTTAAAAGACACGGGGGCAGGGGTGCAGGAATAGAAGAAACAACACTTACATGCTGGACAAGAGCGCTCACTTATCATAAAATTGGAATCCCAAAGGCAGAGAAAAAAATCAGAAGTATCTGAGGGAATATTTTTCAAGAATTACTAAGAAAGAAAGATGGAAGAATTCAAACCTAACAGCTGCTGGAATACTAAAGAGGATAGATAACCAAATCCTACATGGGACAATAGATAGTGAACTTTGAAAATACTAAAACATGTAAGTTTCTGGAACCTTCCAGAGACCAATTATGAACCAAGAGTCAGTTTTAATTTAGACTTTCTAATAGTGATACCAAATGGAGACAAACGTCATTTAATATTTAAAGCAAATGAAGGGGAAAAAATCATGCGTTTGAATATATTTGACAATGTGTGTTCAAAGGATTTTTCTGTTTATTCATTCTTACAGAGAGTTATGCAGACATAGTGCTTGATGAAAAAGAGAGACAAAGAGGCAGAGACAGAGAAACCCAAGGGGCAGCAGTACATTCAAGCAGATAGAATTATAAATGTTTCCACATAAATATCAAAGTGTATGTCTCTTGCACTTTTCTCGAAGCAGCCATTTGAAAAGGGAGCATCTAGCTTAATTTTAGGGAGAAGCAAGGCCACTTAAAAGTAAGATACTTTATAGAATATTCCTTTTTAAATAATGTATACTTCAGTACCCCCCAAACAAATATCTTTAAATTCAAAAGATGGAAAATAGACAAAATGAAGTAATTTGACAATAAACTTCAAAAAACATTTCACAACCAAAAAAAATCATTTATAAACATTTTTACAAATATGATTGTCGGTAAAGCTAACGTACTTTTGCTGAAAGCTAGCAAATCACGTGAGCGAATGAGGACAGCTGCTATAAGTAATTTTAGCCATCTTCTGGATTTTTTCATTGGGGTTTCAAGTTCATTTCACTCTTCTGCTCCCTTTCTTCAGCTGATAGATATATCTTTTTTTTTTTTTAAGATTTTACTTATTTATTTGACACACAGAGAGATCACAAGTAGGCAGAGGCAGGCAGAGAGAGAGGAGGAAGCAGGCTCCCTGCTGAGCAGAGAGCCCGATGTGGGCCTTAATCCCACGACCCTGAGAGCATGACCTGAGCAGCAGGCAGAGGCTTTAACCCACTGAGCCACCCAGGTGTCCCTAGAAATATCTTAATGAACGTGAACGGAAGGGACTTCCCATATTCATTCCACACTTACAAAAATTGAATTTCTAAACTATGTGTACATGCCATTCATTCCTAGCTCCTACGTCTACTATCCCATGCTTGTATTCTTCCTTTCCAATCAACTGTATTATTTTGCTTTCACATATTCATGAATTGTATTGGTCAGCAAGATAAAAGATGATCGATTGGTTAGGGTGAGGAAATCTCACAACTTTTCTTGCACAGATACTTTACATTGTGCTCGGACCCCTTTACTGAGAACAAGTCTTTCCTTATCTATCAATATTTAGCTAATGGAAAATACAGATCATCCCAAGTCCCCAACATCGTGAATTCTATAGTGGCAGTTCAATAAATTCTTGCGTTTAACAGCAAAATCCCTTCCCACAACACCTTCTAGGAACTGTTTGTATAACCCTGGAAATCTGAGGAAGAAATGATAGTTTTCAGCCAAGAAGAAAGGAAAAACGTATACTGTTTATAGTCCTTCGCTTCCTATACTTTCCATTCCCTGAATGGCCAGTAACTAACTAACTAACTAACTAACTAAATAAATAAATAAATAAATAAATAGAAGACGTGATACTTTATATACATAAGTTACAGTCAAGTTCCAGACATTGTTGCTCTAGGGAAAAAAAACCTTTCAGTAACATTAATCACTAAATTTCGTTCCCATAGGGACGCCTAGGAGGCTCAGTCGGTTAAGGGTCAGCCTTCAGCTCAGGTCATGGTCCAAGAGCCATGGCATCAGCCCAGCTCTGTCTCCCTGTTCAGCAGGGAGTTGCTTCTCCCGCTGCTGCTCCCCCTGCTTCTGCTCTCTTTTTCTTTCAAATAAATAAATAAAATCTTAAAAAAAATTCATTCCCATTATATTTGTCAATGCATTAGCACATAGACTAAAGACAGAGAGTATGTCCTTAGGAAAACCAGGGGCGAACACTGAAACATACTGTTAAGTGTAAAATTATTTTTTTATAATGAAGCCACAGAGGAGACAGGATTTAAATTAATTAAAATGATTACATAAATCCATGCTTATGTGAAATGTTAGGCTACCAGTTGTCCACAGGCAAAAGAAGAAATTATTCTTAGTTTATGGTCATATAATTAATCTCATAAATATATTTACTCTGTTTCTCTGGATTCATTTGGATTGCTGTGTTGTCATGGAGAATTCTAATACTACATATCTTTATTTCTTGGTGGGAAAGGGCTTAGATATGAAAGGAGTATGCTCCACGGATAAATGGCAGATTTTTTACTCTATCCTGGTAAAGATTAGATCCTGCAGCTGATATTTGGTGAACTTTTAAGAAGTGTCTATGCATGATGTACTTGTATTAAAATACAATTATTATTCTATTTTGGGTGGTATTTCCAGGGAATAAAATATAGGTATCCCCTGCCTTTCAAAAGTTTGAATAAGCCACTTCACTTTTCTCAAAGACCTACTTGTGCCTGTTGTCATTAATCGAAAGAAATCTGGAGAGGATTTTTGCTTTTATTTGAAAAGGTGAAAAGCAAAAATAATGGCCAGTGTTAGTTTTGCAGTGGGTGGCTGAGGGGCAGTGCATACCCTCACAGCCAGTGTGGTACCCCCTAGCTCCTTCCCTTGAAATGATGCTCAGCATCTCAGAGTCCAGCCCCCAGGGCTTTGAACTGTGAGTGAGCATCTGGGCTTTATCTCTATTTTGGATATCCATTAGCAAGATGTGTCTTAAGGTATCGGAGAAGCCTAAAAGAGATCATTTTTGGTGTCAGGGAATGCTCACAAATCTTTCCATATAAATTAATGGTAATCACTTCTGTGCTTTATGTCATTTCAGCTTGGCAAGTTTTCCTATGAACACTCCTTTCGGGAAGTGGAGGAAACCTGTCATTAAACCCAGAATCGAAAACAGAAAAGAAGCTTCCAGTTGTTAGGCAGAAAAGTCATTAAAATTGGTTGGGAGGAGAGCAGAGAAACAGACTGATTTTCTCTTTAGAATTCCCCAGATTCAAATTTAGTGGCCCAAGGTATTTCAGGAAGGAGGTGTTGAAGGGAGTGGCTAAAACAAGGAGAAAGTTTAAAGTCAATAAATCCCCGGGTTCCATGACGGTCTCTGCTGTGCCCCTTCCCCATTACAGTGGAAGACAGAAGGTGAAGAGGGGAAGAGAAGCCACAGGAGGAGACAGGGTCAGAGAAAGAACAGGAAGGAGAAGACAGGACGGAGAGCGTGAGGCAGAAAAGAAACAGCTGACGTGATCAATTCACAGAAAAAAAAATTAAAAATCTTAGCATAATCTCGCCTTCCAGCAACCCCTAGACTGTTTGATTTTTAAATAGCTTATTTGGTGCTTTTCCCATGATAAACTTTACTTTTATTGACTTAGTGATACAAAGCTCCATTTCAAATAGATTGGCTGGAGCAACCCATGGGTCATTCTCTGGGCTCATGTCGCCAGAAGGTTGCATCTACACCAGAGTTGATCTCATGGCTCATCTCCCCACTTCTAATTTTTCCCAGGGTGGGAGGGCTGACTCAGATCCGGGAGTTTCATTGATGGAATGAAAAATGCAGAGCAGAGTACCTTCTGAGTCCGCACCCAAGCATGTGTAACTCCTGCAGGACGTGTGTGTTCTCTCATGCCTACGGTGAAAGAGGCACGTCCATTCCAAGAGACGTTGCCTCCGTAACAGATATTTTGACAAGCTCTTTTGGCGTGAGATTTTTCACCTGCTCTCCTCGCTCCATCCTCCTATGGCCTGACATGTAGAGTTATATCGATTTCTTGCAACTTATTTCCTAATGAATTTCAAACTGGGAGGTTTTATGTTGCCATTTATTTGTTTCTTTTCCTTTTGTTATCCAAGATGGAGTGTCTAAGATACTAGACACCTAACATTTACACCCCCAAATCCAACAGTGCTGAATATCTATTTAGCATTTTATTGATGGCTTTACCGAATTCATGCAGGGGCAAAATTTTACTTCTTAAACTGAATTTCCTCTCTTAAACAATTCATCACCTTGTTTTTTGCAATGTATAATGACTAAAATGACTATATTAAAAATAATTATATACTTATACTTTTAAGTTTTAACTAAGACATTTGTATTGGTTTAAGTTTAATGAATGTAACTGAAAAGTATATGGTGGATTTTGTGTGACCCAGAGCATTGTACAAAATCTTATTAAACCCCTACATCAAGATCCTCGTTATTGAGATCGAATATGGAAAGCAAATAATATCTTGAATTAATGATCACGATTGTAATTGTTTACACCATGCAAAGTCATTTAAATAAACATTTTGCTTTAAGCAATGCCCAATGCTAGATTACTTTCTCTTCTTTTGAATTGTCTATTTTGAAAGGTAAATTCTTTAATAATGTTGGTGGTTTTATATTTGTCACAAGGCAATGGGCATCTGATGAGTGCTGGACAGCTAAGAAACTGAAATGTCCTTCTGAATAATTAAAAGGAAAATTATTTTTCTGGCTTTCAACCAATAAAGAAAATATTTTTTCTGTCTTATTTATTTTATAATAATTTTTGGTTCTTTTCTCTATGCCCTTCATTTTTAATGCTTTATTTACAATGTCACAGTTATCAAATTTTAAGTGGTTTGAAGTTTTGTTTCCTCTGTGACTTTCTAGAAGTGAATTGCCTAATGGGTAACTGGTAGTTTTACATAGCTATGAATACTTTCATTTAAAATTAATTAAAATAATATGATTTTTTAAAATTAATTTCATAGTTGACCTAGCCATGGTTCAGATATTTAATAGCCTCAGGTGGCTACTATTACTCTATTGGAAAGCATGAGTTATAAACATTTATAAACATTTTCATAACTGCAGACAGTCCTGTAGGAAACCATGGTTCTAGAAAATACTTTTATTGTACATATGGATCATTTTCTTTCTGATGGAGTCTGGAGTCTCAGGCATGGCAGCATACTGCAGCATATCTAATGATTTTGCATTATTTTAACATATATTCATAAAATAATTTAAATCATCTTTTATAAAATGATAGGTATATTATTAAAACCAATAGCTAAATTACAATGTTCTGATATAATTGTTTAAGAAATTCTAATCTGGATTTAAAAATATTTGGAATTTTTATTAGGTAAAAAATTTAAAAATGTTTGTATATATGTGTGTATGTAGATATATATATCTAGAGAGAAAGAGTGAGAGAGTGACCTCCAATTAAAAGCTGACTCCTTCTTATACCAAGTTATTTGTGATCTAATTAATTATTTTTGCCAACATATATTTAGTCATGTTCAAGTGCCAGTTACAGGGAGTAGAAATATAAATAAAGCAAGGGCACTGTATTTTTTGATGGGACCCTATGAGATGAACTTGAGACAATATGAGTTTGCCATGAGCTGGGGGCAGAAGAGGGAAAGACTACTTCTGAGTTGATCCCTTTGCTCTAGGCACACAGGCCCCCCCCTGCATAGGGGAAAGCAGAAGGGGACCCAACACTGAGCTCTATAAATAGCTTTTACATATTTACTTATTTTTAAATGCATTTCAAATAACGTGCCTGAATGACAAGGCTAAGTGCCAGGCGCTTGTTCCTGAACAGCAGACTCAAACCAGTGATGACCTCACGTGATCTTGAAAAAAAGTGGCTCTAGATCAGTATCACAGCCTTTGCTCACTGCAGTGGGTTGGAAGTGGGCACTTTACATATTTCTCATTGCAGAAGAACTTAATGTCATATTTTCAAGATAGTCTGCATTGCCAGAAGCTCTTAGCTCTTATGTTCCATTTTAAGGTTGGATGAGCAGTGCTATCTTTATGCATGCAGCTTTATTGACTGTGAGTAACACCTTCAATTGACTAGTAATGACTCTTTACAGAAAGGGTGCAGGGAACAGCAAAGCCATTGACATATATGGACTACAGTGGCAGATACACTAAGAGGAAGAGACGATGCTCTCAGTAGAGAACTTTAGAGTAAAACAGCAGTAATGTGTACATATCAGTATATTGTTTCGAATGCAAAGAGAGTGCTTTTGAATATTTTGTGCTACTTCTATTCCACATATCCAGTAGAAATCCATAGGAAAATTTATTTCCTCCAGTTACCTGGACATTATTTTGTCAAATTCATCTATCCATGTCCATAGAACATGTTTCATTCAGAAAATTCTTTTTTTTTTTTAAGATTTTATGTATTTATTTGACAGAAAGAGAGATCACAAGTAGGCAGAGGCAGGCAGAGAAAGAGGAAGAAGCAGGCTCCCCGCTGAGCAGAGAGCCCGACGTGGGACTCAATCCCAGGACCCGGAGATCATGACCTGAGCTGAAGGCAGAGGCTTAACCCACTGAGCCACTCAGGTGCCCCTCATTCAGAAAATTCTAATTCAATGAACTGGTTGGTGTTTGATAGACTTTCAGTCACATGTCTGCTACTTAAAGTCATGCTGAATTTATACTCTCTACTTAGAAACTGAGACTAAGTCCTTTTCCTAAGTAGAAGATAAAAATTAATTAGGAAATTTTTGAGAAATAGTAGATCAGAGCCTAGCATTATAATTGCATAACATCATAAACTATTTGTACAATAAAAAGCAATGGCTCGGATATTAAAATAGCCATTTTTTAAAAGATTTTATTTATTTATTTGTCAAAGAAAGAAAGAGAGAGCTCACTAGCAGGGAGAGGGGCAGGCAGAGGATGGGGGAGATGCCCCTGCACAGCAAGAAGCCCGATGCAGGACTCGATCCCAGGGCCCTCGGATCATGACCTGAGCTGAAGGAAGATGCTTAACCAACTGAGCCACCCAGGCATCCATAAAATACCCATGTTTTAAAACTCGAATAATACTTATGAGTGTAGTACAATGGATCCTTCTGATGTAATAGCATGAAATGAATCCAGGCCACTTACTGAAATGAATCCAGGCTACTATATAATTATTAAATCATATTTTATACTTAACCATAGTAATTTTTACACAAATGCTAATGATCTATATTTTATTTTTAGATTATTTTGGTTAATAATTTCTAATTGAATGTGATAAATTCTGCAGATATTTGCTAAAACAAGGATTCTAACTTATTACTATGTGTATATATATATATATACACACATACCAATTTATGATTGCATTAGTCTTTAATATATGGAATAAATGAGCCAGAAACCCATTGTACATTTCTTGAAAAGAAAAAGGAACACAATTTTGGGAGTTTCCTGCGGTTAAAAAAGAATTTCAGTTGTAAAAGTGCTTTTCATATTCATAAAAGCAAAGACTGGTAAATATTTTAAAACTCCTTTTGGTGTGACTGTCAGCAGGGCACCAAGTCCAAAATTCTCTATATTTTTAGAGCAATGGTATGCCCTTTAATACCCTTAAATTTTATCACTTCAGACTTCAATATTCACCAATGGATTGAAATAAGATTCTTTGTAAAATAAGGTTGTGACTCATGATTCTGAAATCTAACTGCATAGACCTTGAAAAAGCCATGAATATAGATGAGAAAGTACTGCTGACTGAAGCAAGACATCTACAAACTGTCTTTTACTTTGAAGAAGCTATTTAACACAAATGTGTGGCTGAAAATAACAGCTACATCTGTATAATGGAAATATTGAACTTATTGTTATTTGTTATTTTCAACAGTATTTCTTAGTATTAATTAGCAAGAAGCCCTAAAAATATGGATTAATAAATTCTAGTGCTAAGTGACACCCTGGCATAATAATGCTTATGTCATTCTTGGATAGAAGAACTGGAGTCAACACACAAGAGGTAAGGAAAAGTATTTCGACATCTTAGTGCAAATGAAACAATGTTTTATAATAGATGGCTATCTTGTATCCACAATAAGTTTTATATTATGTCAAACACATTCTATGGATGTAGACATTATATATAGAATCTAGAGTCCTATATTAAAGATATTTGAACAATTATATAAGGGTGTGCTTTCTTACCCAAAGTCAATACAAATTTGATCAGTTTTTAGCAGGATTGGTTCTCTCGATGGGAAGATAGTTTCACAGGGCTTCACGTACAAAAATAAAGTGAAGATAACGGTAAAGAACTCTACCACAGGTTGACTTCCTCAAGAAGCAGACTCTCAAACAGATTAATGTGCAGAATGTTGATTAGAGCATGCTCTCAGCATCAACACTTGAGAGAAAGGGAAAGGACACTGGGCGGAGTGAGGAGCTGGTCTCAATGGAGTCTCTCCAAAGTCCTCTACCACGGTAGGAGTGAGCTTTAAAGACCAAGTAACCCTTCAAGAGTCTTCCAGGATGGGACTAGGACACTGGGATTTTGGACCCAAGATGACTAGTAATTGGTTTCTGGTTGCATAGGAATAGGGTATGACTGAGAAAAGCCACGCTCTTTAGACAATTCCTGAAGAGTCTGAAAATAAGAGCTGTCACTTGCAAGTTTCAGGGAGCTGGGATCTACAGGAGATACAATACAACAGCCATCACCAGTCCTAAGAGATGATACTCACACAGTTCTATAGTCGAGGACAGGCAGTTTCCTAGCAGTATGGCTTGGACCATGCAGCCTCATTGTCAGACAACCTAAAGATAATGATGGATAGTCTAGATGTTAATTTAAAGCAAAGATCTAAAAGGAAAAAAAAAGCAGAAATCTGAAAAACTAACTTTAAGTTGACTATATATATTTACATATTTATTTGTACTATAGCTACATATATAACAGTGAACTTTAGTTGACATTCATAAAACATTGTGAGAGTTTTTAAAACTTCAGTTTACCATTACCAAATAAGGTATTATATAAAGTGGATCATACTTATCTGTTCAACTTCTATAAACTGTATCGTAAATAGACAACTGAATTATACATATTGTAGAACTCAGCATCTTTTTTTATGTGTTGCTATCAATAATTAACATCATTTATTGATGTAGACCTGAGCTTCCAGTAATTGTAAAATTATATAGTTGTTCTATATGATATTAGTGACTGATATTTATGGTGAAAATCTACAAGAAATTGAGATAAATCAATAATTGAAAAGGTGTTAATGAAGAATTTCAATGTATGCTATATTATGCTAAATTCTTCTAAATGACACAACCGAATATATTTTTCTATCTCTTGAATAAATTATAATCTAACTGGGACTATAGGACAAAAACAGGTAATTAACAATAAAGAGTACTGAGAATGCTGTATTGGAGGGAAAATACTTCATTATATTACTTGGGTTGCAAAACTATTAAATCAAAGAGTTGGCTTAGTTCTCTGAAAGAGAAATAATAATATAAGAGCTTTTATATGTGTTAATTATATATATGTGTGTGTCTATATACACATGCACATGCACATATTATATTAAATAAACACCAAGTAGATGCCATTCTTCTAACTACACCACCTGATCTTTATCTTAGTTGATTTACAGTATGTTTTGATATATCCTACAGAGTTACACTTCAGTGTTTTTAAATATTTTTAGTTCTTCTTGTATACATTCCTTTAAAACAATTTAAAGTTTTGCTTTTCAAATTTTATAAAATGCTATGTCTTTAATTGGAACTATATTAAGTTAATTTTGGAGAACTAACTATTCTTAATAATTATCTTTTCATTGAGGAAAATGAAACTCCCTTCTAATTATTTATTTTTGTTACATTATATAGTGTGTGTGTGTGTGTGTGTGTGTGTGTGTATGTGTGTATGTGTGTATACACCTAAGTTGATTCTTCTTTGTTCTTCTTCATTCTCCACAGCTTTTAGATTCTCTCGTTTGTGTTTTGTTTTGTTTTGTTTTTCCTGCTGGACAATTAGTTTTCTTTGATTCATGATCTTATTTTATTCTATTGGTGTTATATTGTCACATTATCTTTAATTAAATTTAGGTAACAATTAATTAACTAAAAATGCAAGAAAGTTGCAAGGAATTTATTTCTAACATGTGAGCTATTGTTATGTCATGTGTATGGAAGACACTGTGTAGAGATTCTTTCTTCATATTTTCCATATATGAGTAGCTTGGGATAGAATTTGTAAGGTGTGTGCACATTATTATTTCTTCCCTTGCAAATTTAAGTTTAATGATTTATCCTATAAGAAACAAGAGCAAGATGTTAATGTTTATCAATTTTTCAATAACTTGAAATCATGGGGGAGAAGACGGAGAAGGATCTGTACCGCTGAATACACTAAGCACTGAGCATTGCTCTCACTATTTGAGGTTGATAGATAATCCATGATTTTCAACAGTGTTCAATATAGCTCTGACATTTGACGGAGGAGAGGATAAATCCATTCCCATAGAGAGATAGAGCCTTCAGAAAGATTTTCAACATAGGTGATAGCAGAGGGCATTTTTCTCCAACCAGAAAGAATTTATCCAAATGTACATACCTCCAGATGAGACCTTTATTCCAAGCAGTAAAATAACTGAAAATACAGTATTCGGAAGTTGAAAATTAGGAAGGATAAAATTGCCTCTTAATTATTTTCTTTCCCAATATGATGTATCAGCAAGAAATTTCAATGGTTTTTAATTTGTCGTACTGATTCCGGCTGTTAGGAAGAGTAATAAAATACCATTTTGTACAGAACATTTGAAGCATAGTGAATTGAGATACACTTTTTAAATTATTGGATTTAAGTTATTAAGTAATTTAAATTATTAAATTATTGGATTAAATTGAGATTTTAAAAAAAATTTTTGGACTTAGATCATTTAAATTATTCTGAAATTAATTACCAGACAATATAAATTATTTTATTATGTCTTGAATAAGAGGAGGCTTTCATATGTGGGAGAGTCTTAGTGTGCCTCTTTGTGTGGTGTGTGGGAGCTGGTATGTCTGTGCATTTTAAGACATATATATCTAATATGTAATACCAAATATTTACTGTTACTAAGTATATATTTTATATATTACGTTTAGTATATTATTAACATATTTATTAGATAGTTTTATATATTTAATAGTTAATTTATATTAAAAGATATATTGTACCATAGTATTTCTTAAATCTGAAATCCTGATCTTTCCTCCTTAATATTTTCATATATTAGTGTGGTAAAATACATCAATATATTTTCTAACGTGAGTCATCTTGCAGTTTTATTACCAAATCCATGTACTTGTATTGGTAATATGTTTACATGGATTATTTTAATACTTTTCAGGATTAAATTTGACAATATATGTTTAATACATTGGCACAATGGTTACGAATGCTCTTGGTTTATAAGTTTTTTTGTTTTATTTTCAAGGAGCTATTGATCATCTGTATGTCTTCTTTGGAAAAATGTCAGTTTCAGTCCACCTCATTTTTAATCAGATTGGTTTTGGGGGTTTTTCTTTGCTACTGAGTTGTATGGGTTCTTTATATATTTTGGATATTAACCCCTTATCAAATATGCAATTTACTAGTATTTTCTTCTGTGTGGTAGGTTGCCTTTCCATTTTAATGAAGGTTTCCATTGTTGTGCAATGCAAATTTTAGTTTGATGCTTATTTTATTTTTGCTTTTGTTGCTTCTGCTTGTGGATTCAAAAAATCATCATCATCGAGGAACTTATGTCAAGGAACTGGCCGCCTATGTTTTCTTCTAGAAGTTTTATGGTTTCAGGTCTTATATTCATTTCTTTAACCAATTTTCAGTTAATTTTTGTGTATAGAGTTAGATAGTGGTCCACTTTCATTCTTTTGGATGTGGCTGTCCAGCTTTCCCAAAATTATTTATTAGAGACTGTCCTTTCCCATTGTCTATTCTTGACTCCTCCATCATAAGTGAGTTCAAGTTCATAGTGGTCTGCTTGCTCGTGCTTAGTTAGGACAACATACTAACAAAAAGGAGAGAACGACCCTGCATATGTTTAAGAATCAGGAAACTTATAGCATAAAATCAATTCTTTAGTTTTATTTTTATTTCTTTTTTAGTTTGTAGCATCAAGGCAATTTGAAAGATTTTCTGCAGCACAAGTAGACGATCCAAACTTAGTTGGGGACACAGGAGATATGGCTATGTATAATGAATTATTCCTGGAAATTTCAGACTTTATAGAATAACTCTAGGCCTCTTCTACATCTTCAGACTTTTTAATATATTTTTTTTCTAATTTGTGAGTCTTAGAATACAGAAGTGGCTTTGGTTATGGGGGAAAGAGGGCCGATGGCATAGGTAAGCTAGAGACACAGGCTTCTCTCTCAGTCAAAACTAAATCTTGATGTTAGTAATTTTAAGCCAAGGACATTCGTGCCTTCTTCCAGTCATCTAAGACCTGCAGAAGATCTTGCCTAAGCTCCACCTGACCTCCTGGCCCTGGGTGCTAGAGGAAGCTCTGATGCAATGAAAGACATGTGGTGCAATTAAACAGGCTCCCTGATGGTAGAGTGAGCAAACTCCTTATGTATCCAGCCCCACAAGGTACAGTCCAAAAGCAAGAGTAGCAAACGCGAAGTTCAGAGTACTGCTCTCACCTCCTTCCGGGAGAAATAAAGGAGTGGCTGAGCACTGATTTAGAGGAAGAACTAAGTACTGCCAACAACCTGAAATGTGGAAGTAAACTCCCTTAATTTAACTAGGGTTCCTTTCAGCCAGAAAACCCAGATCAGAATATGAGGAACTAGATCCAAACTCGTAGAAAAAATTAAGATTAGGAATGAGAAAGACACTATCTCAAGGCGTGCGAATGGCAGAAATTCTAGATGAAGAGTATAAGTAATTCATCACACACAAGGTTTATTTATATTGCATTTGAGATGCAAAAGAAGAAAGCTGCCAACATAATTAAGGACTATTCAGCATGTGGTGTTACTACCCTCAGAAGACAGCCTAGAGAAAGTACCTGATGTTTAAAATACATTTTTCATACGATGTCGTACTCCATAAGGCACATGGAGGAAGGATTTGGAGGACAGATGTTACTTTCGGGAATTGCAAACACTTCCCTAGAGAAAAAGTGAAATGGGTGAGAAAATAATGATAACAATATCTGGCCCATAAGTCTTGGTAAGGAGTGGAGAGTCTCTGTTTAGCAAACTATTCTGGAAGTCCTTTCATAAAAGGCTGACAGTTTTCTGTAGGGCCACAGAGTAAATGTTTTAGCCTTGTCACACATACAGTCTCTGTTGCAACCATTTAACTCTACATTTTTACATAAATGAATGGGTTTGGCTATTTTCCAATAAGCTTTATTTGAGAAACAGGCAAACAAACAGGTGCCAAGATGTTATTTGGTTCATGACCTGTGTAAGCTTCTGGCTCTTAGTTTCAGCTCAGGTCATGACCTCAGCGTTGTGAGATCGAGCCCCTTGTTGGGGAGCCTGCTTGAGATTCTCTCTCTCCCTGTACCCCTCCCCTCTGCTTTCTCTGTCCCTCTCTCTCTAAAAATAAAAGTAAAAAAAGTGCAATTTATTAACTAAAAGAACACTTTGAAATAAAAAAATAAGGACTAAATTAGTACATTTGTAGCTTTGGAATTTTTAGGTATGATAGGGAAGGGATGAGGGAGAGAGGGATAGAGGTAGACATATCAGTCAGAGAGGCCACTTAGACTTGTGCCAAAAGATGGTGGAAAGGGATTGTGCTGATAGTTGACCATAGCATGATCTATTATCCAATTTGATGCTATTTATACAACGGCAACGTAAGGCCCTGCAGCTCCTGAACTTTCAGTAAAATTTGTTTTACAGACCAACACACCATAAAATAAAAATTTTATTAACCTATGTTTGTTTATTTGCCTATACAGAGACTACTAAGGAATATAGGTTGATTTCATGTGTGGTTGGTGTCAAAGAGTTAACAACTGTACTTGCACATGGTGTGAATGATATTCTGAGTCCTGTGGACACTGTAACTGGGAACCAGTAACTTTGAGATCTTAAGCACTTAACCATGTGCAGAAATCCTGGGGAAGATAGCAGATGATGTGAGCTAAAATCAGGCTAGGAGAGAATCTCAAGCCTCATTAGACCTTTGCAATAATTGTGGGTATATTAATTCATCTTATCAAATGGTCATATGGGTGTCTGCGAGGTCTCAAGAAAATATGTATTTTATTGCATTCTTTGCTGGAAATTATTATGTTGTGCATGGATGAAATCAATATTTGATGAATCTGGGGCAAAATTTGGTTGAAACAGAATTTACTGGTGTTGTGCTTTTTCTTGTTATAATATCACTAGGTGTCACTATTGAGATTCTGACTTAGGAGTATCTGGGTGGGTCTTTGGACTGTTATTTTTAAAAATTAGCTCAGATCTTTTTCATATGTCACCAAGTTTGGAAATCACTAGATGTGTTTGAACATAATTTGAATAAAGAAGAAATTACCTACTACTGCCAAGAGAAACATTTTTGACCTTTAAGGGTTTTATTCAAAGGAAATGGGTGAATCTTGGTCTGATTGGACTACAGGTAGGAAGTGACCTATTTCATATCGAGAAGGGTTTGAATGGGATGCCTGGGTGGCTCAGTCAGTTAAATGTCAGACTCTTGGTTTCACCTCAGGTCATGATCTCATGGGTTGTGGGATGGAACCCCCCAGGAGATCTGTGCTCAGCAGAGTGTCTGCAGGACATTCTCTCCCTCTGCCCCTCCTCCCATGCACTCTCTTTCTCTCTCTCTCTCTCTCCCTCAAATAAATAAATCCTAAAAGAAAAAGGAGGTTTTGAATGACACGTTTTACCCAAGCATGGAACAATGATTGGGACAGAAAGAATGCAGCTATCAAAGGGAATACCAATTCATATTAGAAAGACCAAGAACTGTAAAGTCACTAATTAGAAGGCCAAAATTTTCTATAATACTGGAAGGTTTTTAGGATAATTGAATTGAATAATTTTTATATTCTGTCACACTTGCATACACAGTTCATAGCAAAAGACCATTAGAAGAGACTTGAATGAGCTACTACAGTCCTAAAAAAGACTAAATAAATGCAATGTGAAGTCAAGAGCGTACTTTGTTTTTATTGTTGGAGAAAGTACCTATGGAAAGGCCCACTCTGTCCACTATGCTTGATAATTGTAAAGCCCATAGAGTAAAACTAAGCTTTTAGAGGACAATCTATGTGATCCTGTGGTGGTAATTTTCTGGAGTTGAAGGGAGGTGTTTCACTGAAATCTGCTTCAGGATAAGCATCTATCATGCATTTCAATTCCTGTAATGCTGCTATCAGTATCTGACACCATAATGCATTCAGCAAGCACTTATTGAACACTCTATATGTTTGAAAAATCTACCTCCAGCACTGAGAATATGCCAGGGACCAAAATAGACACAGGCCCTTATATCACAGACATATTTTGGAGGGGAGGACTGGCCAATAAATACTGAGTTATTTCTCAAATAAATACCCAGTTATCTCCTTTATCCATGGGGGATATGTTCCAAAAGCCCCAGTTAATGCCTAAAACCACAGATTGTACCAAACAGTAAATACACTGTTTCTTTTTTTCTATACATACATTCTTATGATAAAGTTTAATTTATAAATTAGGGAAAGTAAGAGAATAACAACAATAATGATATCATAGAACAATTATAACAATATATTGAAATAAAATGTTTGTGAATATGATCTCTCTCACTCGCTTTCAAAGTATCTACTATACGGTGCTCACCCTTCCTCTTCTTGTAATGATGTGAGATGATAAAATGACTACATGATGAGATGAAATGAGGTGAATGACATGGAGTTGTGACCTACTGTTAGGTTACCATTCACCTCTTGACCATCAGAAGAAGGATCGTCTGCTCCCAGACTGTGGTTGACCTTGGGTAACTGAAACTGTGGAAAGATAAATTGCAGATAAAGTGGCCCTACTGTGTTCTACAATTGCAAATATTGGAAAGTCCTATAAGCAAAAATATAAAGGTGATGTTTTTTTTTTTTTTAAGATTTTATTTATTTATTTCACAGAGGGAGAGAGATCACAAGGAGGCAGAGAGGCAGGCAGAGAGAGAGGGGGAAGCAGGCTCCCCGCTGAGCAGGGAGCCCGACGCGGGCCTCGATCCCAGGACCCTGAGATCATGACCTGAGCCGAAAGCAGAGGCTTTAACCCACTGAGCCACCCAGGCGCCCTATAAAGGTGATGTTAAGATATAAAGTGGTAGAGCCGGGAGATGTTAGTTACATGGGGAGAGCGTGGGAGGAAGACAGAGATGTCTTGATGATGTGGCCACAGCACAGCAGACACCTGAATGCAGTAAGGGGAGGTTCCGTGTGCGTATCTCCAGGCAGGTGAAGCAGCATGTTCAAGGTCCTGAGGCAAGGATGGGCCCGGTGAGTCTGCGGAGTAGTAAGGAAACTAGGAGGTTAGATAATTCCGTATATTATTACTAAATAAATGAGTGAAGATTGAGGACAGTTTGTAAAAGTAAATAGAATGAGAGAAATATCAAAGAGCAGGAAATGTATGAACAAAGTTTGAACCAAGTCTTGTCCAGGGTCTTCTAGAACTTTTACAACAAACACATGACCTGGGCCCTATAGTTTTAGTATTACAGATGGTTGAAGGTTTTCGAAAAAGGAAATAACATGGAGAAATGGATATTTTTTAAAGAGATTTTATTTATTTATTTGAGAGACAGATAGAGAGAGCACGAGCAAGGGGAGGGGAAGAGAAAGAAGCTCCCTACTGACTAGGGAGCTTGAGGCGAGGCTCCATCCCAGGACCCTGAGATCATGACCTGAGTTGAGCAGATGCTTAACCAACCAAGCCCCCCCAGGCACCCTGAAGAAATGGGTATTTAAAAAGAAGAGTCTTTTTGCAGTGCTTTGAACTGTAAACTGAAATGCAGACAGAGCAAATGAAGAATGAAGAATCAGTAATTAATGGAATACTTAGATATGATAGATAAGGACAAGGCATGGGAATAGAGGTAAGAATACTAGACATTATAAAGGAAAGCATAAAAGTACACGGTAAGTGATTCAAATTTGGGGTAAGGAAGAAGTAATCAAGATTTTGGGAATCAGTAACTGATGAGGAGGATACCATGGTACTGGGGGAGGCGGAAGGTGAAATTAGTAACAGGTAACTGTTTTAGGGGTAGGCTGATTTTGAGGTTATGGCTTACATATTTAAATTAACATATTACCAGATAATTATAATTCCAGTGGTCAGGACTACAAAATTGTTAAGACGTCAGGCTCTTGGGTCTGTTAGTTAAAGTTCTGAAAGTAGTGGTCTCCCAAATAAGAGAATCTGAGTTCATAATTTCAGAATGTAAAGGATGATATATTGAATAACTTCGGGAAATAGCATATTAGTTTTGAATATTAGATTCTTTGAAATATTTTAACTAAAATATTTAGATAGCTTTAATACATGCAAATGCATTCATATATTGACAAAATACTCAAGCTGCTCTAATTTAAGTTTATTTTAGTTGTGAACATGCTATCATAAGGACTTTTAAATTTCTAAACAAATTATTTAAAATCAGAAAACGACTTTTGTTTCTTGTGCATCATTTCTAAAATGCACTTGTTTCTTAAATTTATGGTTAACTAAATCTACTTTAACATACAATATGTACAAAGCACTTTGCAAATGTTAATAATAAAAAGACAAGTAATATAATATTATATTCAGACTTTATGATCTAAATAATAATAATATTAATAATAACTTTGATCATAAAGTAACTAACTGCAGTGTCAGGCACTTTTCAAAACAGGTTACCTATATTAAATCATGTAAATAACAGAACACTGTATTAAATATGTACTATTATTTTTAATAGTTTACAGAGGAGAAAATAGAGGTGCATGGAAGGTTAGTAACTTGCTTAATATCACACAATTAGCAACTGACAAAGTCAGCTGCAGAGACCATTTAAATATTTAAAAAAGATGGTAGGTATCATCTATATCCAATAATATATTATAATCTCTGTTAAGAATACATTTTATTTGATGAGACCATCTGACATGGGGTTTTGGAAATACTTATCTTTGGATCGATCTCATGAGAGTAGAGGTGGTGCAACTTAACTCTTGAGTTGAAGTCATTCAAATGCATGGCAACTCACTTTTGGATGAAGGAAGTCACTTATTTTATTGTGAGAAGCTAACTTCTCTTGATTTTTACATGATTTTATTCAGCACCCTTCAAAACAATAGCTTATTTTACCCTAACTACTGAAATTATATCACAAACTTATGTATGCTTTTGAGGTTTTTATCAGTAAAACACACATAATAATCAACCCCAAATTATACCATAATCAAGGGTAAAATTCCAGCCATATTCAAAGAGTTTATAGGATGCTCTTATGCGCTTAAATGTCTGTGTATGTTCCTATCCATAACTTAGAGACATTTTCCATTCCTTGTTCATTAAGATTACTAAACATTTTAGTTTGTGTGTATACAAATAGAGCCTTATTCTACATAGTGTTCTGTGTCTAGAAGAGAAACTATTAAATTAATCGGTCAGAATTAATTCCATTTGAAAAGTAAATCGTTCATATCAGACAACAAAATCTTAATTGGAATGCCTACTTAAAGCATGAAACTTAAGTTTTGTAATCCAACTCCTGATAACATTGATGGAAGGCACATGAAGTAATATCCCTTGGGAATCTAGAAAATTTACAGCTGACATTGTGAAGTGTCTCTCTCAATTACAAGCCCTATAATTTCTTCACTTATAGAATAATACATTTAATTTGCATAACTGCAACTCAAGTATTGTTATTTTTCTTTAATTAAAATGTAGCCTGTATAGTATATCTATGTGAATAAAGAGATCAGGCTACATTACTGAAGCTTTTCTTAACAGCAACAGATAAAATTCCTTTTTTCTGAATGTTTCATAATTTACAAAAGATAACAAAGCAGTACTGGGAAAGAATTCATCCAAACGTTGTAATTTTAGAAATGTGTGAAGAAAATCGGTGGTTTGCCATGATAGTAATTTCAGCTTGATAAATTAGTAGCAATTTCCTTACAGTTAATGTTAACATTATTCTTCTCTTTGGAAACATTACATATTTTATCATATACTTCCTAAAATTACACAAGGACATTTTTGTATTTGTGAATGTATGTGTTTAAAGTACAATTTATACAAAAATAGCTTGGAAATATGTGGAAGAATCTGTACTCTCCATGTGATACGTATTTAAGCTGAGAACCAGATTTAAATTCTGCTGTAATTTTTAATTCTTATCTTTTCATTATCTCTTCAGCTACACAAATTCTCTTTTATTCAGTTTTTAAATTTCCTAATGGATTGTTTTCTTTTTATATCTTCAGGATAAAATTCCATTTTCCAGTGTTTATTTATGTTTTTATAGTTCATGAATTTAGACCATTGTCTTTCTGTTATTTGGGATGTCTTCAGAAAGTGCTTGAATTTTTCTTGGTCCGGTCTTCTTCATAGTTTCCATATTTGTTTCATTATTTACTCTCATTAACTCAGATTAGGTGATTTCCAGCAGATTAGTTAGGAGAGGTTCATTCACCCTCTCTACACCCTCTTCTCAGATCAGTATCTGAAAGGCAGGTTGAGTCATGTAAATCTGAGGAACGTCTGCATTGTTTGTCTAAATTCCATCCAGTACAGGAATGTGGATCTGAGAATAGTTTATTCTCTCCCCAACATGCCTATCTTCCTGACATTTCAAAAATTCAACCAAGAGAAACTGTATTCTTCAGGGTAAATTTCTAGTAAGACCTTTCTTCCTTCTCTGTTCCTGCAAATAAAGTTTTAAGTTATGGACATTACATTTCCAAAGTTCAATGGAAATATGTCAATGATTTGTCACTATGGTAGGTGAAATAATGACCTCCAGAGCTTTTGAATATGTTCCCTTGCATGGTTTAGGGGACTTTGCAGATGTGATTAAGTATATGGGCTTTTTTTTTTTTTTAATTTTATTTTTATTATTTGCCCAAGGGGTACAGGTCTGTGAATCATCAGGCTTACATCTTTCACAGCATTCACCAAAGCACAAACCCTCCCCAATGTCCATAACCCATCCACCCTATCCCTACCCTCCCACCCCCCAGTAACCCTCAGTTTGTTTTATGAGATTAGAAGTCTCTTAAGAATGTGAGATTATTCTGGATTATCCATGTGGACTCAATGTAATCACAAAATCCTTTAAGAGCAGAAAATGTTTTTTAGCTAGTTCAGAGAAATAAGACATGAGAAGAACACAAATTGCTTTTCCTGGTAATGATGGAGGAAGATGCCCTTGAGGCAAGAAATACAGCAAATCATAGAGGCTGGACACAGTCCTCAGCTGACAGCCAAATAGGACACAGGGACCCAGTGCTGTAGCTCCAAAGAACTAAATTCTACCAGCAATCCAAAGAAGCAGGAAATTGGTCCTGATTTTAAGCTTCCAGAACACAGACTTAAAATCTTGATTTCAGTTCAGTGAGATTCTTACTAGACATCAGACTTGAAGAATTCCAAGAATAAATTTGTGTTGTATGATTCTGTGTTTTGTTACAGCAAAAATAGAAAACTAATACAGTAATCTCAACATTCCTCCTCTTCTTCCTACCTTCTTGTTGAATTGTTTATTGGGAGCAAATTACTATGAATGCAGAGAAAGAGGGAGGCAGAGAGACTATTAGAGCCTATATTACCTCCTAAGACACACACACACACACACACACACACACACACACACACACACACATATGTGAAATAAATAAAGCAGTTTATCTGATAAGTATGAACTTTGAACAGGCAAGGGCCAAGGGACATGCTGGTGGCTCAGCACAGAATGGAGATCATCTTATCAGTCTTGGGTCTTAGGGAGAAAATTCCCATTATTTTATAAGTTGTCCAAGGAAATACGTTTATAAAAGGCAGTTGGGACTTACTTCCTAGTCAAAACCTTTAGTTTAAAATAAGCAATGAGATACTACTGCATTCCTCTTTGTATTTAAGAAGGATATATTCAGTCTTTCAAGGATATGATATTAATTAATTTAGTATAGAATTGGTTAGATTAAAAATTAAATACTGAGCTTAAATTAAAAGCAAAGAATAATTGGTTATACATTATTTTCAGTGAGATAATATCAAGCAATTTCTCTCTTTTAGTATTTACTAACCAATACAGAGGTTTTACAATTAAGCATCACTTGAGTATTTTAACATTTGGGTCTGCCTAATACCTAAGTACTCTCTTCTTAATAATTCTTTTATTTTACATATATTTAATTTACATTTAATTTTCTTTAATATGTAGTAAGATGCTGTTACTGGGAATGGTGGAGTACAGAGCTCCAAAACCCTGCTCTTTCATAAATGCAATGAGAATATGGCAAAAAATTTCAAAATTGACATTTTCAGAGCTCATGAAATTAACCAAATGTTTGCAAGAATCTAAAAAAGTGTTTATTCAATAAAAACCATTCACTCTTCTTAAAAACAGTGAACTTTATAGTGTTTTAATTTGTTCCATTTCCTTTCCCCTCTCCAAGAATCTGGAGTAATTTTGAAAACCAATAGCTCCACAATCATGGTGACCAACAGTAGCCTAGCAGTCTCTGAAGAGGATAGAAGGAGTTTGGAGCTCACCAAAAGTATTATTCTAAGAAAACTGTGGTTATTTGACTTTTCTGACAGTTGCCTGGAAATACCTACTGATAGGGTTTGTCTTTATCCTGGGTCAGAGTTTACTCAGGTGTAACCCAACATGCACACAGAATTACTTAAAAAAATCTGGCAGAATGATCAGTTCCAGGCATTTAATGAAATTTCTGTACAATCATATGTTGACCAATCAGCTGAGAACAGACTTTAGTTTCCACATGCAAAAAAAAAAAAAAAAAAGAATACAGTCTTTACAGAATTACTTCAGCAAAGTTGCTAAAAACAACAAAAAGAGCAGCAGAGCAACAAACACAAAACCAAGCACCTAAGGAGAGAAGGAGAATCTAGTTTTCAGAGCTGCTAAGTTATATTGATTACAGTGTGCAGTTTTCAGCCAAAACTTATGAAACATGAAATACAATATGAAAGTGTGGATCATACATGAACCAAACAAAACCCAGGAAATAGAAACTGCCCATAAAGGAGTGCAGATGTTGGACTTATTTAAAAAAAAGAAGACTTTGAATTGGATATCTAAAATAAAAAGAAATAAAGGAAACAACATGTAATAGTTTTCTAGGGATGCCATAACAAAATACCACCATCTGGGTGGCGTGAACAACACAAATTTATTTGCTCACAGTTCTGGAGGCTGAATGTCCAAGATCAAGTTACCAATAGAGTTGGCTTCAGATGACACCTTTCCCCTCAGATTGAAGACAGCACCTTCTCAGTGCCCCCACATTGTCTTTTCTCTGTGGAGGGAGAGGACGAGGGGGGAGGGGGCTTGTATCTATCACTTTTTTTAAAAGGCTCTCAATCTTATCACCTTAGGTCCCTACACTTGATTTGACCTTAACTACCTCCTGGAAGGTCCTATCTCCAAATAAAATCACATTGGAACTTAGGGTTCCAACGTAAATTTCGAGGTAAAAATATCAGTATATAACATTATGCTTAGCGAACTAAAAGAAAATATGAGAATAATGTCTCATTGAATACACTATATTAATAAAGTCATGAAAATCAGGAGACCCAGATTAAAATTCAAGACTTGAAAATTACAGCAACTGATGACAAATTCACCAGAATATTTACATGGGCAGATTTGAGTTGACAAAAACAATAAAACAACAACAACAACACGACCATTGAATAAAAAAGGTCAGTTGAGGTTATCCAATCTGAAAAGCACAGAAAATAATGAAGGAGAAGAAAGGAAAAAACCCTAGAGACTCGGAGAACACCGTCAAGCACACCAACACAGGATGGGAACCCTAGAAGGAGAGGAGAGCGGTGCACGTTGAGTATTTTAAGAAAGTGGCCGGAGATTTCCCAACTTTGATGATCAACATTAGTGTACACAGCCAAGAATTTTAATAATGCCAATTTTGATAAATGCAAAGAAACTCACACTTTAGCATATCAAAATAAATCTGTTGGAATATAAAGGAAAAGAGATTAAAAAAACAAAATAAAACAGAGAAATGATTTATCCCATTTGTTACGAATTGAATCGTGTGTGCCCAAAGCAAATTCCTCTGCTGAAGCCTTAACTCTCACCATGAATGATTTTGGAGATAGGTCTTTAAGAAGGTGATTCAGATTAGATGAGGTATAAAGGTAGAACCCTAACATAATATGACTGATGTCATTGCCATTAGGGGAAAAGCCCCTGGAATACATAAACACAGACGAAAGTCCCGTGAGAACTTAAGGAGAAAGCCTCTATCTGCAAGACAGGGAGAAGGACTTCAGGAGAAATTCATCCTGCTGACACCTCCCTCTTGACCTCTTCGCTTCCAGAATTATGAAAAAAAATAAATCTCCGTTCTCTCAACCGCACAGTCTGTGGTATTTTGCTATGGCAATCCTAATAAGCTAACAGGACGGAGAATTCTCAATATGACAAACAGCTGAATTTTCATCAGAAACCATGGATGTCAGAAATCAAGGCAGATACCTTACCAAAGAAGGTATGAAGATGATTAGTAAGTACAGGGAGACGTGGTCAATGCCACTGGCCACTGAGAGACAGCAAACTAAGTATGAGATAATATTATATTCTGTTAGAATGACTAATTTTATTTCTTTAAAAAGCTCACAAGACCAAATGCTAGTGAGGATGTAGAAAGGGAAGAACTTTATGCTAGTGGAAATGGAAAATACTATAGCAAATTTGGAAGGCTGTTTGACAGTTTCTTATGAAGCTAAATATAGGCTTACCAGACCACCCAGCAATCACACTCCTACATATTTAACCTACACATTGAAAAACTTTGGCTCAGACAAAATTCTGCATACAAACGCTAATAGAAGCATAATTTATAAGTATATATAAATTTATTCATAATTTCCAAAAACTAGAAGCAATTATACTGCCCTTCATAAGTAAACAGATAAATAAACGGTAGTAAACCCATACAATGGTATCCTACTGAACAATAAAAAGAATGAGCTCTCAAGCCATGCAAAAATATGTAGGAATCTTAACATCTTATAGCTACATGATGAAGGCCACTCTGAAAAGGCCATATAAGGTATGAATCTCTTAGATGAACTTCTTCAAAAGGTACAACTCTATAGATTATAAAATAGTTCAGCGGTTGTCTGGAAGTTGGGTGTTATGGGAAGAGAGTTAACCAGAGGAAGGATGAGGGGCATTTTCTGGTTGTAAAAGTGGTCTGTATGATGGTTTAGTGGCAGTACATGACACTTGACTATGCATTTGACATAGAGGTTTACAGCACCAAGTGCTCCTAGAAAATACATCTGTACATTTATATTAATAAATACATTATATATGTAGGAGGTTAGGGATTATAAGATGTAATGCAGAATGTATACTGCAAATGAATAATAAAATCAAGGAATAGCAAATGATGAGATGATGGGTGTCAGTTGCTGGATTGGGAAGTTATAGATCAACAGGAAAAAAAGGGTAGGGTGGGATTATCAAGTAAGGATTATAGGTGGAAACATAAGTATAAACTATCGTTTAGCTTAATATTGGCACACGTGGGTACATATAGAAATATTTGTAGATATGGGCATACACACAGGTCACTATACCCATACACGCCCTTGCTCTGTCGGCTGAGAGGACCTATAAGCAACAATAATACCTCAGCAGCAACAAACATATCTAGCCCCTAAACCTTGATTCTAATACTGTTCTCTGATAAAAAGAGCAACAGACTCCTTAATAAAATGGCAGATGCTAGGATTAAGCAGGAAACATAGAAGATGAGCCCTGGAGTATTTTATGGTATCAAAAAGTAAACACACACACACACACACACACACACACGCACACACACACACACACACACACCCCAGCATGCCAGTAAGAACCAACAGAAAGTACTTCCAATGGTCCAAACTGGAACAATTTGAGTAACAAAGATGTATTAAATTATAACCCAAAGTATAAAATATCTATAAATCTACACTGATATAAATAAATGATTAAATATATAAACAAGATAAAGAGATTGGACAAATCTTAAGTGCAGAATAATGCCAAATACGCAGGTTCTCTGTAGATAACATGGAGATTTTGTAACTCTGCCCAGCTCTTTAATTATGGACTATGCATAGACACTTCCTTTTAAACGGTAAAGTACGGAAACATGGAAAGGGAAAAATTTTCAGTCTAGCAGCAATAGGCTGGCAAATACCATCATACTACCACAGCGAGTTGGTGATGGTTGGTACACTTGACATGATATAATGAGAATGGCATTTTACCTCTTTTCTTCTCAAAATTTCATAACACTGTTTAATCATGAGGAAAACATCAGGGAAGTCCCTCTATGGGGGCAGTCCCAAAATATCTGATAATTATCCACAGAACTGTCAAGGTCACAAAAAAATAGGAAATTCTGGGAGACTACAATAGCCAAGAGAAGGGTAAGAGAGAGATCTAAATGTCATGTGGTATCCTGAATGGTATGCAAGAAAAGAAAAAGGACATTCAGCACAAACTACGGAAATATGAAAAAGTATAGATTTTAGTTAAAAAAAACATGTCAATATTGCTTCAATGTGACAAATTATACCATACTAATTTAACATATTAGCAAGGAAAACTGGGTATATGGCATGAAGGAATTCTTGGTACTATCTTCAATTTTTCTGTAAATTTAAGCTATTCTTTTAAAGAGTTAATTAAAGAAAACTCTTTAGTAGGCTGGAATTCTCCTTCACTGAAAGAATAACCACCTTTCATACTGTGGCAACAGACTGACCATCTAAACCAAGTGTTATTATTTAAATGGGTTTCTCCCTTTGATGAGTTACTCATTAAGACCTTAGGAGGATATTGTTAGCCTATTCAGACAGAAAATCCACACCTATTTTACTGTTATCTCCAAATAAAAACAAACAATTTTATTGGGAATCGAGCACAACTTCAAAAATTTTATTCTGCCATTTTGTTTCTTGCCCTTGTTTTAAATAGTGAAATATTTGTAGTTTTCCACATATTCCATTTATCCCATTACTCTTTTTTACTCTAAATGTTAATGCTTGCTTTTATTATGTCTTTTATTCCTTATTTTGAATATTTACTTCAAGATATGGATATTGAATATGGATATTGTATGGTCATTTATAATTTGCAGCAGTGTCCAAAAGTATCCGCATTACAGTGCCCTGATTAAGAATAACATACACAACATATAAAGCAGAAACCTAAGTAATGAAAACTAGTATATCAGGACTCCACTAGCACAAGTTATCTAGATATATGGTTTTTGTTTAATTTCAACTTACTGCTTTCAGCCATTGTACATAGGGAAATTCAATAACTTAAAATTAGTAGGAATTCTTTATTTTTGGAGAAAGAGGCATTCTATGAGAAGATATACTACCATTTACCAAGGACATTTAAACTAGAATTTAGATGGAACAAAGACTGAAAATGTACAGTATGTTTCATTAAAAGAGTAGCAACTTTTCATTACAATGAGCATCTTCCAAGAATATATTATATTATCTTCTATGGTAAAATGACAAGCACAGTCTTCAAAATAATCCCAAAGGCCCAGTGAGAAAAGGAACATGAAAGTAAAATTAAATAACCTGCTAATTTGGTATTGCTTTTATAAATGGCTTTATAGTCTCTACTTTTAATTAAAATACTGGGCTATGTAGAGCTCAGAGCTAATCTCAAATTCTCTTTTTAAAATGTTAAACAAAGCACAGAATATGCTTATTCCCCACTGTAGTTTTAATGACAAACACTTATAATTATGATTTCATGCCATCAGGGTGAAGCAGCATTCTATTCCTGCCAGCATACTGTGAATTATTTGTGTTTTCTGTAGGCTCAGGGCAAAGAAAAAGGTTTCATAAAAGCACTTAATAAAGTTTTAGGTACACCAATGCAGCACGGTTTGAAAGGTTGGAAAACGTGAGATAAGGCACATTTAAGGTATTGAGTCTTTTCACTATGCCTTCAAGTACAGTGCAAATAGATAACATGCCACTCCAAGTCACTTATACAAGTTTCTGGCAAACGTTTGAATAGGCTAAAAGGTATATATGTGAATATTGGAAAATAGGTTTGAAAAAGTTCATCCAATGTATATATGTCTTTTAATAAAAGAAAAAGATTTTACTGATTGAGAGAAAGAGAGAGAGCTTTGGGGGGAGGGGCAAAAGGAGAAGGAGAAGCAGACTTTCCGAGGGTAACAGGGCTCCATCCCAGGACCCTGGGATCATGACCTGAGCTGAGGGCAGACACTTAACCCACTGAGCCACCCAAGCATCCCTGGAATATTTATTGATTGTTACTGTTTCTGTACAACTAATTAAAAAGATACAGCCAAAATTAAGACAACATTGTTGCAATTTCAGACTTGCAATTGTAGGGTGTTAGATACAAAATATAGAGTGAAGATTATATTTTTTGACCGTCCTATTTAGGGCATGATGGCAAAAGAAAAAGTTCAGTGGAGCGAGGGGTTTAGAGTGAAAACACCTTACCTCCTACCCTCATAGGAAGCATGTGAATGCCAGACTTAACATTATGGTTCTAAAATCTACATTTTTTTAGCCTCAAATGATTTGGCATCTTGAGGGTTATTATTGCCTGTGTAGATTATGTTCACCCTGTGTCTCAAAACTGCTAATGTATTATTAAAGAATGTCAGGGCTATAAGGGTTAGTATACATAGTCTAGAAAAAAAACTACTGTAAAATCACAATTTTATCACAATAAAATAAATGATATTTATTTACCTCCAGATAAAATAAATGAATTTCTGAATGACAGAGTGGTATTTGGTGCCAAAAAATGAGAGGACTTCTGACCTCTTAACTCTGAGACTGATATTTGATTCATTATGTCCTATCACACAATTTAAGGCATTGTGGTTTTTAGCTATTTTTTATTTTATTTTATTTTAATGTTTTTGGCTTTATATTAAGATGATTCACAAGAATTGAAGACATCACAGTGTTCGTCTACAGAGAAACGTAGGAGAGAATCCTCTCTGAAGATAATATACACTCAGCATAGTAGTTTCTAATGTGAACTTAGCACCAATCACTTAAATTAAGAAAAAGTCAAATTTTAACCTTTAAAGGGGACCCCTGGAGACACTTTAGAAGAGACTGTGTATACATCATTAGGTAGTTGGGCAGGTAAAAGGCACCTGTAGAAAACATCTAAAGGATAACCCAATGGAACAAGCCGTCATTTGCAAAGATGTCAGAAGACTTCAGCTGGGCCTTTCAACACTCCTTTAAATCATCAAAAGGAGCCTCCTGTGTTACACAATCTGAGTTTTAAAATGACATTTCACCTGATGTGTTATGCTTCAAAATAAAATCTTGCTTTAGAAAGTTTGAACAACAAGGTTAAAATGGATGCATTACACTGTCTTTAACAACTTATATATACAACCAAAACTAATCGAGAAATGACTTCAAAACAAACGACACCATATATGGACTCTTAGTGGATCTCTATGATTAGAGTATTTCCACAAACAAAAAAGAGCCAACTCTGTCCTATTTTCCTTCCTCTCTCTCTCCCTTTGTTCCTTTTCCCTTCTTTATTCTTTCTTGTATTTAAAAAAAAAAAGTCCCTCTTGTCTGATCATTTCCATCCTTTGGGATGTTGCAATACAGAGATAAACATATTTAAAGTTTGACTTTCAAGTCTTTTCTTTTTTTAACTTTTCCTGTTGGTAAAGCTCTCTGACACTGTGCTCTGTTACATTACTGGTCTCTGAGGACCAGACCCCCCGAAATGAGAATATAGACCCCCATTCAGAGTCCTGGGTTTAGGATAGGAGCTCCCTCTTGGTCTTTTGGACCTTTATTCACCAACGGTCATTATCCTGACAAAGCATCCACTCACAGGTTGTTCCATAACCCAACAGTGGCCAATGACATTTCTACCCTGCCTGGAATGATGTCTTTCCTTTGTTTCTGGTACTGAAGAATACTGCTACGAAGAATCCTTTGTAGCAGACCTTTCATATCCTTTAGCCCAATGGATACAATGAGGAAGTTTTGACCAACACTCTTCATATACAACGATGAAGCAAAAAAGGCTGGAATGAAAAAATCTGAATAACTGAAAGTGAATAGAAAAAAGTGCTATTATTAATTCGGGTGTGGACAAGGATTCCTACCATTAAATATTTCCTCACAATTGTTAATGTGTTACTTCCCTTTCAACTCTCACTGAATACCTGGCACAGATGCCAAGTACCTATCGGTTACCTAATACATATATTCATTGATGTGAATAATAGGCCAGTGACAAAAAAGCAACAACATCTAAATTAATTCATGCTCAATATCAAATGAATACAGTTAACAGACTGATTTTGAGGTTGACTTGCAAATTAGTAGACAATAGCATACAATGCATGCCTAAGAGTATATGAATATAATGATGACTATAAATGTAGTTATGAGCTATAATCCAATAGAGAAAATAATAAAATATTTTAAAGACAAAGATACATGCTGATTTTCATTATATTTCTATATTTAAAGCACTATAGCACGGTGTGAAACATGATGCTGAATTAGAGAACATAACTAATTCCCTCACCCAACTTCATGCTAAATTTTTAGCAGGCTGATTTCTTATAGAATACAAATGTGTTTGAAAGCACTATTTCAAGCTTTACTTGGAATAACAACCATGAACTTTTTCAGTTTATATACTCCAGCTGTGATGGCCTCATGCTTTCAACAATTCAGTAGGCTCAGCCAGGTTTTTGAACTTCATACACTGGGATCCTGTTGATGTCATTCCACCTACATCATCTCTATGACCCTTGACGCTATTACAGTTTTGGCTAACAGAATTGCAGAGAAGGGATTCTTGCAGTTTGCCCACCAGAGAAATGACAGAATGATGATAAGAATGGTCTCATATTTTTGTCCATTACCAGTTTGTCAGAGTTTGTCTTTGATTATTATAGTTTCATATGAAACAGGTTTTGGTGTAAAAAAATCATATCTAATTTATATCTGAATTAAAGTTGTAAGGAATTTATTAGAAGGTAAGTAGAATATATACGGTTTGTAGAATAAAAATTTAGAAAGTATGATAGTAGGTGAAAAGTTCTGATTTAAGTGGAATAGAAATTGTTGAAGACTTACAGAAAAAAGTGATTTGAATAAGGTTTCAAATAAAAATTAAGCTTAACCAGAAAGATATGGGGACATGAAAAATATATAAGAATAACTGTGATTTAGGTATAAATTATTGTTATAGAAGTAAGTTATTATAAAAGAAAAGAATTTTAAAGAATAAAGTTAATAGAAATATATTTTAATGTGCAACTGATTACTAACTTTAGATACATGCATTTTCAAGAGATTTTATAATTTAAAAAACACATGGAAACCAAGAATAGAATAATTACTTTAAAAGAAAAGATACTGTGTTTAAACAATTAAAAAGTTATAATCAGGATCATTTTTAGGAAATTGTGCCATATCTGGTAATATGATATGGATCTGATTTATAGCTCCATTTGGAATATAAAGTCTGATGCCTGAGGACATTTTTGAAGTGACACATAAGAATAATTATATTATTGGAGTATCAAAACCTTTTCTTAACTCTGATATATGACAAATACTGAAAAGCCATGTTTTTTCTATTTTATTTGAAGCATAACTTTATTGCTAATAATATAATTGTTAAGTAATAAATAAGTTCTCACTACTTACTCTACTGCAGACACACTAGTTTCAGAATACATAAAGTTTAAAAAAATAAAAGATGTAATATGACTTTTAGGAAGCTTAAACCCCTGCATAGAAAGAGATGGCTTGAAAAAAAAAAGTTACAATTAATACTGTAAAAAAAGGGATTTAAAAAAAATGTGTGGAGAATGCAAAATGCTACTTTGGAATACTGCCTGACAAACCAAACATATATTTCTCATATGATCCAGTGATCACACCCCTGGAGGTTTACACTAAAGAGTTAAAAACTTATGTCCACACAAACACTTGCACACAAATGTTTATAAAAGTTTTATTTAAAATTGCCAAAACTTGGAAGCAACTAAGATGCCCTTTAGTAAGTGAATGGGTAAATAAAGCATGGTACATCCAGACAATGGGATACTATACAGCACTAAAAAGAAATGAGCTATCGAACCATGAAAAGACATAAGAGGAACTTAAATGCATATTATTAAGTGAAAGAAGTCAGTCTGAAATAGCTACACACTGCACGATTTAAACCAAATGACAGTGTGGAAAGGGAAAAACTACGGAGATAGAAATATGATGGCTTACCGGGGGCCGGGGAAGGGAAGGATGAATAGGCAGAACACAGAGGATTTTTAGGGCAGTGAAACAACTATATATGATACTACGGTAGTGAATACGTGCCATTATGCATTTGTCCAAACTTCTTAAAAAGGACAACACCAAGAGTGAACTCTATTGTAAACTGTGGACTTTGGGTGATAATGATGTGTCAATTATAGGATCAATTTTTTTTTTTTGCTACAATTGATTGTAGCAAAGATATCAGTCTGTGCAGGATTTTAACAGCAGGGAAGTCTGCACATATGTGGGGGCAAGGAATATATGAGGCATCTCTGCATCTTGTTTTAAATTTTGCTGTGCACCTAAACTGACCTAAAAAATAAAATCTATTAAAAAGAACAATATGTAAATGCATATTACGATTTATTCTCCTTGGTAGCTGCTGAAAAGCCGGGAGACAATAGGAAAATTGAACAGCCTTGTTAAGCATTTAGGATTTCATCCAACAGGAGCAAGGGAAAGCTCTTCCCAGAGATTGTACGAAGTGTCAAAATTTTAAAAGCAGAGTGTCCCCAGCTGTGAAGCTCCCACCACTTCCCCCCCCCGTGGAAGGGGCTTGACAGACATCACGGTGAAGACTTGATAGCTCCGGGTGAGGTTTTTTGTTTATTTTGTTTTACAATTTCACATAAAAAATGGCAGTCCTGGGACCAGTCATTCAGAGAAGAAAAGCATAAATCATAGGGGAAAGAAGGATCTGGAGAAAGTACGAACACCTCTAAGAGTAGAAGAGGGATGGAAAAATAATCGTTGGTGCAATGAAGATGCTGAGATGACATTTGCTCTAAAGTGTTCTGAGGTAGGGAAGGCAAGGCTTCCCAGTTCTGTCACTGCAGGCGAGACAGGAGTCGGCAGGAAAGGTTGCTTCTTCTGCTCTCCGCCAGCAGTGGCCACACGGGAGAATAGGGGGTGAGCCTTGTGATACGCTTACTGCCCACATGCCATTGACATTATGAATAAACTCCATCTCCCTCTTTTTCAGCCTGAAAGCAGGAAAAATAGATATTTCCAATTATTCTAAGTCATATTAGAGGTGACATAGTCTTAAAGGTACTGGCCTAGGGGCTCCTGGGCAGCTCAGTCGGTTAAAAGTGTCCAGCTCAGGTCATGGTCTCAAGGTCCTGGGATGGAGCCCCACGTCGGGCTCCCCACTCAGTGATGTGTCTGCTTATCTCCCTCTCCCTGTCCCTCCCTGTGCTCACACTCACTTGATCTCTCTTCCTCAAATAAATAAATAAAATCTCTGAAAAAAATTACTGGCCTGAATCTTAACAAATCACTGATGACCTCTTTGCTCCAGGTTTTCTAGATCAGTTTGAAAAAAAAAAAAATAAGTGTGGCAAACCACTTTATTGTGACATGAACTTCACATGAAGAGTTTCAAAAATATATAAGATAAACCACTATTAGTTTCTCTTAGAGTATACAAATTGTCCTAGAAAGTGAAAGATATTTGTCCTTGATAGTTGTTATTTTAAGGTATTGGAACAAGCCAAATTTTTCAGGTCTTGGGAAAGCTGCACATTAGTTTTGTTTTAGAGCGGGTGAAGAGCCAATCCTGTAATATGATTGGTATGTACATTTTCCTTTTCAATTCTATTAATACTAATTTACAACTGCTGATAGTGCATTATCTTGCAGAAATTCATGCAAATGACTTCCTGAAGTGGATCATTAAATATTTGCCTTTTATCAGAATACATTTAATTTGCCCACTTACAACGTTCAGCCAGAGAAAAACTTAAAAGCGAGAAATCAGCTTTTTACGTGACAGAAATAGCCAGGAAACTCTTCCCATTTCATACACCAAATAGTATTTGGTAGTATACAAAAACAGTTATCTAAAACAAGGAAATATTGGGGTGCCTGGGTGGTTCAGTTGCTTGAGCCTCCAACTCTTGATTTTGGCTCAGGTCATGATCTCAGGGTCGTGGGATCAAGCCCCACATCAGGCTCCATGCTCAGCGCTCACACTCACTCTCACTCCTTTTCTCAAGTAGATAAATTGTTTCTAAAAATTTTTTGAATTTATTCATTTGAGAGAGAGAGAGACAGAGAGAACAGGGAGAGAGGCAGAGGAAGAGGGAGAAGTGGACTCCCCACTGAGCAGGGAGCCCAACGAGTGGCTTCATCCCGGGAGCTGGAGATCATGACTTGAACTGAAGGTAGACGCCCAGCCAGGAGAGCCACCGAACCACTCTTAAATAAATGAGATCTCAAGCATGAATAAATACAAATAAAACAAGGAAATATCCCTGTCCTTTCACTGTTTCTGCTCCATTTACTTGACGTGGCAAGAATGAGTAGATCTTTCCTTCCAGAAGCCTGTTTTCATGATTCATCTTTTCATCTTTTCTAGAAATTGTGTGTGTGTGTGTGTGTGTTTTTACCCCCAAGGCAATGGAGAAATATATAGGATATAGGGAAATATAAGAAATATCTCCAATATACTCTCCCAGAATCTTTTTTAATTTTTTTTTTGTATATTTAGAAAAACAATCCATTTAGGATTATCTTGTATAGGGAGAAGTAGGGGTTGATATGTTTTAGATACCCAAACAATTGATCAGAAAGACAAGAAGTCTTGTACATTTGAAATTTGCTAACAGAGTCAATCTTAAGTGTTTTTACCACACAAATGAGGCATATAAGGTGATGGATATGTTAATTAGCTTGGTTATAGTAATCATTTCACAATGTACACACATTTTAAAACAAGGTGTTGTACCTTAAATATATATAATACTTTCTATCAATTATACTTCATCAGTTTTGCCAATCATACTTCAATGTATCAATTACATTTTTATCAATTTATCAATTGATTCAATTAAACTTCAATATCGACTCATCAATTATACTTCAATAAGGCTGAAGGAAAAAAGAAAAGATAATATGTTAATATTTATTATATGTTACCATTTTTTAAAAGATTACTTATTTATTTATTTGCAAAAGATAGAGAGGGCAAGCAAATGGGGGAAGGGGCAGAGGGAGATAGAGAATCCTGAAGTAGTCTGCCCACTGAGCATGGAGCCCGACCTGGGGCTCGATCCCAAGACCCTGAGAGCATGACGGGAACCGAAATCAAGAGTTAGCTTCTTAACTGACTGAACCACCCAGGTGCGCCTATATGCTACCATTTTAAATTTAACTTATTTAAAGGAGAGACTGAGGATCATAGAAATTTAGATAATACAATTCATGATTGGTGGAGCTCTACCCCAGGTCATTGTGCTGCTACTCTAGTTTGGAAACATTTAAGGAAGGCTTAATAGAAGAACAGACTGAGTCTCAAAAAATGAATAGATGGTCATCACTTTTGAGATGTTCAGGGTTGGTCCTGAGGAGTGATATTTGCAGGAAGTTGTCCCTGGGATGAAAGCCCGTGAGAAGCATGGTCTAGTGTTTGGGGTAGATGTGGGGTTAGACTGAAGAGACAAAAGGCAGGAAAGATGAGCAAAGGACACATCCTAAACTGCAAAGAATGGAGGACACAAAGGGATGTGAAAAATTATCAAAAGGTAGGATAAATTTGTAGATTTATAATTTAGTCCATAGATAAATCAATATATGACAAACATTCCGTTTTCCAAACTATTGAGTGTTTTAAAAACTCCTTTGAAATGTTTGTTTATTAATGAATTGAATATAATATAAAGCTAATGATATCAAACATTCTACAGAATACCTGTGTGTGTCTGCTAAAAGGTGTTAGATCCCCATCCTTAATTCATTAGAAAAACAAAAAAACAACAACAACAAAAAGTCAAGTTTTTAAAAGAACTCCAAAAGACTAATCGGTCTGACACTTGACGTAGCTATGGAAAGATATTGGATAAATAGTTCCATGTTCATTGTGGCATAAAAGTAGGAATATTATTTCATTTCCTGAATTTCTGGTAGGAAAAAAGAAGAACCAAGATGTTGATTCCAAAATTGAGAAGAATAACTTGTTAAGTTATCATCAGAGATATACGCCTGTTTCCTCTTACAGAAGGCTTAATAAGCCAAGATATTTTACTTTAGTCCTTGTGATCTTTTTTCTTTGATATGAGTCCAAATTCTCTATTAAATACTATAATGATTTTATTTTAATTATATTTTTAATTTTATTTATAATTAAATTATATTTATAATTCTATTTTAAAATTAATTAAAGTAAGTATATAACTGATTTATGCATTTGTTTACTCAATTTGAACTTAGGAATTTGCATCACTATATTCTTCTGCATTTTATTTTTCGACTTTTTAACAATATTTTATGAATCACAATTTATAACGGTCACTTGGTTTATTAGCCAGAAAATGGCAGTTAAAACTGATTTTATCTTTTATCTCTTCTGATACCAGATTATTAACCAGCCAGACTCTCCCTAAAGACAGTCTAAGTGAACAGCTATAAATTCCATAGAACTTAGTAGTTGAATGATGTAGATAGAGAGAGACTTACTTAAACTTAATCCTGGTAATCTCATAATCACATTCTTCCTTTTATGGCTAAGGTCAAAATCAGGGAGAGAGGGAGAGAGAAACATAAATGGTCAGAGTACTCGGCCGAAGAAAATAACTTTTATATATGGGGATAAAGACTGAATGAATGAACCGATGTTACAGTTTTCTTTCTGTAAAACAAGTACCCTACCATGGAAAAATATGCCAATGAATAAAACATTCTTATAGTACATAAAAAGGAGGGCTGGGAAAGGAACGGAAAGGAAGAAAGACAAATCCATATACAGAGCAACAATGCTTTCCAATACATTAAATTAAAATAAATTGCTGCCCTTTAAGTATGAAAGGGCCCAATGTTATTGATCTGCCTCCAGGAGGCTCCTAGTTCTCTGTCATGATTCCCTGTTAGGGGCTCAGCGTCAGTCTGCAATGGCTGGAGACATCACATGTTGCTGAGATCATGCATTACCTTTGTATGTACCTTTGTGTGTACTTTGTATGTACCTTTGCCCTCATGGCCACCTGAGACACATAGTCATCAGGCAAGAACAGAAAAGACTGTTTTATGTGGTACTAAGCTGCCTTATATCCATAGAATAGGTCACCTTGAACGCCTGATTATGAAAAGCATTTATTGAAATAAATGCCTGAATGAGATTCACACAGGACAAAAATCCCCTTTTATCCTCGCTCATTCTGAGGGGTCCATCTATCCACTATCTTTATTCCTAGGCTTCTGTGTTACCAGTTTTCTTAGTTGTACCTTCTAGATCACTGATTATTCAGCCAAATGTCTAGGGATGGCCATGCCCTTGCCATCTCCCTTTTACGGCAAAGCGAATAATCAGATGCACCATTTGGAAATATGCTCGTTGGGGTCATTTCCCTTTCTCACTGTACTTCAGGGAAACACCAGTGTGGGGCTGGCGTGCTGTAGCCTTCCGATTTGGGGTGATATTTGTATATGTGTGCATGATTGGTAAACCGCATGGTTTTCTTCTAGCTCTTCAATGCACTGACAGTAGAGAGAGCTCTCATAAGGCCATGATTGACGGTCAAGGGAGTGGAATCTATATAGCAGCGCTCAATGTCATAGAGTCTAATTTACTGCTCTTTCTACCTACTTTTGCACTCAGATCCTTCCAAGTCCTATCATGCATGCCAATTTCACTTAAAGATGACATTCTTCTGGGATCATCCAACCTGGTGATGTGGTTGGTCAAGTAACACCCTCCAAATAACGACATGATTAGGTCTCATGGCTTCTCATGGTAATGTTCCAGATACATATGGCAGGATAGAAAATTTCTTTGCTTTTTCCCAAAAAGTATGAATAATTAACTGCACAAGTAGTTATGTTTTTGTTCCAGAATTTTAAGTACCTCTCCTGTGATTGCCAGTGCATTGCTTATTCCTCACAGCTATGCACAGGGTGCAACTCAAATCCTGTCTCTAAACTCCTTTATTTGACTTATGTTACTCAAGGCTTTCTTGCAAAATCTCTATGCATTTTTGCCACATTTTCTGTCTACTTTTTAAAATTTTTTCTCACATTTTCACTTTTTCTACTTATTCCAATGGCTTCATGAGATCTGTGGCTTATGCATATGGGTACCGCATTTCCATGGCATATGATCAAATAAACAGGAATAAATACAAAAAAACCCACAAACCTGTGAAAAAGAAACTTTCTGTTTGCCAAGGGTTCTTGTGTGATTTTTTCCTGAATGAAATGATTTTTTAATTAGGGTAAAAATTTAAATGTCTAATAATACAATGCAAGTATAGAATACAAAGAAGATTGAATGATGAAATAGTTAAAATGTGAATATATCATCAAGCTGGGGAAAATAGCTCAATTCAGGTTAGATTGAAGTACTACATGAGGACTGTTTCTTGAATTCTTAGAATAAGAATTAGCAACTAGGGTGCCTGGGTAGCTCAGTGGGTTAAAGCCGCTGCCTTCGGCTCAGGTCATGATCCCAGGGTCCTGGGATCGAGGCCCGCATCAGGCTCCCTGCTCAGCGGGGAGCCTGCTTCCTCCTCTCTCTCTCTGCCTGCCTCTCTGCCTACTTGTAATCTCTCTCTCTCTCTCTGTGTCAAATAAATAAAATCTTGAAAAAAAAAGAATTAGCAACTAAATAGAGAAAAGGAAAGATGGGACACTAACCTCTTAATATAGTTAAGAGTCACCGCAAAATTTTGAGAGTTGTAAGAATTCCTTATGTCCCTGCTGTATCTAGGTTAAGTGCTTGTTCTGAAACTATGAGGTATTACTTTTAACTTTAACAAAATTTATCTCTGGATTGATAAATTCATATGATCAGATGCATCATTTCTGATTCTTCAGCTAAAAAGATATTTTTGTTTTTAAAATACTGAACCATCATCACCTTCATCTTGATCTTTCTGATTAAACTGAAAAATTAAAATGTGGTATTTTAAGTTTAAAAAACATTAGTATTTGTAAAACATTTACCTTTATTATTTTTTTTGAATATTGATGTATAATGTTGAATGTTTTCATTAGCATTTAAAATTAAAATGTTTTCTTTATTTTCTGTGGCATAATTAGAGTCCATTGCCAAATCTATAACATGAAATTGTCAAAATTATTTTATCTTTCTTTTCCTATAAATGTCCTTCTTTGCTTTGTATTATTACTAGAATGATGTTGCATAAAATCTATTACCAACTGTCATGGTGAGATCATGACATTGAGCATTTATTTTAACTGATTTTTAGAAAGTATCAGACCTAAAATCACTGGAAAAATACCTATGAATCAAAATAATAATCTAAAACTGGCATACGCTTAATATTGTCACAAAATAACTGCAATAAAAATAAAGTAACCTCTATAAAATAACCTCTTTCCTGATTTTCCTCTATTCTAGCTTTCGTTGATAACACATCACACTTTTTTAAAAAAAAATTAGTATTTATTTTCCTCTAATTGAAAATCTTAAATGAACCTTAGCTGCTCTCATGGCAAGAAGCCAAGCTTCTCATGAGAGAACATCCCATCACAGAGGATTTGGGTCATCCTTCCCTTATGAACTCATTGCTCATCACTGAACTCATTTCTCATCACTAAACTCATGTATTTATGTCCATCTTTCTCATGCTATGCATACATTCTCCCATTTGATTATCACAGCTACTTTGGGTTAGATCACTAAGGCATGAACTTCAGAACCCAAGTTTATTTTGACTGGGACTGTGTGGGAAGTTCATTTCAACCCCTTGTCTCCACAATACTTTCCGACCAACTGTATTAGTAATAAGGATAATATTTTATCCAATGTCTTCCTTACGTACTCTACTTCTCAGTTGGCTTAAAGTCTAGATGGGAAAAGAATATGATACAGTTGCTTCATTAAGTCATAACAAATCTCAACATAAGACCTAATCTTTCTGTGAACCAAGAGCTTTTAAAGAGGATTTAATTTTTAAGAAGGTCTCCTTAAATTCCTTAAAAGTGTACAAATGCCCTAGATAAGCCACAAGTTATTAAAATGATTTTCTAAGTTCAGAGTAGTTCTTTCAATACCTTCTTCATAGTAAATGTTCAAAGCATATCGTGAAATAACTAAATTAAGAGAAATAACAGAGAGCCTCTTGATATAAAGTCAATGTATTCTGTAATGTACCTAGCAAAAGAAAGCTAATAGCTGGTGTTTCTGTTTCTGATGTGACCTAAGATATTAATATTCCTGGTTAATACAACATTACAGTTTTAGTTTAGAACACATGTTGTGTTGTGTCGTAACCGGGTTTGTATCACCCCAGCACATAGTAGAGTACATCGAACACAGAGCAACTTAATCAATAATTGCTGAAATACAGATATTTCTGTTTAGAAGGGAACTCTATAAACTCTGCATTGAAAATACATTAATTTTCTTCACTAGTTCATTATAAAAAACATGGGTAGAATATAGGCCTCACTTAACCTTTAAGGATTCTGGCTGGAAGCAAAATGTATCTGTCTCAGTCAACAAAACTCCAAACTTCACTAAGGGAACAAAGTTATTCAATATTTAAATAACTTTCTTGTGTTCTAGTTACATAAACAAAGGGCCAACAACTATTTATAAATCTCTTTAGTATTACATTCTGGCTTAGGAAAACCAAATTTCTAACATAGAGAATATACTTCAGCCCTAGGAAATCATTTAATCAAATAGGAATTTGGCAACAGCAATTGGCTTCAAGAATCAGGTCTCAGTATGTGTTCATTGATCCTAGAAAATGTTATAAGCACATGGGTTAAGATACATACTCTAAGTAGGAATTTATCTGGTAAACAATTAGCACAGAATACTTAGAATCTCAATATGATTCCCCTTTTGTTATATAAAATAGGATGGCCACATCCTTTGGAAACTGTTGGGTAGGTAGTTTTTATTTTTATCTATTTCAAATGTCATTTACTTCTACGTAAAAAGAATCATCAGGACTGATTATCATCAGGGGCTCCTTAGGACACTTAAATCAACTCTTCACTCCCATCTCTGTACAGCTCATCATTCATAATTACCCAAGATCTGTATCACATTTATATTTGCTGTTTGGGTATTTATGCGTTCAATGAGATTTCAGTCATTGAAAGGCAGCTAGACTTCACCCAGATCACAGATGCCCAAGACATCAAGGCCTCCTGATTGTAAGTGAAATTAAATGAACAAAGGGAAATTGATCTCTGAATAGTTTCCTAGCCCTGCACTCCTAGCTTTAGTATTTATTCTTGTTTTATGGAACACCTCAAGAAGGGAAATAGTAACATGTCTGAAAAACAATTTCATTTTTTAAAAAATTATATTGCTTTCAGTAATTTTAATAACTCAATAGATTTATTCCATCCACATTTACCTTTTTCAAAACAACATTTACAAGAAGCCCATGCCAGAAAAAAAATAGAAAAAGAAGTTTGTGTTTATAATAAATCAAAGACACTTATTTACTTGTCTCTTTGTTATTTGGAGAAAAGAGAAAAAAAGTGTTAAGACAACAAAATGAATAATGTAACATGTTTCTATGACTACAAGAACAGGCACATTGAAGAGGTCCTGTTGTTAGGACATTTGACAAAGTAATAGGCAAAGAAGGAAAATTTACATCTTAGGTATAAAAAAGTTTATGTAAATCATGTAAACAGCTTAGTGCATATGCTGAGTACTTATGATTCCATTTTGAATATGGTAATATTCTAATGTAATTTCTGGTAGTAGCTGCATATAAAAATTTTTCTGTTTTCTTTTTATACAATCTATAAAAAGGTGTTTGAATATTACAGAAACAATCCTCCTCATGGGACTTATGTTACAGTGTGCATGTATGATCACTAGGAGTGCTATAAGTTTTATATTTCCTTAGGATGAAAAAAAATAAAGATATTTTCCCTTCGTTGTGATTAATTTAAGAAACTAAAACACTTTGGAAAATTGGAAGTATTTTCTCCTTGAGATAATCAGAAATGTGAGGGTAGGATCATAAAGTGGGAAAAATGCAATTGTGTTTGAAAAGCAAACATGAGTCCTGTCCTCCATCTTTGATCTAGATCCATTTTCTCATCTGTGAAATGAAATGAGTTGGTCTGAAAGGATCAGGTCTCTTCAAACACTGTATGATATATATTCCAGACAGCAACCCAACTCTTCTATCTTAAAAAGTTGCTCAGATTTCATGGAGACCATCTAGACCAGCCAGAGCCCTGCTTCTCTGACTCCCAAGAAGGAGCTAGGAAGACCACATTCTTCAGTCCCTATGTTATTACCCTCTGACAGAACGTTAGAATAGAGTACATGATAGCTAGTCATTGTGCTCAGAGCCTTTTTAGTCCTGGGGATATGACGCATCATATATTCTTTTTAATCTGTGGGGCTAAGCTCCTCTTCCCATGATTATCCCTAACAGAGAGCTGAGCGTACTGATCGATGATGATGCATTTACTGTTCTCTTTCCTCAGTAGACTGCAAACATCATAAAAACACCATGAAAAAGGGAACGATACCAATTTTTTAAAAGATTTTATTTCTTTATTTGTTTGATAGAGAGGGAGAGCACAGAGGGAGAAGGAGACTCCCTGCTGAGCAGAAAGCCCAACGTGGGGCTTGATCCCAGGACTTTGAGATCATGACCTGAGGCAAAGGCAGACATTTAACCCACTGAGCCACCCAGGTGCCCTGATGTCTATCTTTGACATTGAATCCCTAGTGCTCTGTGCAAGAAATGGTGTGTAAAGTACCTACAATGAGGTACTCGGTAGAACAGAGCTCAAAGTTCAGGGAAATAATAAAGGTTTAATCAGTCTAATGAATAATGCGTCAATAGTTGGTTTTGTTTCTTCTTTGTTCCACTAAGTATATTAATGTACTTTGTTTTGTTTTTCTTAGTATTGCCTGTACCGAAATTTTCATGAACTTATACAAAACATAAATTTCCTTAAAACCAACTATTTTTATCACTAAAATAATCTCTCTACAATGTCTAGAGATTCTCAGTACCTTGAAAATTGCTCAGCCAAGAGTGAAGGAACAAACATTTCTTCAATTATAAGCAACCATTGCCAGTGAACAGGTCTCCCTTTTCAGGCCTTCTTCAGAAAAAGAGTGATTAAGATCATCTTATCTAGAATACAGCTTCAGCACATAATTTCACCACATAGTTGTTCTTTTCAAGTTAACACAAAAGGAACTTGAAATAGAAGCACCTTTAATTTAATACAATGCAGTTATTGCATACAAATTAGAAATACATTTGCATTTGAGCAGTTATTTATTATTTGCTGTGTTGTCTTCACAATATTCTTCCATTGGCAAATAAAAATATATTGTCCATGTTAATATTTAAGAACCATAAACTAATAAAATGTCATTTAATTGGAAAATAACTCATTCAACTGGCATGCTTATCCTATAGTGTGATTTGATAGCTTGGGTAATTTATATATCTCTTACTTTGTTTATTGATTTCTACATACATTGTGTAGGGTTTAGATGCTTTTATTCCTAAATTATATAATCCTTATGCATCTGGGCCAAACAAATCCCAGTGTCTCTGGGATAATTAGACAGAGTTAATTCAGGTGTTAGCAAAACACCTGAATCTGTAACAGCTGGTGGCTGTAAAACATAAGTGCAGATTGGACTCTTAAAAATTAGTGAAGTCTTTAGCATCTTGAGGTTTTGGGCAACAATAAAAGTAACTATAAGTAACACAAAGAAACTACATTATACCTAATTCTGCTTCAATAGAGCCACCGAAAATGTACGTACTAAAATAAATATAATTTAGACCTACTTCTTTCTGCTCTCCTTGTCACCGTTCTCAATTTCAGTTAAATAAGCTAAACAGGGTAAGCAAATTGCCATAATCAAATGCAGGAAATATATATCTTTTTTTTTCTTTTACTTTTAAGATAAGCAAAGTCATCTTGATGTATCAGCTTGCGGGAGGTAGAGTAGACATGTAAAGAAAATTATCAAAATTCTTATAGCCTAACTGCAGAAGAATCTCAAAGCAAAAAGAAAACCAATTTAGTTCTAACTTAATTGGATGAAATCTAACAGTAATCCATTGCAAACTGTTTTGAAATTACCCTGGTGTTTGGCTTTTACAACATATGTACTCAAGTTTCTCAGAAGACTGATTGTCTCAAGTATTTTGCATGCAAATTCGCCATAAATAGAGAAGTGTGTACAATACCAAATGCAGAATGTTGAGCCTGATCCTCAGTACGCTCCTGCTGAAAGGCAGCTCTTTGAACAATTACCATAGCACACATGTATACTTTTACAATATTGAGAGAACACCTAATATTTTCCAGAATCCGCTTGTTTGTTTGTTTGTTTGTTTGTTTTTGGAGAATATCTCTGTCCTGTTTTCTGCTTTCATTTAAGAGCTATAGGACTTACTAGCAGATTCTGTGCACACTGTCTCCTTTTTTATTCCAAATTCTGACTTCTGCCCCTTAACTTCCTCAGAAATTGTTCTAACAATTTCAGCCATGACCACCATAACGCTACATTTGGAAACCACTCACTCAATTTCGGAGGCTTTTACTCACTTGGTTCCGGGGGCATTCATTCATTTGTTAACCTTTTCCGTCTCCCTCAAGCTTCCTCCTGTGGTAACTCTTTAAACATCTTCCCCCTCCCTTTTCCTACCCCCATTTCCCTTTGGTCATTATTAAACGACTCCCAAATGTATAATTCTCTCCCATAATATCCTTGAACTTTAAATTTCAATATCCAACTGTCTGAAGGACACATGTTTCAGGAATAACTTCACATATTTCTATATCGATACATACACCATATATGTTTGAACTCATCATCTTCTCTGAAATTTGTTCCTCTGTCTTTATTTGCATTTTTCAGGCTTTGACACAATCATCCACATGTAAAATTCAGAAGCTTTGAAATTATCCTGGATTTCTCTCTCATCATTGTTGCCAATCAACTAAAATTCCTTTCTTTTACATCCTCTGTTTATCAATGCATCTTATCACCTCTGGATCAATCGACCCTGCTCAGGCTCGTTTCCCATCTCTTTAGAACAGTTGTGATGGAGTTTGCTACTCTGTCTCCAATTTCTGCTTCAAATCCATATTTTAAAGAACCGTCAGACTGAACTAAATGAAGTAAAAAAATTGAACAGCAATGGTTTTCAAAGTGAAGTCTACAGAACAGCAGGATCAGAATTAACTGGAAAATAGTTTGAAATGAAAATCTCAAGCTTCATCCTCAAACCACCAAATCAGAAACTCTTGGATGTGGGGCCCAGAATCTTTGTTTTACAAGCTGTCCATGTGACTCTGATATATTTCAAGTTTGGGAACCGTTATTCTACAGCATAAAATCTAAGATACCTACCATACCATGCAGACTCTTGTTTTCTGCACCCCGCCTACTGTTTTTTTTTTTCAACTTGAAATAGCCTTGCCATCTTTACTCATCTAAATTCTTCGAGGCAATCGTTTAGACTGATCAGATATCCTCACCTCCACAATTTCATTCCTGATTCCCACACTCTCTATCTTTTAAGTCCTCTAGATTTTGGTGCATAGCCCTATAACTTCTTGGCTCACAAATTCCATTAGCCACAGTTCTCCACCCCAAAGTGCATGCCCTCTGGGCTGAATGATGGTGCGTTATTTATTTCAGCATCCCTAAGTTTCAAGTACTTCACATAGGGAAAATCCAAGTTGCTTATGAACTAATGAAAAAGCACCCAGCTTCAATACAAGTAGGGAAGTGTAAATTAAAACATCAATGAAATACTACTACACACAGCACATGAACAAAAACTAAAAAGTCTGTTCCTAGAGTTGCTAGAGCTGGTGAGGATAGAGAGCAACTAAACCTTTCATCCAGGGCGCCTGGGTGGCTCAGTAGGTTAAAGCCTCTGCCTTCGGCTCAGGTCAGGATCTCAGGGTCCTGGGATCGAGGCCCGCATCGGGCTCCCTGCTCAGCGGGGAGCCTGCTTCCTCCTCTCTCTCTGCCTGCCTCTCTGCCTCCTTGTGATCTCTCTCTCTGTCAAATAAATAAATAAATGTTAAAAAAATAAAATAAAACTTTCATCCATTGTTGGGGGGAGTGGGTCAGAGTGGAAATTATTATAACGAGTATGGAAAGGAACTTGGCACTTCCCGAAATGACTGAAAATCTGAAAACCAATAACAATACCCCAGCAATTGCTCCTTTCCATATGTACCTAGAAAACTCCCACACATGTCCACAATAAATATTTACAGCAGCTTTATTTATGGTGGCCAGAAGTGGGAAAAACAATGGCTCATCAACGACATGCCTTCCTTCCCAAAAAGAAAAAACAAAAAAAGAAAGACATTGTGAGGTCCTCCTAGTACAGTTCCCATTTAAGTAATTAATTAATCAATTAAAATGTAAAAAAAGGTGAAGAAAAGGGATAGGTTTATGACCACTACAATTTTCTTACCTCTTCAGGTGGCAGTATAATTAGTTAAACTGTAGGATGAAACTTCTCCAGTACAAATGAAGGCAAATGAAAGCATTGTGACACAGGATGAAGAGGAAAATACTAACTTGTCAAGACTTTAAAGGGAATGTGGTGTTTTTCCTTCCTCTACTACACCCAAAGGATAACATAATATTTCATTTTTGCCCCCTACTTCCAGTCTCCCAAGCAATTGGAATGCAAAAGAAAAATACATTAATAAAGTTTGATTTTCCTTATTTTATAATAAATCTAGAGGATATTTATGTTGTTGTTAGTAAAAACAAGAAGGACAAAAAACAAATCTAAATGCAAGCGTGAAAATGCATTCTGTAAGAGCAGGTAAAATTTTCTGATCAGAAGTTAAATAGAATTAGTTCTATATCTGATCCTGGATCCTGGCTTTGTGTTTGAGCTAGTCATATTGCATGGTTCTTATATTAGTGGGGAGGTAATCTATATTGACAAAACACCACAGTCTTTAATATATAGTGTATTTTAGAATTACCCTTCCTTCTTGCATGGGATTGTTATTCAGGACTAATACAAGGCAAGAAAACATAGAAGAAAGAGAAAAGCAATTTCTCCTCAGTCGTTCCTAAAAGGAAGCAATTAAAGATTTTTAAATGAATATACATAAGAACAACAGAGTAAAACCTCATTGATTGTGTAAGGGTGGGGCAGTAATCATTACGAAAGAAGGAAAAAAGCATATCCCTCTCGGAAAAAACATCATGATGGTTCTGTCTTACATTTAAAGTTCAATGATCTGAAAATGAGTTTACTTGTTTCATATACTATAGCACCAGTTTGGAAAAGAAAAGCTTGGTTTTTTTAAAGGTTTTATTTATTTATTTGAGAGAGAGAGAGAGAGAGAGTGAGCAAGAGAGAGCACAAGAGGGGGGTTGTGGGGGGAGGCAGAGGGAGAAGCAGACTCACAGCCGAACAGGGAGCCTGACATACGGCTCAATCCCAGGACCCTGGGATTGTGACCTGAGCTGAAGGCAGATGCTTAACCTATTGAGCTACCCAGGTGCCAAAAGCTGTGTTTTTTAAATACTGCTTTTGGTGAGTTTTACAAGTTGACGAGCTCGATCAGAGATTTACCAGCTTGGCATGTTAGTAGAAACGAATAATGAAATTGAAATAAATAAAATTTATTTTTACTTTGCAGATTTCATAGATAAGAATGCTTCAAAAACCATTATGATCACAGCATTCAAATAACAATAATGTAAGGTGGCAGACAGAACACCTTTTAAAACCATAAAGTCAAGGTAAACTTTGACACCATGAAAACGCTGGCCTGGGAGATTAACGATAATAGAAAGATAGCCAAGAGTAGAACAGGGCCTGTGCATACTCTGCTTTTGTGTGTATGTCTGTGTACCTGGGGAGGAGGATATTTCCCTCTTAAATATTATGGACACACAAACGAGCCTCCTAGTCATTTTGAATTATGTATTTCTGCATTTCTATTCTACCTAAACAGACGTCAACTAGCATCCCTTTCCTTTGGAATAAAAACATGTCCTATCCAGAAGTAGTTATGGAACAGCAGGCTGTGTATTTGCCAGTACCTCCTGAGACAAGCAGGGGTGTTTCTGACAAGAGAAATAGCACTAACTGGCACGTGCTGAAGTCCTGGGTGCATGAAACACACCTGGTGCAGGGATTTGCCCACGAAGTGCATTGTTAGAATTCAGTGTGCGCCGTTTCTCCATTTTCCTCCACGTGGATCAGAAGGAGTGGCTTGACTCGTCAAAGAGCCACAGTAAAGAAGGTAAGATTTGTCCAGGGATGTCATATACCATGTTTTCCATGTTTTCAAATATTTAAACAAACACAATTTTTTAAAAGACTTGTTTATTCATTTGAGAGAGAGAGAGTAGGGGAAGGAGCGGGGGGAGCAGTAGAGAAAGAATCTCAAGCAGACTCCCTGCTGAGCAAGGAGAGGAATGTCTGGCTGTATCCCATGACGTGAGCTGAAACTGAGAGTCAGCCATTCAACGGACTGAGCCACTGAGGCACCCCTGAACCCACATAACTTTAAAGCAAAATGCACAAAGTAAATCTTAATGGTATGTCTCTATGTCTAGTAGTGAGGAGGCTCTCATGAATTAAAATATTTTGTTTCAGAGGAGAACTTGGACAAAAATGATGAGAATAATTACAAGTACTAACATTCATACAGATTGAGAATGGCTTTTATTATTAATAAAAGCATAGATCTTTTTGTATAGTACCATGTAAATACCATAATAAATAAAGCAAAATATATTTTATGCAAATTTTGCATAGACACATATGTATATTTATGTGTGTCCATGTGTTTGTATTTGAATACTTCTGTGTGTGTTTATTATTTGGACATTCTTTGTTTGAAGTGACTGCTTCAGTTTTTACTCACTTCTTTCCTCACTGCCTTTCTCTTACTTTATTGTAGAAACTTAGAAAATGTATTCAGGAATCTGTAGTCATAAGTGAAGCATAGGTTTATAGGACATCAGTAATAAGAATGGAGTTTAATGCTATATGAATGGCCTTACGAGGCTGATTTAGGAGGAAAGTGGAGGGCTCCCCTGTGGGAGAAAGTGTACATGATGGTGAATTGTGATGATTAAGCTAAAATGCTGATATTATCGCCTGCCCTCCATTTGTCAACTGTCCTCTAGATTTGAGTGTTTTCTGAGCCTTAATGCTGTCTCTCCCTTGGCAACCTATGTCATGGTTACATTGTGGATTGAATTATGTCCCTCAAAAACATACATTAAAAATCCTTACCCTGGTAGCTGTGGGTATGAAAACTTATTTGGAAATAGGGTCTTTGCAGATCTCATTATGATGTCAATTAAGATGAGATCATACTGAAGTTAATCCAATGTGTCAAGTGTCCTTATAAGAAGAGGAGAAGAGATATAAAGAGGCACACACCAGGATGCTTGGGTGGCAGTTGGTTAAGCATCCAGCTCTTAGTTTTGGGTCAGGTCATGATCTCAGGTTTGTGAGATCGAGCCCTGCATCTGGCTTCAAGCCTCAGCATGGAGTCTGCTTAAGTTTCTCTCCCTTTCCCTCTGCCCCTGCTCCCTAATAAATAAATAAATCTTAAAAAAACAAAAACACGAGGCATCTGGGTGGCTCAGTGGGTTAAGCACCTGCCTTCAGCTCAGGTCATGATCCCAGGGTCCAGGGTTAGTGTCCCACATCAGGCTCTCTGCTCAGTGGGGAGTCTGCTTCTCCCTCTCCCTCTGTGTTCTCCATCTCTTTCTCTCTCTCTCTTTCAAATAAATAAATAAAATCTTAAAAAAAAATACACACACACAAAGACAATGTGCACACCCAGGGAGAATGTCATTGGGCAATGGAGGGAGAGATTGGAGCGACACATCCACAAGTCGAAGGTTGCTAATGGATCAGGAACCGAGAGAAAGACCATGAAGCAGAGTGTCTTCAAGGGCCTTTGGAAAGGGAGAGGCAGAGAGCAAGCCCCTGCTGTCTTGACTTGGATTGTCTAGCATCAAAAAATGTGAGCAAATGGATTTATTTTGTTTTAAGCCATCCAGTTTGTGGTCATTTGTTACAACTGCTATAGGAAACAAATGTGATAAGAACAAACTGTGATATGTTAATTCAACTCAACCACCTCTTCAAATACTCAAAAACCCTATCTGTTTAAACCACTGAGGTAATATATGTGCCTCATGTGTTATTTGTCACTCATTTTTTTAAATAGATAATTGAAACAAGCCTGATGAGATTTTGCTTGATGAACAAATATACTTCTGGGGTAGTGACACTGAAAACAAGTTTGTTTTGACCATAGACATGGTGAAAGTAGCCCCCGGGATCCCCTGCAGAGGGGGAGTGGTGAGATTGTGTCAGAAATAAGGGGAAGAAACCTGCTCTCACTTTGGTATAGCAAATCCACAGGACCTCCTTATCTTACAGGGACTGGGACTATGAGTGGAGCAGTCAGGAAACATTTGGCAGTTAATGAAACTGTCTTAAGGAACTCAGTGCCTTCTCATAAAATTGCAGAAGATATTTTCAAGAATTTCTATGGCACTGGATATTTTTTCCTGCTTTGTCAAAGATTATTTGAACATAGAGGGTCCATATCTGGACTCCCCACTCTGTTCCATTGGTCTATATGTCTGTTTTTGTGCCAGTACTATGCTGTCTTGATGACCACAGCTTTGTAGTAAAACTTGAAATCAGGCAACGTGATGCCCCCAGCTTTGCTTTTCTTTTGCAACATTTCCTTAGCAATTTGGGCTCTTTTCTGGTTCCATACAAATTTTAGGATTGTTTGTTCCAGCACTTTGAAAAATGCCAGTGGAATTTTGATTGGGATGGCATTGGAAGTATAGATTGCTCTGGGCAGTATAGATATGTTCACAATGTTTATTCTTCTGATCCATGAGCAAGGAATGCTTTTCCATCTTTCAGTATCTTCTTCAATTTCTTTCATGAGTCTTCTGTAGTTCCTCAAGTACAGACCCTTTACCTCTTTGGTTAGGTTCTTGGTGCTATAGTAAATGGAATCAATTCTCTAATTTCTCTTTCTATATTTTCATTGCTAGTGTATAAGAAAGTAACTGCTTTCTGTGGATTGATTTTGTATCCTGCCACATTACTGAATTGCTGTATGAGTTCTAGTAGTTTGGGAGTGGAGTCTTTTGGGTTTTTCTTATAAAGTATCATGTCATCTGCAAAGAGAGAGAGTTTGACTTTTTCTTTGCCAATTTGGATACCATTTATTTTTTTGTTGTCGGATTGCTGTTGCTAGGACTTCTAGTATTATGTTGAATAACAGTGGTGAGAGTGGGCATCCTTGTCGTGTTCCTGATATCAATGGAAAGGCTGTCAGTTTTTCCCCATTGAGAATGATATTCGCTCTGGGTTTTTCATAAATAGATTTTATGAAGTTGAGAAATGTTCCCTCTATCCTTATACTTTGAAGAGTTTTTTAATTTTTTATTTATTTTATTTTTTTTTAAAGATTATTTATTTATTTATTTCACAGAGGGAGAGAGATCACAAGGAGGCAGAGAGAGCAGGCAGAGAGAGGGGGAAGCAGGCTCCCCGCCGAGCAGGGAGCCCGATGCGGGCCTCGATCCCAGGAACCTGAGATCATGACCTGAGTCAAAAGCAGAGGCATTAACCCACTGAGCCACCCAGGTGCCCACTTTGAAGAGTTTTAATCAGAAACAAATTCTGTATTTTGTCAAATGCTTTTTCTGCATCAACTGAGAGGACCATGTGGTTTTTCTCTCTTCTCTTATTGATGTGTTCTATCACATTGATTGATTTGTGAATGTTGAACCACCTTTGCATCCCAGGGATAATTCCCACCTGGTCATGGTGGATAATCTTTTTAATGTACTATTGAATCCTATTAGCTAGGATCTTGTTGAGACTCTTGGCATCCATATTCATCAGGGATATTGGTCTGAAATTTTCCTTTTTATTGGGGTCTTAGCCTGTTCTGGGGATCAAGGTAATGCTGGCTTCATAGAAAGGGACAGTCTCTTCAATAAATGGTGCTGGGAAAATTGGACAGCTATTTTAGAAGAAAGAAATTTGACCATTCTCTCACACCATACGCAAAGATAAACTCGAAATGGATGAAATACCTCAACGTGAGGCAAGAATCTATCAAAATCCTAGAGGAGAACATAGACAGTAACTTCTTTGATATTGGCCACAGCAACTTCTTTCAAGACATGTCTCCAAAGGCAAAGGAAACAAAAGTGAAAATGAACTTTTAGGACTTCGTCAAGATAAAAAGCTTCTGCACAGCAAAGGAAATAGTCAGCAAAACAAAGAGGCAACCCATGGAATGGGAGAAGATATTTTCAAGTGACACTAGAGACGAAGGGCTGATATCCAAGATCTATAAAGAACTTCTCAAGCTCAACACCCAAAAAACAGATAATCATGTCAAAAAATGGGCAGAAGATATGAACAGACATTTCTCCAAATAAGACATCCAAAGAGCCAACAGACACATGAAAAAATGTTCATCATCACTAGCCATCAGGGAAACTCGAATCAAAACCACAATGAGATACCACCTTACACCAGTTAGAATCGCCAAAATCAACAGGACAGGAAAAAACAAGTGTTGGAGAGGATGTGGAGAAAGAGGAACCCTCTTTCACTGTTGGTGGGAATGCAAGTTGATGCATACACTTTGGAAAACAGTGTGGAGATTCCTCAAAAAATTAAAAATAGAGCTGCCGTATGACCCTGCAATTGCACTACTGCATATTTACCCCAAAGATACAGATGTAGTGAAAAGAAGGGCCATATGTACCCCAATGTTCATAGCAGCAATGTCCACAATCACCAAACAGTGGAAAGAGCCAAGATGCCCTTCAGCAGGTGAATGGATAAAGAAGATGTGGTCCATATAGACAACGGAATATTACTCAGCCATCAGAAAAGATGAATACCCAACTTTTGTATCAACATGGACGTGTCTGGAGGNGCAGGTGAATGGATAAAGAAGATGTGGTCCATATAGACAACGGAATATTACTCAGCCATCAGAAAAGATGAATACCCAACTTTTGTATCAACATGGACGTGTCTGGAGGAGATTATGCTGAGTGAAATAAGTCAAGCAGAGAAAGTCAATTATCATATGGTTTCACTTACTTGTGGAACATAAGGAATAAAATGGAGGACTATAGGAGAAGGAAATGAAAAGTGAATTGGGGTAAATTGGAAGAAGAGATGAATCATGAGAGACTGTGGACTCTGAGATACAGAGGGTTATGGAGGGGAGGGGGGAGAGGGGACATGTGAGTCTGGTGGTGGGTATTAAGGAGGGCACGTATTGCATGGAGCACTGGGTATGGTGCATAAACAATGAACCTTGGATCACTGAAAAAATTAAATTAAAAAAAGAATTTCTATGGCAAATATAAAGATAATATGTAAATACATATGTGACTTGCATTTTCTTTTGCCTTAACCTTTATGGTATATTTCCTTGAATCAGTCTGAATCTTACAGTAATGCTCCAAGTTATCCCTTTTCCCTTAGTGATGTACATTCTGATGAATGACCTATGTTTTCTCAATGGAAGAAAGGTTGAACTGAAGCCAACTGTTCAATGGTTCTAACAGATTGCCAAGTTTAGGCATCCTAAAACAACTGGCTTAACTTTTTCATAATTTTTTGTGGGTCAGTCTATTCACTTTTTATTGCTGTCCAGTCACCAGAAACTTAGGAGCTTAAACAACCATTCATTATCATAAAGTTCTTGTGGGTTAGGATTCTGACCATGAAATAGCTGAGCTTTCTGCTCAGGGATTACACAAGCGTCTTCCATCTTCCAACCCAGAAGAAGAAATGTCTCTCTGTGATGCTACCACAGAACCTTATAAAATATAATCACAGGAGTGACTATCCCATTATCTTTGTCTCATAGAACATGGCATGATCAAGGAAGTGACTATCCTGCTGTATTCACAACTCTTGCCCACACTCAAGGGGAGGGGAATATACAGGGTGTGTGCTCCAGGCTGGGGGTACCTGGGAGCCATCTTAGAATTCCACCTACACCAGTCAGGAATAAGGGGAAATCTTTTCTGGGTGGTTCTCGTTTGTCTGGGTCTCTCATGTGGTGCAGTCAGCTGTCAGCTGTCTGCAGGAATCTGCAGGTTAGGCTGGGCTGGATACCCAAGATGACTTACATACTGGAATTGATGTGGGCTGTCATATGGGAGACGTGATCAGAGAAATTACACATGGGCCATAAGCGTGGAGAGTCAGGCTTTGACATTGTAATTCTTATGGATCAAATATCCATATAAATCAGGCTGAAGCAGCATAGACTTTGAAGCAGCATAGTCTGATCTGGTCTTGGAAATCTCACTGTATTATTTTTCCTATACTTTACTGGTTATATTGGTTTCAAATCCTTCAAGATTCGAGCATAGGAAATCCTTGGTGGGAGGAGTATTGAATAATTTGCAGGAATATTTTAAAACTACCATAGGATATTAGAACATAAGGACAGTCAGTGAAGTTACTGACCTCTATGGGGTTCTGTATAAAAATGATAGTAATACCTACTTAGAACTTTTACAGCATGAATATATTAAATATGGCAAAGATGGTATAACTTGGACACAACAACCTCTGTTCCGTTCTATTGTAATTTCCCCAACACTTATCATTTTATGCCTTACCTGTTATTTCACTAAGGGTCTTTTTCTGGTTCTATGTCCAAAGAAGTCATTCCTTTTGCTTTCTCTGAGAAGTGGATTGTGTAATGTGATAGTGTTCATTGATGAAAGAGTCTGGGTTTTCAGATAATTCATAGGCCTGTAGATTCACAGGCATTTTAGCTTGGTCGAATTAGATCAGTCTACAGCCAAAAAACATACCCCAATCCTGCAATCTCTGGAGATAAATTTTCCCACTTTCCTTATTATTATCTATATCTTAAGCAGGAAGACTCCATCATCACCACCTTCCACACAATTTTAAATGTTTCTCTTTCTATGTGACCTCATACAAAGGAACAATTCTCAACACTCTTGAGTATTCAGAAATATTATCACAAAGTACAATATCTTTCAGTCTGTATTTGGTACAACTCATATATTTAATTTAATACGCATAGGTTTCAAGTTTGAATAGTTACCTCTGTTTCTATACCATTTAAAAAATTTTAAATATATACTTGCTGTTTTTTATTCTAATGATTTGAACAATGTTTACCTAATTAATATCTTTTAAATGAGTGACTATGGGCCAGTAAGCTAAAATATCCTTTAACTTCTTTCATTTAAAGTCATCTGTCCCTTCTAACATAGGAAGAACTTTTCCAATTAGTATGGATGGTGGCACTTATAATCAGAGAAATGCAGTAGCAAGTGAAGTTAGTAATTAATGTATATATAACTAAAATGCCCATATAAAATAGTTTTAATGTTATAGTTCTCAACATTTATGACTAATGTCCATTAATAAAATACTTTATATATATAGTTATATGAAGTTGCAATTTATTATCCATTGGTAGTCTATGAGAGGGTGATATTTAATAACAAAATGTGCATAAATTAAAAATCTTAACCTGTAAAAACATTAGCCTGCTTTTACTTGGTAAATGAGCAAATATACAAAATCAATACTTTTTACACATCACGATATGTTTAAAAATTACATAATTTAACACTTCACACACAAGTGATTTTGATACTATGAGTAGCTTGGACTTCATGTTGGGATTGAAAGTGCTGTTTTTCTTTGTTTCTTTACAGCTCTGTGGTTTCCCCTTGATGCTTTGCAGGTTCTACAAAGCTGTGACTGATATGCTCCTGGGATGGGTCACCAGAGGAGATTCATTTAACCTTCCCACTGTTCTCGGGATGTTTATTTTAAATGTTTTTCCCATAAGCACTTTGTGTGTTAGAACAGATCCCTGGGCTCTAATAACTCAGAAAAGCTTGCGTTTGACTTTCAGCCAAACCCCTTTACAAGCATATGTTCTCCCAAAATGCCAAGTTTGAAATTGTCATTACACAAATTCATTGTGAAACTTCAATTTATTATGCAGAATGGGGAAATAGGAATAGACCTATTAATCTATCAAGAGAGCAAGGGAAGTTTTAGTTACAATGTTTTCCTGGTACAGACCCAGCTTATTACTTACTGTAAATCTCCCCCTGCTACCCAAGATTATTTAAACTCTTGATTCTGGATGCTGATAACAAGAAAAACACAAAATGCACCACTTCCATTTATTTTCAGATAACTGCTGGGAAGATGAGAAACACTTAGGAATAATATTCCAAACCAATTAAAGGAAATGGCTTAATGGAAATAAGTCATAGAGAATTAAAAATGTTACTGTCATATGTCTTATGTATACCTGTGCATATTTTTCTTAACATTAAAGCACCAGATACATGAAAATACCTCTAACTTGGTTTATTAAGTCATTTAGAACAACTTCACCTGTTGTGTGCCCGAAGTCTATAAAACAGAGTTATTGTTTCTTGGTCTAACTGCACTGGACATTAATTGCAATGATAAGAGGTTGCAATTAAATGCAGAAAAAAATGCTCATCTTGTACCTCAAAGGAACAAAAACCTTTATTTTCATGACTTGCAGATAAAAATCCTAATTCATCCATGTTGCACCAACCTTCTAATCCTGCCGATATCTGTCTATACTAAACTGTACTATATAACTTGCTTCCTTGTCTCATTGAGCATCTTTTCTTTTAAAGATTTTATTTATTTACGAGAGAGAGAGATGGTGAGTGGTGAGAAGGGCAAAGGAGGAGGGGGAGGAAGGGAATGGGAGAGAGAATCTCAAGCAGACTCCGTGCTGAGTGCAGACCCACGCAGGGTTGAATCCCACCACCCCAAGATCACAACCTGAGCCAAAATTGAAAGTTGGACACCGAACCGACTGAACCACCCAGGCACACCCCCCTTTTGAGCATCTTATCTCATTACATACAAACATATCGATACCTCCTAAAAATTTTGTTCTTGCACAGAGCCCTTCAGTTTGCCCCTATGGATTGCACTTGCCTACTCAATCAACAAACACCTAGATCAATGAAGAGATAATTTCTCTAGATCTATTCGCTCTATCTTCAATGTTCCTATCATAAATTAAATTTCTTTAAGAGAGCGACTGTTTCTTTTTTAAAATTTGCACTTTTTTGGCTTGGCAAATAATAGGCTCAGTGAAACTAGCTAAATATCTTCTCAACTGGATTGCCAGGGGTTTAAGTTCAGGGTCTATAGCACTATGAGCTATAGATCAATGGTAGACTAGCAGTCTACAAGCTATTTGGTATTTCTGTTCCCATGCAGTTCACAAACTTCAAATGAAAGATTAATTGAGGTCTTCATATAGAAATCCATACTGAACATTACCTTCCTCAAGTTTGCAAAAGCTCAAGGAACTATGCTTTTTCAGTTAATTTCCATAGATTTATTCAATGAGGCTTCTTATTTCAAGTTACTGGAATTTTAAAAATTTTGTTAAATTTACATTTGTTTTTATTTATTGTGTTTTTAGAGAAACGGATCAATGTTCTGAAAATTAAGAATAAATTTGCCATTGTTTAAGAGTTGCATGACCTATATTTCCTGTTAACATTTCTGATAACAGATTGTATATAAGTTTAATTAAAAGTGTGTTTTTAGAGAGTGATGAATTTTACATTGTATGGCATCTTAAAGTCAATAAAATAAAGTATTATTCATCACTAATTTTATTTAAATAATAATGTATTATAAAAATAAACATGACTAAAACGTGACAAAATGCAAATTCATAGTCGTTAGGCAAATAACCTTGCTAGTAAAGGGATACTGAAGAAACAGGAAAAATATGAAAATACTATGCATATGTGAAAAATGAATTATATTGGAAAAGTGACCATAGGACTGTAGTCTAGCCTGCCATAAGTCTGAAATGAAAGATCTTATAGAAGCAACCTAGGATTTTTGCATAACATGAAAAGTTTCTTTCTCATTAGTTTATTGAATTTTCCTAAGAGAGGGCTCAAATAATGATTTTCACTATAAGCATCCAGTTTAGCAGCATAGAAGAGGAAGAGAAGAAAATTATGGGGCCATTATTCAAAGTTATTCTTTCTTTTGTATAAACTGGTAAAAGTCACAGTTATCCTGAGAGGCTCATAAAATGTGATGGAAAGTTATGACAAATATTCTCAGACAAAAAGAAAAACCAAGTTTTTGTAAAAAATCTTTTGTTTAATAACATGATTATTGTTCTATGTTATCATTGTCAGAGACCTATGGCAGAAAAAATTATACTCTTTATCAAAAACGTTAAAACATCGTGAATCCCTCAGGGTGCAATTCTTGTCATGGTGGTAGAAAGTACTCGAATAAAAACATCTGTGAGGGCGCCTGGGTGGCTTAGTGGGTTAAGTCTCTGCCTTCGGCTCAGGTCATGATCTCAGGGTCGTGGGGTCGAGGCCCGCATCGGGCTCTCTGCTCAGTGGGGAGCCTGCTTCCTCCTCTCTGCCTCTCTGCCTAAATGTGATCTCTTTCCCTTTCTCTGTGTCAAATAAATAAATAAAATCTTTTTAAAAAATCTATGACATTTTCTCTTCAGAGAGAAAATTAGGAGACAAAAGATTTGTTTTCCTGACTTTTGTGAGCTGTGAGGTAGAGTACATTCATTTATGTATTGACATACCAGAAATAAAGTAGTAAAAGTCACTATTTGAAGAATCTATGCATTCATTTATGCTGTGTATCAAACTATGCACCATTTTATGTAAACTCAATAGCCAATTATCGATAATTTGTACCCTGATATTGGTTTCTTTTTGGAAAAATATAAATCATGATCTTTGTATATGATTTCAATGTGCTATAAAAATAAGATAGAGCAAGGGGAATATCAGTACACAACTTTTTTTTTCTCACTCAAAAATCCACTAGTCATCAAAAAATACATTCATATATGAGTTTTGAAGTGATGGTTGAAATAACATTTCTATTTGACTTTCTTTGTGTCAATAGCTATTAATTATAGGATTTCAAGTATATTTCAATAGGTTCAAACCTGGTATGCATCAGAATTATAAATCACCATCTTGAAAGATCTGAATATATTATTTTAGTGTAAAAGTATACCAACCTAAAATTTTCAGGTAATATTTCAGGACAAACTAAAAACAAAATTGTGATCCACATGGTTTGACTTCCAGGATTTCGACTCTTTCTAAACACTTGCTGATTTCTTATACACATCAGATTTTTTGAAATTATTAGATGTTATTGACATAATTAAAATTTCTTAAAATATTCAAAAATTCTATAAGTACTTTGTAGAATCAAATTGTGATGTGAATTAGAAATTCAGTCCTTGTTTTCCTGTTTTGTCCAATTTGAAACATTCTTCCAGATTGAAAGTTTTTTTATTATTCCCAGACTATCTAATGATATATTTTTAGTAAGAAAAATCTTTGTGGTTTTTTGTGTTCATGTTACCTTAATATTTTTAGTCAAAATCTCTGTAGTTTTTAGGTCTCTATAACTCACTTATTTTATGGTTGACATTCTCCTTGGTAACTATGATGTTTTGGGGTGTCAAAGCTGTGGCAATCTTAATATTGTATTTTTCCAAGAGCAATTAATAACTCTTAGCAGGGGTTGAGAAAGGAAAAAGAGTGAATGTTTTAGATAGAGGGGTAGTAAGTTGATTAGAAAAATGTGAACAGAAGCTAGATGGCCTGTCATTTCATGCTTCTTAGGAGAGGCACAGATGAGATAGATATTTGCATTTAAACAGGAGTCAGGGTATGACAAGCACTTAGAGCAAAAGGAAAGGGTTGTGGATGTTTGAATGAAGTGTGCTTGGGGCAAGAGAAGGTCCTCCTCTAGAGCCGAGTTTCTAAAAATGCAATCTATGAACTGGCAGCACACATCATCTGTGTGCTGCTAGAAAAACAAATCCTAAGGTCCCACCCTAAATGTGCTGGATCAGAGCCCTGGCGGCAGGGACCACCAATCTATATATTGGCAAGCACTCCAAGTAATCCTGATGCATGCTGACATTGGGTGAATTTGTTTGTAAAGAAAGGGGATAATGTTAAGAGGGAACGACTTTGATATCAAGATTTTGGAGGTGTATATTAGTCCCAGATAAGTGAATTGTTGATATGGAATGATGAAAAATCACCAGAAAATGAGGAAAGAAGTCAAGGAATAAAACAGGTGTCAAACAGATTACACCTGTTCACTCATCCATCAGTTCATCCAAAATGATCCTGGAAGTCCTATGGGAGAGAAATTCATGAGTCGATAACAAATATTTTCAATAAATCTGGAGTAATTGGGACTAAAAGGATACTTTAAAAGGGCTCCTTCTTTCTCTAAATAAAAGGTATAACATTTTTTTTGTTTCTTAATTTTTATTCTTTTTTTTTTATTATTCTTTGCCCCAGGGTCTGTGAATCATCAGGCAGGTATAACATTTTTAAGCAACAAAAATGAGCAATGGACACACTTATTCCACCCCCAGGCAGCGTGATAGATTGGATAGGACAAAAACTATTTCAATTTTTTTTAAATAAAATAAAATAAAATAAAAAGACGAGCCAAGAAGGAGCAGATCACAGGTGACGTGTGATTCTGTGTTGTAGACTGAAATACATTCCTTCATGAAATGCATAGACTCTTTTTTCCTATTGGAAAGTTCTCATTTTAGAAAACAAAACACATGCCATCTTGAGCAAAACATCAGATTATGCCATGTCCAGGGGTCAAAATAGGAAATTTTCTTTTCATGATGGTGCTGTACATAAAAAGAACAAAAACTCAAAAGCATGAATTAAAATATTTACAAATTTACACATGGAGACAGAGCAGTCAATTGCTTTATGTAGGTCTTCACTCAGTTTTCACGTATTACAGATTCTTTTTTCGATTAACTTCTCAAAAAAATCCTCCATCACTCTCAATCTCTTATTATTTTCTCAATCACGTATCACCCAGGTTTATTTTGTATTCATATCACTTGGCAGAGCCCTACATTACAATATGCTTTTATCTAGTTACTTGTATTGTTTTCCCTAGCATAGAACGTTTCATGAGGTTATGGACCTCCCCTTGTCTGTCACTAACATTAATTCTGAGCATAGTTTCTGATACATATCCAGTCCTCGGTTACTTTCGTTGAATAAATAAATGAACACATTAATGACTCTGGTGTTGCTGCTGTAGTGATAGAGGTGTTCCATTAGATAGCATGACATATTTATTTTTACATCAGAAATCACTGGTGCTGGCAATTAATGCAAATTTCTTAGCCACCACAATATTTTATTTTATATTATTTTTTCCATTTTTTTTTTAGCCACTGCAGTAGTTTTTTTTTTTTAAAGATTTTTATTTATTTATTTCACAGAGGGAGAGAGATCACAANTAGCCACTGCAGTAGTTTTTTTTTTTTAAAGATTTTTATTTATTTATTTCACAGAGGGAGAGAGATCACAAGGAGGCAGAGAGGCAGGCAGAGAGAGAGAGGGGGAAGCAGGCTCCCCGCTGAGCAGAGAGCCCGATGTGGGCCTCGATCCCAGGACCCTGAGATCATGACCTGAGCCGAAAGCAGAGGCTTTAACCCACTGAGCCACCCAGGCGCCCAGCCACTGCAGTAGTTTAAAGCCTTCCCTTTGGAAAATGTTATGGCACTTTTCTTAGATATTGAAAGAGATCTCCGAGGAAAATGAAATTAGGAAACTCTGTTTCGGGAAAATAAATTTAAAAACAGAATGAAGGCTTAATTTTCTTTTTTTTTTTAAGATTTCATTATTTGTCAGAAAGAGAGAGAGAAAGCACACAAGCAGGGGGAGCAGCAGGCAGAGGGAGAAGCAGCTTCTCACTGAGCAAGGAGCTGGATAAGAGACTCAATCCAAGGACCCTGGGATCATAACCTGAGCAAAAGGCAGATGCTTCACTGACTAAGCTACTCAAACATCCCCAGAAAGAAGCTTTTAAAATCATTCCTATATATACAGAAATTATAGAGGTAAAATAAAAACCAAATAATATCTCATCATTTGAGATAATTACCTTCAACAATAGTCTATGCATTTGTATGTATGGTAATAAAATACTTTTATATTATAATACAAATATTATACATATATTTACATATTTTATTATTACGTTGTTTATTAACATGACTTGCATTTTTATTCAACAATGTGACATAAAATTACATGACAATAAATATGGATTAAATTTATTCTATTTAATGACTACATTATTTTGCAATGCATGCTTGTATCATAATACACTTAACTAATATTAAGTGTTAGATCCTTAATTTGTCTCCAAAACCATACAGTAAACAGGGCAAAAATGTATACATTTGAATGATTTTCTATTTATGATAAATTCTATCATGACCAAAAAGCCTCTTTTTAAAATAATTTTTTAAGATTTTATTTATTTATTTGAGGGGGTTGGAGAACTGACAGGGAGAGTGAGAGAGGGAAGCAGAGAGCCCAATGTGGAACTGGATCCCAGGATTATGACCCAAGCTAAAGGCAGACACTTAACCGACCGAACCACGCAGGTGACCCCAAAAAGCTCTTAAATAGTATACAAAATTCCACTTCCTGTTGTTTAATCATGACTATTTCTGAATTTATTGTACAGGTAACTTTTACTAAGAGAAATATTTAAAGCTAAAACAAAGTTGAAATGATAGGATGGAGATACTGAACTCGCGTGAGGTTTAATGAAAATTTAAAAATAGCTATTCATTTGCAAACAGCCCTGAAATATAAGAACCATAGAACACAGAATTCAAATCCAGAATACTTTTCCACTGTTGCTGGCCGATGAAGTAGATCATGGGCAGCCACTGAGATGAAAACTATTTTGTGCAAATAAGGTAAAAATATAAAATACACTCTACATCTATATTGACACTACTGACTTTAGAAATGTCTTGAGAAAAATTAATTTTTCTCGTTGGACATCAGAGTTGAAAACAGGTAAGAATCTTCATGAGGATAACAAGGAAACAAGTGCCAGCCGCAGGACCCTGCAAAGTAAAAATATTCAATAGATTTTCACTTCCTTTCCCATTGCATCTCCAATTCCTTAATACAGAGAAAAATATAACCATTTTTTAGGTAAGACAATCTGTTTCCCCAGTACAAAATAATATTTGGAGAACAATACAAGGCACTTTCTAAGAGGGTGTTGGAAATATATTTATCAGTCTGAGCAGAATTTGAGCTAAGTTGAATCAGTTACTTCCCAGGTCAGTGGTTGTTAAACTCACCAAGAGAATTAGCCTTCAGAGTTTCGCCATTACCAATAGCTCCAGAATGTCAGAACTTACTCAGGATTTATTACGAGTTTTATCTATTCATCATCAGAATTATTGCAAGTTTCATTCTAAGGTAAATGCACCCAGTGCTTGTAGGATGGCCACCATGAAGATCAAGACATAGAGCCTTGCCATCTCATTCAGCAAGCAATGAATGTCTGCTTCCCACATGTCTTTCCTAAGAGTAAAAAAGACTTTCCCCCAATGTCTAGCAATCATTGCCCATGTATGGCCGGATTCGTGATGTATGCCTATCCATGACCAAGTTCATGACAGTGAAAATCATAACACTTCCTGAGAAATGAATTTTTTCTCATTGTCCTTAATTCCTTGAAAGTTCTCCAAACACATACCAGTAAATGGTTGGCTAATGGCTTTATTTCAAGAATTATCAGAATTTAGCATCTGAGGAAGATTATCTCAGATGCTATTTTTTTCATTGAAGTATAGTTGATGTACAATGTCATATTAATTTCAGATGTACAAATTAGCAAATCCATGATTGTATACATTACACAGTGCTCACCAGGATAAGTGTAGTTACCACCTATCACCATACAGAGTTATTATAATATTATTGATTATACGCCTTTCAGATGCTATTTTTAAAATGTAATTTAAGCAAAGCAACACTGATTCCAGAGTATAGCTCTGGAAAGAAAACTGTTTTTTCTGCATGCACTTAAATGGCAAAGTTGCAGGAAATGTGAATAGTGGTTTTAATGACTCCATTCACCATATAAATTTTCCCATAGCCAGGAAATATGCTGTTATTACATTCCTCTCTCCATATCATCTTAGGAAATTAGACCAAAAATACATAGCTGAAAGAAAAAATTGTGACAGGGTAAAAATTAAATAGAAGATATAGCTGAGGTGCAACAGATACTTCAACTGTTGCTAAGTACACATGGACAATGAAATCTGTGATTGCCTCAGTTAATTTTGCATGTAAATATCAGCGAATTAACTATTCTTTGATCTACTCCTGGGAAATGATCAAGGAAGAATTTTCTAAGATTCGGGCTGCTGAACACACACACACACACACACAACCACAATTGAATTTCTGTTTTATTCCTTTTGTAAGTAAATCTAAGATGAGAATGATGTATTTTGTTGTAACAGCTTCAGAGGAAACATGCTAAAGTGAAATGCATGGCAATCATGTGCACGTGATTTATGTGATCCCTGACTACACAGGCACACGTGAAACATAAAACATGAGGATGACTCCCAGTTTTAAATCAGCATTCCACGGCATCATTCTAAACGGTGTCCAGAGGTTCTTCAGTTCACCTTTGAACTCTTCTAAGAAGAATAACTTATTGTTTAGTGAATAATTATTTAGAAAAGAGCCCAGAAATCTTTTCATTTTCAAACTATTATAAGAACCATTAATTTTAATTTAAAAATAGTTTCAGGGAAATGATGTAGTTGTTAGAGACTTTTTCTTTTTAGAGACTTTTTAACTTAAAAGAAAATAGCAACAAACAGCAAGACAATATGTTTTTAAAGGCCTTAGATTTACTTATTGTAAATAAGTTCAATAACTCTGGTAAAAGGACAGTTTTATTTTTAAATATTTTAGTAGGACTTTTAATGCATTTTGATCTACTAAGTTTCTTCTCAACTCTGGTTGAGGAGGTTTTTTTTGTTTTGTTTTTTGGGTGGTTTTTTTTTTAATTTTTTTTAATTTGTGTTTTCATTTCGCCTGAATTTCACAGATTCAAAAAGAAACAGCAAATAGAAACCACTCTTCCATTCCATCATTTAGTTATTCTTTTTTTTTTTTAAGATTTTACTTATTTATTTGACAGAGAGAGAGATCACAAGTAGGCAGAGGCAGAGAGAGAGAGGAGGAAGCAGGCTCCCTGCTGGGCAGACAGCCGGATGCAGAACTCGATACCAGGACCCTGAGATCATGACCTGAGCCAAAGCCAGAGGCTTTAACCCACTGAGCCACCCAGGCGCCCTCATTTAGTTATTCTTACATAAATCCTGAAGAGTGAAGCCTGGTAGAAAGGAAAAGTGGAGGCCAACCCCTCACCCCAGCGGTTCTTTCTTCCAATGACTTGACACCATGCCAGGATGTTTCAACAAATAAGGAGTGCTGACCCAGCTCTAATTTCCTGGATTTACTGCTATAATCCCAACCAATAAATGGTTAGATGCATCAGGGCCAGCTAATCTGCTATTGGAGACTTCACAAAGACTGTATTTCTACAAGCTATGCAAACTTGTCGGAAAAGTTAAAGAAAGAATAAAGGTACGGTTTTAGTGAACTGAGAAGTGCCCACAGTTTGCCATGACTCCCACAGTTACATGTGGGAGTACCATGTTTATGGATAGTACAATTACTTGCTAAAATTAAAGCCAAGTATCAGTTGAAAATCTTCAAAATGTGACAAGTAGAGGCAGTGAAACACATGATTGAACTATAGAACAGAGTTTTGAGTCCAAAATTTGGAGTCCAGCAGTGCAAGAATCATTTCTAAGTGTTAGGAAGTTTATACTAGTAAGTTCGAACATTGTATACAGAGAGAAATAGAGAACAAATGAACATCTTTCCTTCTTTATACTTTCTTCATACCCTGTAGCAATTTTGCCAACCTCTCATCAAAAATCCTTGAAAAATTTTCCTGCATTCCTGTTCAGTACAAACTTATCATACTAAATGCTGCTTGTGTCTCCTTTTTTTTTTAAATCATAAAAGCCTCCCAAATTGTTCTGAGACAAGTAGATATGTGTTTGCAGAATGCAGAAGAAAAAGAAAATGTGTGACCAACACTAAATATTATTTGTGAGGATGGGGTCACAGACAGTGGAAAAATCTTTTCGTTAATAATATTTGTCACAAACATATGAATGAAAGCTTACACACTTAAAATGTTTTACCTTTGTCCATATTACAGACATTTGAATTTTAACATTGAGCAATGAGAGTTAATAACAATATAACATCTTAACAAGGCAGCTAACAATACAATTCTTTGTTTGAACTGCCACCTCTCACATTAGCTAGAAAAATGCACTTCCTACTAATCATAGGAAGGAACAAAATAGATTAAAAAAAATGAGTGAAACAACCCCTGTGGCATTCTGGACAAAAATGTCTGGATTGCCCATTTATTGGATATTCAAGTAGAAACATTGCTAATTTTTATTCCCAAAGCTCAATAAGGTTAATTAAAGTTCATAAGAATATACATAAAATATTCACATGAATAACATATTAAGTCATAAGCACGTTGTTCCAATGGAGAGAAGCTGATTTACAGACTTAAAATATAGTTTTTACATACATATTGGGGTTTGGCCAATGAACCAAATCAAATAGTGTAATGAACTGAGTAATCTTAAAATGGATTAATTAGGTTGGTAATTATGAATTGAGAAATTAAAAAGTGATGAATTATTTTGGTAGCAGGTAATGGCGATTGACAATTTGTGACAAATTCTCATAGTATTTATTATAATAACATTAATCATGCACAGCTGTTCTGCTATTAAGATAGTTAAGGGTAATTCCATAGAATTTCATTCAAAAGCTAAAAAGGTTCTGTTCAAAGGAGGGGAGCTGAAGGTGTAAAGATACATTAAACAATAAGAAATCTAAGATTAGCTTTTCATGTGCTCATAAATTAATTTTAAAAGGAGGAGACATCTTTCTAGGTGACAATTTGGATAAATCTCTAATAGATTATAATACTCATCTGAGTAGTTCTTAGGTCTCTTTTGACCTTGCAGTTTCCTTCCATGATGCTGAAAGGGCTGCACCTGTAAGCCACCTGTAAAATGAGAAAACCCTTCCGAATGTTCAGTTATTATTAGTAGAATGGGGGTACAGAATTATGTCTTTATGGCCTCAGCTTATACTATATTATTTACCATACTTTAATACTAAGCTAGCGTTATAAAACTGGGGAGGTTTCTAACTTTGGCTATCATCTGGAGAATTTTGTATTAGTTTGGGATTGCTTGCTTCTTAAAAGTCAGATAAAACTTATTGGTGAAATGCTCTGGACCAGGTGCCTTTTAGCAGGCTAAGTCACTTTTTTTCAAATGATATGGTCTAGAGGAACATTTCCAAAGAATGTTCCCATTATCACTAAGTTTCCAAAATGTTGCCATGGGTTTGGATAATGATAATTAGTAGTAGTACTTATGAATTGGTGGTATATTTCACATCCCTAATTTTCATATTTTTGCATTCTCTCACATCAGGCTTATCAGTGATTTATCTAAAAAGTTATTGCTAATTTTCAAAATAACAAGTTACTGAGTTTATTTATCCACTGGGCTATTTTTTGCATAGTTCATTACTTTCACTATTTATCCTTTATTAGTTTCCTCATCTCAGTTTCTTTTAGTTAATACTGTCCTGCTTTTTCTAGTTTCCTAACACCAAGCACTTCTTTTATTTCTCATAGTTGATTATTTCATATATATATGTAGTGACATAAGACTGGTACACTTGAATTCTTAGTCTATTTTTCTATGATCTTTTGTTAAGACTGGGAAGACTAAATGAACTCTGTGGTTCCTTTAGGAAGAAGAAGGAGAAGAAGAAGGAGGAGGAGAAGAAGAAGAGGGAGAAGACGAGGGGGGAAGAGAGGAGGAAGGAGAAGATGAATGAGGAGGAAGAGGAGTGGGGGGGAGGAGGTTGTGACACCGTGAGGCTTCCAACAGAACACAAAAGTCAGAGGAGCATTTCACAAAAATACAGCTTTCAAAAGAATGCAAACAGAAGGTGAAGAATTAGGCTTTTGAAGCTTTCCAACCTGAGATCCTGGTCAAACTTCTTTTCTAAAACTGTGCAAGACAGCAGTGGAAACCGCAGGTTTAGCTCTGGTGCCAGAAATAGAGGTTTACAGTTGGGGATGTAAGGAGGGAAATTCTGGTAGCAAGGATATCACAGAGCAACACGTATCTTGAGCACAGGCTCTTCACAAATCTCTGGCTAGTATATAAATATGCATGTGTTAGGGAGACCCCAGGGCCCAAGAGAATCAGTAGGGAGAGAAAGAGAGCTTGAAAGATAGAGGTGGATGGGGTGATTTGTGCGAGGTTTTGCTTTTTAACAGTGCATTCCTAAAACTCTGTAGCTCAGGAAGCAGAAAGCTGAAGCTCTCTGGTTTTAAAATAGGTGACAGAGTCTGAGGCTGGCAGAGAGCTGTAAATTGCACAGGAATCAGAGAGACAGCAGGAGGAGGATGGGATAAAACATCAATGCTCAGGAAGCACACTAATGCATAGGCATTAGTTTCTGTGAAATGCAGAGAAGAAAAATTTTGTTGTTGGAGCCCAAGGAAATTAACTGCCATCTAGAACAGCAGATGCAATGGTATATTTTCAACAATGTCCAATTTCCAAACCCAAATTATTAGAAATAGCAAGAAATAGGAAAATGAGACACACCAAGGAAAAGAGGCAGCCGATGGAAACAGACGCTGAGTATATCAGAAATTACACTTTTCAGACAAAGATTACAGAATGACTATTGCACATATAGTTAAAGAATTTTTTAAAATATATCTTTCAAATAAAGGAAAATACATATTCAGGTAAGGACTATCAAAAGGGAAATTGAAATAATAATTTAAAAATAAAATTTTCAAAGCTGAAAAGCAGAGTCACTAAAATAAAAAAAAATGCTTGTGTAGACTCATAGCAGACTGGAGACAAAAGAAAAAATTATGTGTGACCTTGAACATAGATCAAAAGAAGCTACCCTCTTTGAAGAGCAAAAAGGAAAAGGTTGAAGAAATCCAGACAGATTTTCACATCCATCAATAATGTAATAGCAAGAAGTAGAATTACCCTTGCTATAATAGCTTATTAGTTCCAGAAGTTTTCCTTCTGATTCCATCAATTTTCTGCATAGACAATCATGTCATCTGTGAACAAAGACAGTTTTATGTCTTCATTTCCCATCTGTATACTTTTTATATACTTTTCATGTCTGATTGCACAAGCTAGGACTTCCAGTACAATGCTGAGAAGAAGTGCTGAGAGGGCACATCCTGGCCTTGTGCATAATCTTAGTGGAAAAGCATTGAGTTTTCACCATTAAGTATGATGTAGCTGTATTTTGTAGATATTACTTATCAAGCTGGGGAAGTTCCTCCTCTAGTCCTAGTTCAGCGAGAGTTTTTATCATGAGTGGATGTTGAATTTTACGAAATACTTTTTCATTTATTGATATGTGATTTCTAAATCACAGACATTGATATGGGATTTATAAATTTGTAAATGTGAGGTAAATCTCACAATATTGTGGGATCTGTCTTATGACTGGTTCCCCATGAAGTTTTTAACTCTCAGACTTCACCATGCTGGACCTTTAGCATATCATCAGTTATGGTACACGTTTTCTTACCCTGACACTGTTTCCCATGGTGGAAACCCCTTTGAGTCCCTGCTCCTGTAAACTGCAATTCTCCATATTCACCTATCTGTCTCTCCAAACTTGGGAGCAGTGATTTTCCCTGGGTCCTCTCCAAGAAGAGCTGTTGTTTTTTTCAGCCTATTCAGCATTTTACTTCCTGGGAGAAGAAAGTAGTAACTCCCAAGCTCCCTATATCCAGAATCCCAAATCCCACTAATCTACTTTTGGCCATGTAAATCTGCCTATTGTGAATATTTCATACAACGAGAAACATACATTTGTGGGTTTTGTGACATTTCTTTGCAGCTCTATTCGTTTTTCTTCATTCTTCAGATTGCACTTTCTCCTGACCTACTTTCAAGCTTGTGGACTTTCTCCTTTGCCAACTCAAATATATTATCGAGTCTCTATTGAAATTTTAATTTTAGTTATTGTACTTTTGCATATCATAATTTCTACTTTTTGAAAATAATTTCTTTTTATACATATTTCCTTATTTGATGAGACACTATTATCTTACCTTCCTATAGTTCTTCAAGTATCGTTTCTTTTAGATTTTTGAACATATTTATAATTGATGTTGAGAAGTCTTTGCTTACAAACCCTGTCAATTGTCCACCTCTGTGACAGTTTTTATTATCTGTTCTTTTTAATGTGTATGGTTCAAATTTTCCTTTCTATTTTCATGTCTTGTGTTTTGCAGAAAATAATTTAAATAATATATTTTAACAACTCTGGATCATGATCCATTCTTGGTATTGATACTGTTGTCTTTGTTTACTTCTTTATTTAGAGACATGATGGGCTATTTTCTGCAAAGTTTATTTTCCTATTTTGTGCAGGCTCTGATGTCCCTACACAGATCTTTCCCTTTGTTTTTATTGGCCTCGCCACCTCAGAGTCATCTTTAGATCAGCATTTGCCACTTTCTGTTCAGAGTTTGTGCTTTATGCCCCCTTGGTCAGTTAGATTTCTATCCTCTGCTATTGCATGTATGCATGTATGTTTGTATGCCTAGGAGGCCACTATTATACTGTAAGGACTTTACGGATTTTTACCCCTTCGTAATTGTTTGCCAGGGATGCTGTAACAAAATAGTATAGATTGGGTGGTCTGAACTACAAAAATTCATTATCTCACAGTTCTGGAAGCTAAAAGTCCAATCTGGAGGTATTGGCGAGGTTAGTCCCTTCCAAAGACTCTAAGGGAAGAGTCTTTCCAGTCCTCTCTGTTTGGCTTGTATGTGGTTGCCGTTATGTATGTTTTTTTTTCACATCCTCTTACCTTTATTCATGACTGTGTTGAAGTTTCTCTTTCTAATAAGGACACCAGTCATCCTGGATTGAGACCCAGCCAGTCACTTCATTTTAATTTGATTACCTCTCTGAAGACCCTATCTCCAAATAAGATCCCACTCTGAGGTACTGGGGTTAGCACCCCAACATGTGAACTGAGAACACAACTCAACACATGGCAGCCATATTCAGCCCAAGACCAGTAGCTTGGACGTTGTCTCTGTATTGGTCCTGACAAAGGTGCAGACTTGGTCCTGCACACAGAACTTCAGAGTGCCAGGGGTGAGTGTTATTTTAAATCTATCTTCCTAGGACTTGACCCTGGTTAAGGGTAACTTTTCTTTCTGTGTTTATTCAGATGTTGCCTTTCGCCCTTCCTGTTCCTGCCCTATGTGGTGAGCCTGTACAGAACTTGGGGAATGTTACCAAGTGCTCCTGTTTTTCACTGACTGTTCCTGCACTGTTCTCTTGATCCACATGTTTGAGATCATTCCTAGGAGGGCTCTTTGAAATGTTCTCTTTCCAGGTTCTCTCTCTTAAACTTCTGGTTACTCTGCCATCTTGTTTGTTTTCCTGTGCTTTATATGTACTTATGATGTTTCTGAATTTGTCTTAACCCAAGGATGTTACACCGAGGTCAATGAAAGCAGGCAAACAAATGTCTAATGTCTTCAGGACGGTCTTAAAGAGTAGCTTATGCTGGAGCATTCAAAATGGCCTCATGCATGAGTGTGAACCTTAGTGGGAATAGCTGGACATCTGGGACCCCTTTCTCTCAATCTCTGTTTGTCCCTCCCTGTAGCATATTGGACTTCTTTTCAAAATAGTAAGATCCCAAGCACATCACAAAACAAAAAAGACAAGCTTCAGTGTACACATGCTAGCTTTTACTTATGTCATATTTGCTCAGTTTCCATTGACCAAGGCCAGTCACAAGACCAAAGTCAGAATCCATGTAGAAGGGAGAAATTCAGGCTTTGAATTTCAATGTCATTGTTCTTTAAGGATCCCTCAATTTATAGCAGGCCTCACTGCTCTCAAGAATCCCAGTTCACTACAGTCCATGTTCGCTTATGATGCTAGCCAAAGTAGCAATGGCATAAGCCCATTACAGTCTCTTCCTATAGATAAGAATGTAGTACCAAATTAATGAAAAGTCTATACTGACCAGAGAATAAGTGACCAGGAGGGATTTTAGAGGTCTGGCCCTCCCTTTCCTTGCAATCAATACAGCTAACCCCTAACAATATGAAACAAAACATCAAAACTGAATGGAGTCACTGGGCCAGAAAACATCAGTCTGTTTATCACCACTTCATCCCATCAGTGAGTTAGCTTTCTTGATGATACTCTGCTGATCGTTTCTAGACCACAGACAACCAGACAGCAGTACCTAAAAAAGGAAACTGTATTGACTAAGATATCAAGTTTTAATTACTATGTATTATTCCTCATTAAAATGGTGTTCTTAGAGGTAAAACATACATATCAATTTTCTAAATGATACATAGTTGATAATTTTGCATTTGTCCATAAAAATTATGCTTATCTGTAAACCCCCATTTCTCTAGGCAAAGAAACATCACTGAGACTCATATAGGCCTTCTGTTCAGATACATTCAATAAATTTTGTCCTCTTAATAGGTAAATAAATCCAAATTTGATTAAAAGAATTAAGCTGGCCAAAAACTAGTATGGCTAGTTGCTATAAAAATTAATTATGTGTTCAGGATACTCATTTGGTCTGCAAATGTAAAATAAATAAGATAAACAGAGCTCTCTACAATTGTTGATCACAATGTCTAAGAAGAAAAAGGGAATTATATGGCGTTCTTTAACAGAATTTGACTTCCACAGGAGGGTTGCATTAAATTGAGTTGCCTCTAAGTCCGAGGAATATGAACATGAAATCATTGGGTGACCCTCACACTTAAAATCAGCAATAATTTTACATTAATGCCTACAAGTAATTTGGCAAGCCTGTCTGAGCACCAGTTTCAGCTAATATAAAGTCTCAGCTATAATATACTTTTGGAAAGTTTTATATTTTGTAATCAGAGTTGAGGGCACTAATGGGTCAGTGATAAGAAGCCTCAGCTGCTGGCATATTCATTGTTCCATGGCCAGAGATAACATTAAAATTTATATGCATGGAATGAGAACAGCTTCATTCATCTTTGTAGTCATAAAGTATAGTCACCAAACAACACTGCTCCACAGAAATACTTCTGTGAGACTTATCCTGCCTCGGGTCTCTGGAGACCTAAATATATGGCCATGTCTCACACAGTTGCATCACTAGAATAAGAAATCAAATGCTCGAAAAGTCACAATTTCTCAAATAACGGATCTTTCAGTTCTTTCAGAAGCTGAAATGCAATGTGTGGAATTCAATGATATAGCCAAGAATAGAATCCATCGAGATGCAAACATCGTGTAGTGAAATGATAGCAAATGCTCAGACTTTTAGATAAAAATCAGAGCTTCAGTTCTGGGAAGCCAAGGGAAGTCCTTCTATGTGAAAGATATGGCTTCTACTCCTTTATAGGTAGTCTATCTGAGGGGGTGGTGTGAATTTAAAAATGTTTTGATAGGTCTAGGGAAGAAGGCATCAGGCTCCCCGCTTGGTGGGGAGCCTGCTTCTCCCTCTGCCTGCTGCTCCTGCTCTCTCTGACAAATCAATGGATAGAAGCTTTAAAAAAAAAAAAAGAGTACTCCAAAAGAGTCCAGCAGAAGGACCACTCAACTCAAAAACACATGACAAATAATACAGTATTTTTAATGTTAAGCGATTAACTTTGGAGTAGTTTGTTACACAACAGGTAACTGAAATTAGTGGTGCCTTTGGAACTTCAATGTACATTCGAGTCACCTTGATACCTTGATAAATATCAGGTTATGATTCAGTGGTCTGGAGTCAGGGCTGGAGGTTCTACATTTTCTACAATTTCCAAATCGAAGCCAGCAAAGCTTCTGTGCAGACCATGCTTTACAAGTGGAGGACCAATAATTCATTGCTCTTCACCTATCCGAGGACCACTTCTGGGCATATCATTGTCTTAAAAACTGAGATGAGATAAATCCTCTTCTTTTGAAGTTCTTTTTACTAGGGGAGTGAGTATGACAGATAGGCCATTCTAGTAACATACATGGACACATATGCCATTGTGTATGCGTGCCTTTAAATAACTCAAGTTTTGGGGGGTACCTGGGGAGCTCAGCCGCTTAAATGGCCAACCCTTAATTTCAGCTCAGATCATGATCTCAGGGTCCCAGATGGAGCCTGCCATCAACCTCTGCCCTCGGCAGAGAGTCAGCTTGAGGATTCTGTTTCTCCTTCTCTCTGCCCCTCCCTCCTTTCTCTAAAATAAATAAATAAACTTTTTTTTTTTTTAAGTAACTCAAGTTTTTGGTGCCTGGAAAGACCTGCTTTGAGGGGATCGTTGCCTTTAATTTTCAAGTACAATAGTTCAGTCATCAGTAACTAATCATCCAGTACACTCCTCAGAACAGTCGCACCCTTATTATCATTACAAACTCCTAGGCCATTGCATTTTGCTACATGATTGGCCCCATTGAATCGGGAATCTTTCTATACCGCTTTATCAACACTAAGCAAAGCCTCTATTGTTTTCCCTCCCTCCACACTGTTTTGTAAATACACTGCTTCTTACTGAAGTTTGGAGTAACAGAGAATTCAGGGTACATTGTCATACAATCAACAACTTAAGGCTGAATGTTAAACATTTTACTCACAGAGGTGATTTTATTTACTCGTTTCTGTTTGCCCTTCCCTCTGCTAAGCCCTCGATGAGTGCCACCTTCTCCATTCTTGCTCTTCTTGCTCTATGCGCCCGTCAGCCTTAGCGTCTAATATCGCTCCCCCTGTTTTCAACCGATGATGTTCCCTTACTATCATTTATCCAAATTAGACTCCTGATCTAAATGTATTGATCCTAACTTATTAAGGTGTCCTTCTGAATTTGCCATGGCCGAGTATTTGAAAGAGTTCTGCATGTGATGATAATAAAGCTATGCTAATTAGGTTTCTGCCTTAATAAGTTCACTCTTATTTGAATAACTAAAATGTATATTTTAGATAAAGTAAGTGGAGCCTTTGGAAGGTTAAGGCAGGACAAAAGTCAAAGGATAAGATACTTGCATCTAAATTTACTCATTTCTTTTGTTCCTAGAATTTGAATATGATCCCGGTCTCTGACTTTTTCCCATATTCAGAATCGCTGCCTCGCACAATAACTGATCACCTGATCATGTTTTGCAAATTCATTTCTGCCCTGTTCTTTCAAATCATGATTCTGCAGGAAATGAAAGGAAAAATTAATAAGTTATTATAGGAACCCAGGATTGTTTCATTCTAACTAATACAGTATTTAATATTCAGGTTCTTTATTCTGGAAAGCCACATCCAAAAATTTAAACTTGTTTTTGTAACAGATTCCATTACCTGCAGCTGAATAGTTGCCTGATTCGTTGACAGGGTATTTTTGACAGCTCTCCTTCCAGGTTAAAGCTGGAAAAGTCATGCTGTTGTCATGATAACTGTTGTCCATTAGCCTCAACTCTACACTTTCAGCATTGTATGCCTGTTAAAATTACATAACCAAGTACTAGTATAGATACATGTGTAAAAACAGTAAAAACTATAAATTTTGATCTTACTCAGAATGTGAATGAATTTATGAATTCTACAAGATTGTCTGAAAGGTACATTGGTAGAATATGTAATCAAAAATAAGTTAAATACTTCGATGTACTCATAATTTAAATTATGTCCATATTCAAAATGATTTGAGGAATTAAAACCCTACACCATAACGTGTAATAATCATACATAATAATCATATATAATCTTCATAAGAGCGGTCATCCCATGGTAAAAATGTAAAACCAGAGACTATGAAAGGCAGGCCATTTGTGTCAAATGAATGTTTTTTTAACATTTTCTGAATACAGATTGGTGTTCTTAGGCCTGACCTGAGGGTGTATTTTTCCCATCAAAATTTCGGAGTTCAAATTACTTTTTCTTTCACTGAAGTCAGAGGAGAAAAACAAATGGAACTTGTCACAAAAGACAGATCTTCTCAAATTAGAGGTGAGTAGAGCTCATTCCTAGGCAATACTAATATAAAAAGTAATAGTTCTAGGATAATATACAGCATGTCTTTATTACAGCATATTGATTAGATACAAAACCATTCTTTTTTTTCAAAATGTATTTATCTGTTTTAGAGAGAGTAGAAGGAGCAGAGGGAGAGAGAGAGAATCTCAAGCAGACTCCTCGTTGAGTGTGGAGCCCATCATGGGACTTGATCTCATGACCTAAGCCAAATCAAGAGTGAGCCCTTTAACCGAGTCACCCAGGGTCCCTGACATAAAACCGTTCTGGCAAAACAGTCAGTACATGGTTTCATGACTATCTTCCACCATTTTCCCACAGTAGTCCCAGTTTAGGTTTCTTTTCCTAGTATCAGCGGTAGCACCTCCTTTCTTTCTCAAAGATGTCTAGGGTTAGATGATGAAACATTTGGCCACTCTATAAATATTAAATAGTTTGCATCAACTCTGGTCAAGTTTATAAACACATAAAATATTAAACTTTGATAGAAGAAAATAACCATCTTGACCTTCACTGGTGAAATGATTATATGGCACTCAGAGAAAAAAATTATCAGAGCCAGAATAAGGCAAGAAAAATAACTCTAAATAATAAGAAAGATTATTTCTGTAAATATGCATTTTTCAATAAAGGTATTAAAATCTTTCCATGTGCAATTTACTATTCCAAGCACACTTCCTGGATTATGTAATTATTCCAACAAATCTGATTTATGTTCTATTGTTGTTCCCATTTTTTTTTAAGAATAAACTGAGGCACAAAGATTTTAAGTAATTTTCTCAGGCTGACATAATTTGAGTTTTCAAAATGTATATATATGTACACATATATACACATATACACACAGAGATATATAAATAATGTTATATATACACCTACATACATAATGTATTTTCACATATATGTGTATATTACATACGCATACATTATATAGACTTAGATATATTATGCATATACATATATAAGGTACACATATTATACCCATATTATAAACATGTGTATCCATATATAAAATTGAATACTGTGGCATTTAAAGGAGAGTTAGGGATTTGAGGTTGGGTAAACATGAGCCTTTGGCTTTGCCTCTCTCTAGCAACATGATCTTTAGCATATTTTGTATTTTCCTTAAATCTCAGTACTTAAAATTGGTACCTGACACATAGTAACCATTTAATAAATTTCAGTTCATTTTTTGTGTGGTTTTCAATGCCTAATACAAAACTGAAGATAACCATTCAGACTCCAGTTTAATGGTTTAAACATTATAATTTCAAATGTTTTTAGTAATGAACTTTATTTAGACGTTTCATTGAAAACTTCATATACTGTCTTCTTCCTAGGAAACACTCAGCCGTGGGCAGTGATGTGGAGAAATAATCTTCACCAACTGGGGAGGCCGAGAGCTGGAGGAAGGAGCGAGGAGCACTATAAGGAGTGCAGGGACACAAACAAAATCCTAAAAGGGAACCCTGGAGTCTCAGAGACATACAGGGTGTTAATTCTACCCCTGGACTTCATATGTTGATCCCCACAAAGAGAACTCAGTTAATTACAAGCTTAGCTAATTATACGTGAACTTTAAAACCATTACTGCCTCATTTTTTTGCCTTGGTCTATTTACAAATGTGTGCTCCTGACTTTTATTGGTTGCAATTCAAATCAATATAATACATAAAGCAAGTGCTCCATTCCTTCATTTCAGAACAAAACCTTTTTTTATTTTAATTTTTAAGATTTTTTATTTCTTTATTTAAGAGAAATAAAACAAGAGAGAGAGCACAACGGGGGGGGGGCAGGCAGAGGGAGAAGTAGAAGCAGACTCCCCGCTGAGAAAGGAGCCCAACTAGGCTGGATCCCAGGACCCCAGGATCATGACCTAAGCCGAAGACAGATGTTTAATGGACTGAGCCACCCAGGTTCCCTAAAAACAAAACTTTTAAGTTATCAGAAGGCTTGGACAGTTTATTATCCTACAGAAGCAACACTTTTAGAGATACACATGCATTTTCTTTAAATATAGCTGAACTTTATCTGGAAGTATTTATCTTATCAATATTGAACTCAATGTATTCTAATGTATTATGCTTTTTAAAAAAAGATTTTATTTATTTACTTGACAGAGGGAGAGAGATTACAAGTAGGCAGAGAGGCAGGCAGAGAGAGAGGAGGAAGCAGGCTCCCTGCTGAGCAGAGAGCCCAATGCAGAGCTTGATCCCAGGACCCTGAGATCATGACCTGAGCTGAAGGCAGAGGTTTTAACCCACTGAGTCACCCAGGCGCCCCTGCATTATGCTTTAATGAAATTCACTTCCATGTTTAAATCCACAGAGGAGATGAAAAAGAAAAGTTATAACTTAGTTTATCTATCTATCTATTTATCTATATACATTTTTTTAAGGTATTGTTTGACAGAGAGAGCAAGCCAATCAGAGCAGGAGTGGAGGGAAGGAGGCAGGTTCCCCACTGAGCAGGGAGCCCAATGCCAGGCTGTATCCCAGGATCCTGGGATCAGGAGCAGAGCTAAAGGCAGATGCTCAACAGACTGAACCACCCAGGTGCACCATAACTTAGTTTATTTTTTTATATGAAATTGTATCTTTAATATTTTATTTTAAAGTATCTGGATGTTCTAAAGCTATCAGGTATATATTGAAGTTTGTATTTCAAAACTGCAGTTTAAACAAAGGATGAAATAATTAGGAATAGACCAATAAAAAGGTACACCTGCCTTCACTGCATGCCAATGTACAAAATACAAAGGGTCATTATAATTCTAGTCATTGGAAACCAGCTATATAACTTCAAATGGATTATATAAATCAAATATTACAACTTATGATTTTATCAAGAAAGGCAAATTAAACTTTTTGTTATTATAATTTACTTACTTTCTAAGATCAGATTGCATAAAGGGAAAATATTTTAATAATGCATTCTCTAACTTATTAACTGCTGTTTTTCTGATCACTGAAGGTACCTCACTTTCTTCATCAGTTAGAAAAAGCAGCTAACAAAAAACATGTTATGAGAGCAATGTTTTAGCTTTCTTTTAAAACTACCTAAGTAGACTATTAACTGTTTGGCTATGTTTGGTTGTAGTTTTTACCTGATTAGATTTCTTGGTAGGTAAAAGTAGACATTAGATGTGTACTGAAAGAGATATAAGATAATAAAATGAAGTAATTCTACTGGGTTGTTCAACCAGTGTGAATCAGTTTAAATAGCTTGAGCTTAAAGTAGAAAACAGTAACAAATTAGAAATACAATTCATGGATCTTTTAAGAAAATAAGTGTTTTTAAAGTAAAATACAGCTTTCATACAGGAAAAGACACAAATTATAAGTATAATTTGATTTATTTTCTCAAAATGAACTCATCTGTGTAACATATCAAAGCTCTGAAGAAAGAAACCCTGTGACTAACCTCCAATTTCCCTGATGGGAACCACTATCTTGCTTTCCAATGGCCTAATTTAATTTTGTTTAATTTTTATTTTGTAATACCATTTTGTGTCTAGTTTTTTTTTCTTACTCTCAATATTATGTTTGAGACACTTACACATGCTTTTTTGGGAAGCAGTAATATTCATTTTAATTCTTGAGTAGTACTCAATTGAAAGAATTTAGGTTATTTACTTATTTTAATGGTTGTTTCCAATTAGAGAGTTAATTTATGATAATGCTATAAACTTGTCTTTTGTACAAATGTATGCTCATTTCTTTTGCATATATGCCAAGGATTAGGGTTTCTGGATCATAGAGTGTGAATATACATAATCCCAGTGTACAACCCAAAACATTTTTCAACATATCCATCCCAATTTATACTCCCCATAGCAAGATATAAAATGCTTCATTACTCTACATCTTTGCCAACATTTGATTTTTGTCAGTATTTCTCCAAATCAACTCACTGAAGTATAATTTACTTAAAATATGTGTTTTTAAGTATACAGTTTAAAGATTTTTGGCAAATATCCATGTAATCCCTTCTCAATCAATGTGTAGAGCATTTCTATCACCTACCCTAATTCCCTCAAGAGCTTTGCGATTATTCCCACCCACAACCCTGTGTAATCAATACTTTGATTTCTATGATCATTTATTATTTTTGCCCGTTATTAATCTTCATATATGTGGAATAAAATTAGATGTATTATTTTGCAACTGCCTTCTTTTCCTCAGAAAAAATGTTTCGTTTTGTTTTTAAGTTTTTATTTATTTACCTGAGAAAGAGAGAACACAAGCAGGGGGAGGAACAGAGAGGGAAACAGATTTCCCACTGAGCACAGAGCCCCATGTAGGGATTAATCCCAGGGCCCTGAGATCATGTGCTAAGTGGAATCAGACACTTAACTGATTGAGTCACCCAGGCACCACAGCAAAATATTTTTAAGATTAATCTTATGTTCGTTCCATAGTTTGGCTATTGTGGACATTGCCGCTATAAACATTCAGTTGCATGTGCCCCTGAGGATCACTACATTTGTATCTTTAGGGTAAATACCCAGTAGTGTGATTTCTGAATTGTAGGGTAGCTCTATTTTCAACTTTTTGAGGAAACTCCATACTGTTTTCCAGAGTGACTGCACCAGCTTGCATTCCCACCAACAATGTGGGAGGGTTCCCTTTTGTCCATCAACAGATGAATGGGTAAAGATGTGATATATATATATGTATATATATATGTATATGTGTATATATATATACATATATATATACACATATACATATATATATACATATATATATACACACACACACACACACACAAATGGAATACTATGCAGCTATCAAAAGAAATGAAATCTTGCCATTTGCAATGACATGGATGGAACTAGAGAGTATTATGCTAAGCTAAATAAGTCAATCAGAAAAAGATTATTATCATATGATCTCTCCGATATGAGGAATTTGAGGGGCAGGATGGGGGTCGTGGGGTGTAGGGAGGGAAAAAAATGAAACAAGATGGGATTGGGAAGGAGACAAACCAAAAGAGACTCTTAATCTCATCAAACAAACTGAAGGTTACTGGGGGGGTGGGGGAGTAGGGATAGGGGGTGGCTGGGTTATGGACACTAGGGAGGGTTTGTGCTATGGTGAGTGCTGTGAAATGTCTGATGATTCACAGACCTGTACCCATGAGGCAAATAATACATTATATGTGATAAAAAAATATATTTTAAAAAATGTTCAATATTTTTAAAAAAGCAAAAAAAAATCTTACGGATATGTTATACACATGTTAATTCATTCATTTTTACTCATGAGTAAGATGTCACAGTGTGGGTATAACAATATTTACTTTATTCACCTATAAACACAAACTTGAGCTGTTTTGACTTCTGGAATATTATGGAGGAAAAAGTTCTAACATTATATAAAGAGTTGTATATATGATTTGTGTGAAGTTATGGTTTGATTTTTCTCAAATATAGATAAGAGTAGAATTAATTTCTGAGTCATATGGTAAGTGTATGCTTAAATATCTAAGAAACTGACAACTCTTTTCAAAAGCGGTTGTATCATTTACATTTTCACCAGGAATGTGTGAATTTTGGTTGCAGGAATTCTTCATTAATATGATTCAAAATCAGACTTCATAATTTTAGCCACTTAGTAAATGTAAAGTGGTATTTCTATCATGATTTTAATTTCTACTTGACTAAAGATAGTGAGTATATTGATCATATTTCATGTCTATGTTAGTTATTCATATCTTCTTTTATATTTGCTGGAATTTTTTGTCCACTAAAAACATATATATTCTGGATACAAGCCCTTTGTTAGAAATGTGTTTAATAGTATTTTTCCTACATTCTGGTTTGTATTTTCATTTTTTATTGGTGTTTTTTAAAGAGCAGAAGTGTTTAACTTTTGTCAAAGTCCAATTTATTATGCTTTTTTTATCATGCTCTAGTGCCTTTCTTTGGTATGCGTAAAATTTGCATACATGACAGGAAGATTTAGCCACTGTTTTTCATGAAGGTCTTACTGTTTTCGTTTTGACTTTAGGTTTATAATCCATTTCAAATTACCTTTTGTGTATAATTTGTGTAAGAAGGCAAGGTTCACTTTTTATACCACAAAAAAACCCCTGTTTTTTCAGCAATTTGTTGAAAAAATTTCCTCCATTGAAGTGCACTGTTCTATATATGTTTAATGACAATTCACATAACAATAAGCCTTCCCATATGTTATCATGCTATATCTCTCTGTTTAAGTATCTTAAATTTCTCTCCATATATTTTTTCAATGTATACGATCTACACATATTTTATTAAGTACATTTTTAAGCAACTTATGTTTTGAGGTTATTGAAAATGTTAAGTTTTTAATTCAGATTCTAATTGAGAATTGCTACTGTGTAGAAATAAAATTATTTTGTGTTGGTTTTTATCTTTGTTAATTCTAGTTGTGTTTGGGCAAGACTCCTTAGGATTTTCTACCCAGATAATTATTTTGACTCTAAGAAAGAAAATTTTACTTCTTCCTTTTAAATATGTATGCTTTATTCTATATTGCTTCTTTAGCTTACTCAGTAGCTGGTATCTTTAGTACAACAATCATTATTCTATTGATGACAGAGGACATTCTTTTTTGTTCTTTGTGCCCCTAATTCACAAGTGTTGCATGAGCCTTGGATTCTTGTAGATGCCCATTATCAGACTGAAGAAATAACTCTATATTACTAATGTGCTGCAAAGTTATATCATGTGTGATTATGAAATTTAGTCAAATGCTTTTCTGCATCTGTTGAGAACATTCTATGATTTTCTTCTTCTGATAAGTATAAAATATGTTCATTTTCAAATGTTAAACCAATTTTACATTCTTTGAGTTTAAAACTCTTTCTTCATAATTCTCTGAAAACATTTTGGCGAGATTGGCTTTATTTCCTTCTCAAACATTTGATAGGATTCATCAGAAAAGTTGTATGGGCCTGGAATGTATTTGAAAGAAGGATTTAATTTTGAATAAAATGTCATTAATACATAGAAAACTATTCAAAATTTTCATTTCTTCTGTTTCAGTTTTGGCAGGTTGTGTATTTTAAGAAATTTACCCATTTCATCTATGGTGTCAATTTTTTGTCCCAATGTTATTATATTACTTTTATTATCTTATTAATACCTGAAGGATCTATAGTGATGGCCCACCTTTCTTTCCTGATCATAGTAATTTGTATCCTTTCTCTCTTTCTCTGCTTCACAGGTAAAAATCTAAATTATTGGATAAGTACTTCCTTCTTTCCAACTAATAAACCTAAAAGAAAGCCTCCATTCTCATTCATTTTTATTCATTTTCTTACTCCTCCTCTAATATTTTTAAGGCATTCTATGTTAACCTGTGGACAACTTTCACTTTAGATAGCATATTTTTCCTTCTCAGGGATCCTAGGATTCCAATTATATCATGACCTCTGCATGTTTACAACTGTCTTTCAACTAGATCATTCTCAACATTCAAGTACAGTGAACACACTTTAACCTCAAAAAGCGTCAATACCCCACAGACACTTCTCTCTTCTTGACTACCACATACATACTGTTTTTACAACCACCTTATAATTCCTCTACCCTGAACAAACTTCTTGCATTTCTATTGACTTGAGGGGAAAATATTAATGGAATTATAAAGGTTACAAGCAAAATAAAAATGTTTGTGCTTGAGCATATTTTTACTAGGAATTAAATTCACTGAGAGAAACAGAAAGGCACCAACTTGCTGTTTACAACGTTGTAGCCCTATAGTCAGGAAAAAAATGGGAACAAGGCTAAGAAGAAAATGAAAATAAATGAATGAGAAAAATGAATGAAATGAAGGAAGAAGCATTTTTCTAACATAATGGCTAAGTTTACGGAAGCCAGGTTAGACAGATGATAAAGGGAAAATCAGGTATAGTTTTTCCAAAATGATAATAAATATAGGTTTAAGAATTAGTATAATTAGTTTTAGCATATCTGAAAGGATGAGGAGGACCTATAGAATTCTAATAAAGGAATTAAAAAGAAAATCTTTCAAAAAAATATACAACAATCTCCTCCTTCTCCCTCTGTAGCATCAAAAACCTTAAAAAAAAAAGAAAGAAAGGTTTGAGAGAATGAGAAATTCAGCATTGAGCATTTAGGCATCATTATGGCATTAGTATTAAACATAAAAAATAAACACATAGGATATGTGGGCCCTAAAACAAAGTTACCACATATTCTGAGGGAGCATTCTAATAAATATATGGGGTCAGGTATACGAGGAAAGGAATTGGAGGATATGCCCTTATCAAGACTTGGGGTAGGTGTTGAAATTATAGGAGCATCCCGAATAGAACTGTCCAGTTCAGAAAGAAGTTAGTAATGTCACTGGAAAGTAGATGATTTCTAGTAGACTCCTCTGGGGTCACTCTAATATATCTCACTGTGATATTTGGAAATGTACTCATAAATGTATGGCACCGTATCACACAATCAATTGGAAGATGTGTCACTGGACAAACTTGCACTCAGTTTAGCTCTGAAATGACAGAAGTTCAAATATCAAATCTTCAACACAAATTAGGATATTTAATCAGTTAGTCACTGAGGGAAGCACAAGTAGCGAAGTAAGGTCTGAACACTGACACACTCACCATGCATCTGATACATTTGTCTTCAGTGCCACTGGAAGAAGGCGACTACACAAGTGATGGGAGACTCCTCCCACCTCATTTATTTTGCCAATTTGTGCATTCCTGAGTTACATGTTACTTTAGTGAAAATCAGCAGATTTTTAAATCTCTTCTTTGTTTTTATCTGCTTGCCCACCTTCCTCCAAATATACATAAGTTATTTTAATATATTCAACAATTTCCAGAAATAGGTATTTGGATTGAACTCTTTCCTAGGTTCTAGAAACATAATTTTGATTCAGAAAATTACTTCAGAGATTTGTGATTCACTTGTGGTTTTAAAATACATACTAATTTGTGTCCAATGTCACAGTGATCATTCTGATGAAGATCTTGTTTTGTTTTGTTTTGTTTTTAAATAACAGGACATATAGCTGACTATAGAGTGTATTTTTTAAAAAGATCTATTTATTTATTGTAGTGGGGAGAAGGCCGAGGAAGATGGAGAGAATCCTCAAGCAGACTCCCCACTGAGCGTGGAGCCCCACTTGGGGCTTGATCCCAAGACCCTGAGTTCATGAGCTGAGCCAAAACCAGGAGTCGGAGGCTCAACCTACGGGGCCACCCAGGCACCTCCCCCCCACCCACTACAGAATGTACTAATTAAGCTTTGCAAATGCTAAATGAAGTGTACAGCTGCCAATAAGAGAAGATCAAGATATGACTGATAAAGAAATATGGCTCCATCTAGTTATATAAATAAAAATTCATGGTTGATATTGTAGAAGATGAGAAGTTAAAAGGTGGAATATCAAAATTGAATTATTTTGACAGTTATTAACAATTACAATTTTAATATTAGAGAAAGTTCATTTGATGACATAATTTGTATATTTAATGCTGTCATTTGAATTTTTGTATAAACATAGTTTAAAAATTAGGTAATATGGCCAAAGTTTTAACTAAGAAATAGAAAAAGGATGAATTGTTGGGCTATGTTAAAATGTTTAATATCTACTTAATTAATGTTCTATTTTCATTCATCGTTTGTCTTTGAGCAAGATATGTTTAACAGTTCCAAGAAGAGGTAGTAGTTTCTAGTGGATTAGTCACCTGAGAAAGATAGACACAGGCCTGCCCCAATAAAACTTTGGTCTTTCTCTTGATACCACCACACATGCAGTTGATTATAGGCTTACTTACTAATTGCAATGGATTTAGAACAAAAAAATATATACATGTATAGAGATATTTCATCTCACTGTTGCTAATATTTCAAAGCAGGAACGGTATTACAGTAAAATGAATGATTAATAAAACTCTTTCCATCCTAACTCTCCATTATATTTCTCCCATGAGAAAGACTTGATTGATTTTATTAGCAAAACTGTAAGGAACCTGAAATCCATTTGGCCACATAGTGCAGGGAAAAAGATTTTCTTCCTGCTGTGGATCCATTTGTCTCTTGGCTTCTTGAACTATCTAAGCATTGCCTCATTTGATACACATGCCATTGTATTGCAAATGTTTATTTATGTGGCCGTCCCCATCAGCTTGAAGGACTTACTTATGATTAACTGTATGTATATAAAGATACACGACAGTTATGTTAATATAATATATACTTCATGAAAGAATGAAGGATGAGAATAAGGATGCATGAGTATTGTGTGGGTTTTGTAAAAATATTTAGAAATAAGCAATAATATTTCCTCCTCTTCCTGAAGAAACACGAAGAGATTTTATGATTTGCCTATAACTAAAAATATATTAACGGTGACACTGATCCAGGTTTTACATGTCCTGATGGTTAATGTGGCATGAAGTTAATTTAAAGAATGTTGCCTTTATTTTTCCTAGTCTCCTGTCAGACTTTTATTAATTATGGTTTTGCAAATCATAATGCTGAAAGTCTGATACTGTCTTAGTGATTGGGAATCGTCTCAGGATGCTTTGGACATATTGTAAAGTACCCATCCTAATCATGCATTGCCTTCCTAGCCTTTTCTATCCCAGCAATAATATGAATGCAAGCCTGAACTACAATTATCAGGAAGGTAATGCGATTTAAAATACAATTTAAATGACTCACTCTCTTGGTTATCCCTAAAGACTGCCACACAAACAGACTTAGCGAAGCCAGTGCATTATTTTTAATTTCATTTTCACTTTTTGTAATAAATGATGTTTGACAGTGTAAAAAAGTAGTTTTAACTAGATTTGGACATTTCAAATCGAACTAGTTTCACTTTCAGGTCTAGGAAGGATACAAAACTGACATCATTTACAATAATTACTAGGTTAATATTCTCTTAGAGATTCAATAGTAATGAATTATTACCTAGGTGTGATTTATCATAATGTAGAAAGCTGGATTAATTCATTTCATTTTATAAAAGACTTAATATGTTGGTTATAAGCAGAGACTTCGTTTTTTATTAACTGAAACTACCTTTGGGGAATGCCCCACCTCATAGATTAGGATTGGAAGGGTGGCAGGTGCTGTGACATTTTCTGAAGGCTGAAGTGGTCCCTGCACCTGGAGCCATGTCCAGTGTATAATTCTGCCTGGGATGCTGGCTGCGGAGAGCACCTCCTCTCTGGATAATTCTCACTGTGTAAATAGGTCTGCGGACCTGGCTTCTCAGCCCCTCCTGATATATGCCTGTTTTCCAACCTGGTTCTCCAGCCATCCTAGTTATTCAATGAGCTGCTTTACATCTTTTTCATGACTTCCGTTCTTACTTAATCCAAGCAGAGTTGGGTTTAAATGGTGTATTATTTCCTATGGCTGCCACAGAAAATTGTCACATGCTGGATAGCTTAAAGCTAACAGAAGTTTATTTTCTCAAGTTCTGGAGGCCAGAAGTTCACAGTCACCCTGGAGGCAGGGCTGTGCTCTTCCTGAAGTCTCCAGGGGAGGACCCCTCTCTGCCCCGTCCAGCTTCGGGTGACTCCAGTCTTTCCGTGGCTTCGCCTCGGCTGCATGACTGAATTCTACCCTGGGGTCACAGGGCCTCCTCCTCTCTACGTGTCTGTGTCTTTCTTTTTCTTTTTCTCTGCTCTCTCTCTATTTAAAAAAATAATAATTTTGATAAAAAACATAACATAAAATGTATGATCTTAACTATTGTTAAGTGTACCATAGTGTTAAGCGTAATCATAGAGTTGTGCAACCAATCTCATTAGCTTTGTTTTTACATTGCCTCACACTGGCCTTTCAAATTTTCTATTATTACGTACGTATTATTTAACAATGTTAAGAAATGATCCAAATTGTGTCATATACTCATACAGCACTTAAAACCGAATCAAAAATGAAGTCTGTGCTCAGAAATTTGTTTTTGAGTATTTGCAAAAGTCACAATGCATTGTTTGTTGTGATGTTTATTAATGTCACTTTGGCCTGTGAGAGGAAATTTATTTCACGTACAAATAAAATTTGGACACTGTACTCTATTAATATGACTTTATCTGAGATTTTGCAATGTTTGCAAATGCACATGTATAGTTTGCATAATGTGAATTGTGTTTATATCTGTGACATAAAATTAAAAATAGTTTAATGTCATCTTAATATTTCCCCTTGATAGATAGACAGATGTTTATATCTATATAAAACACCTGTCTTTAAAAAACTGCCTTCCACTGCCTACTATCCATCACCATACTCTAGCATTACCTGGTAGATGTAAGTGGGCTCATGGTATGTCGTGGTCTTACAAAGACATTAACCTTGCACTAAAATTGGGCTCATCAGCCATGTCCTGCATGGCAGGTCAGACAGGCGCAAGTATTTCCTTTGAATTATGATGTTTAAAAATGATACTTGATAATTGAAAAGCTGGTCACTGTGACATGCTATTCTGGAAGACTATTTAACATTTTTGAGACAGCATAATTTGTAAATAAGGGGCATTTATTATTGCAGACAGCCTTAAGGTACACATTCATTTTCCCCTGACAAGTAGTATACAGATGCAAAACCTTAATTCATTAGCCTTGTTCACAAAATGTTATGTTATGTTTAAAAGTAGGATAAATGTAAGCACATCATAAAGATAAAATGATTTAATTACTTCAATTGTTACCTAACTGAGATGGAAAAAAGTCTGCAGATTTATAACTTTCTTTTATAACCAAAGATTTTAAATAGTTTGGATGACTTCTAAAGAAACATATGTTGATCAGTACTTATTTGGATTAAAGTATATATATGCATTTATAGTTTAATAAATAAAGGTTCAGACTTGGCTAAAATAAATTATGACTAATGAAAAGAATCTAAAATTTGTAGTAAGTCCAACTTGTACTCAATACTCTGTGCTGTTTCCTTCCTCCTTATTTAATATCACATTGCCTGACATTACAAAAACTCCTGAATGATTTCTGTGTTTTAAAGACTCATTCGTGTCTTCCCTTTTCAATTCAGCTTTCATACATTCAATATTTAATTTTTAAGTGACTTAGAAACTAAAAATTTAAGAAGAAAATATTCATAAGTACAGAAATATACTACATAGTTGTAATTATAGCTATCCATTTATGTTTATTCAATCAAGAAATCTATCAAGTATGTTTTTATAATTAAACTAGGGATGACCATACTCCCAAGTACTGTGACAACTTCACCAAACTAATACAACAACATTCCCTGCTTTCTAGCTTATGTTCAAGAGTGAAGAGACAAGTGGTAAAAGTATAACATATACACTGTAAGGTTTCCCGGTAGCCCTCCCAGTAACGGCGGATTAAACGAGACACCAGAGGGAACAGGCACGAGGGGAGTTTTAACAGAGGTGCTCTCAGGCGAGTTTCCGCGACTCTGAGAGAATGGAGTCCGGGAAGTCGCACCCGGAGAGGATGCGCACGGGTTTTTATGGGGTTTGGGAGGAACGGGGGAACATGACCATAATTGGTAGGAGATTGGATGGAGTTTAGCCTTCGGTTTCCCGCCTAAATTCTGGTTTTGGCGGCCTTTCCAGATGCGGAAGCTGATGAGGGCGGGAGGTCCCCCGAGAAACTCCCGGGGTGGGGCGGTAAGATGGCGGGTTGGCCGCCATCTTGTGGCTTCCTCAGTTCCCGCCCGTGGGCCCAACATACACTATGTTAGATGACAATCAGTACTATGGGGCAAATGAAATGGGCAATAGGCAGGGCTCCTGGTGGGGAGCATGATTTCACATTTAGATGTCCTGGACTTCACTGGTCCAACTGAGGAGGGGCAATTGAGCAAAGATTTTAAAAATGTGAAGATACTCATGATATATGCACAGCTGAGGAAGGATGCTCCAGGCAAGAAGTGCAAAGGCCCTGAAGAAAAAAACATTTCTTAGCATGTCAGAAGAAAGATACGAAAAGACTACTGTGGCTAGAATTTGGTGAGGGCATGGTAGTAGAGATAAAGGTAGAGTAGAATGAAGGAAAGGCAAAGGAGTCTTGCAAGATGGAGATTTGACTTGGTAAATCGGAAAGCCACTGCAGTATTTTGAGCTGCCAGGCCTGATGTGTCTTCTCTTTTATAGGAATCTTTTAGCTGCTGTGAAGGTATCGGATGGGGAAGGTGGGTGGGAGCTGACACAGAAAGACAAGGTCATTTCAATTTGTCAAGAGAAGAATGATGACAACATTGACTTGGGTAATAATGGTTGGGTGGTTAGAAGGGGCTGAATTCTGAATATATTTTGAAAGTATTTTATTGCCAAGAAGTTTTGCTGACAGACTGTGGGGTGTGTGAGGAATAAATGAGTCCACAGTGACTCTAATATATCTGGTCAAAGCAGTTCAAGAGTTGTGACCATTTAATGATAATAGAAAGGATGTAAGAGCAACAGGTCTGAGAGGTGAGTTCATGAGTGCAGTTTAGAAACCAAAGTGTATATAGAGATATATCTATGCCTGTCTTTACACCCACCTATACCTCCGCTTTTATTTTTTTTTAAAAAGATTTTATTTATCTGTGTGACACAGAGAGAGATCACAAGTAGGCAGAGAAGCAGACAGAGAGAAAGGGGGAATCAGGCTCCCTGCCAAGCAGGGAGCCCAATGGTTGGCTCGATCCCAGGACCCCAAGACCATGACCTGAGCCGAAGGCAGAGGCTTTAACCCACTGAGCCACCTAGGCGCCCTACCACCAATTTTATATCTATGTATATCTCTAATTTTTTCTCTGCTATTGGAATCTATATGTCCAACTCTTATCACAATGTCTGGAACTAATGGACAGCCTATAATTGTTTGTTAAACAAATGTTGAAAGCTTGTAATTTGGCTGATATTGCAAATAAAGTATGGCAACAGCAACTTCAATGTAACATTCTATATGGGATGTTTTCCTATATTCTTTCAGAAATGTAATTTGAATAGCTATTAAATGTATTTATGGAAATTTTCTTTCTTTATCAAAGCATTACATTGAGAGCATTTTTCAATTAGCAATAATCACGCCTCGGATAAACCTCATTGGCTACGATACTGCCACTGTGCAAAGCTTATTGAGAGCATTTTTATTGCTATGCACTGAGCAGGGTTATCTGAGTCCAGGTTATGTTTCTTACTAGTTGTGTACATTAAATTATTTAATCTTTCTGAGATAATTTCCTCATTTCCAAAAAGAAGGTAGTGATATTGCCATGTGTTTCTAAGATTAGACTGATTATATGATAAACATCTAACACAGAGCAGGCTAACCATAGATTATAACTAAATGTGTATCGTTTGATGTATGATGGAATTGCATTAATTCAGCGGAAGTTGTGGGATCATTGGGTCAGTACTATGTGTATTTATCTGGAGAAAAAGATAAAAACCTGATAATAAAATGTATATTGAATTAATAAAATACACCTTAAATTAGTATAAAAATCCTTAAGTCAAAATGGTGCAAACAAATCATAAGCTATTACAGTTCAAGTCTCTAACTCTAGTTATATAAAATGGAAACCTACCTCAAAATTTTTCCTGTTTATGAGGAGTATGAATTATAAATGAACCAAACTTGTATTGAAACAGGATGCCAGCCAATAGCAATAGAATAGAATAGAATATGTCCAGTTTACCTAAGAAATTAAAGAAGAAAATAGTTTATGTCTAAATTATTCTGTTTATCATATCATTAAATCACTAACAGTACTTACTTGCACTGGTTGGTCAAAAGTTGTTTGATTTTTTTTATTGCATCAAATGTTACAAAATAAAATTCAAATGTTGGCCTTGCAAACAATTTCTGCAGGTAGATTTTTAACTAAATTATTTCTTCTAGTAATTATTAACTAAATTACTATTATTTTAAGTTTTGTGATAACCTATCTAGGCAGCTACCTCTAATGGAAGGATATCAAGGTGAAAAGATCAATGTTTTTAGTATATTAAATTATAAGCAACAGAAAGCCAAAACTAAAAGTTCACCATTTATAGCTATATATTATTTTTCTGGCTAATTAATGCACTTGATCATTTGTGAATGATATAACTTCATTCAAATAATTCAGATACTTGAACTTACTTAAAAAATATGTTTAAAAACCCATACTTCACACTCATAAAACTTCACCCTAAAGGACAATTTATCTCAGTTCCTAACATGTCCAGATTCAACAAAAACAAATCATGACAAAATGTAAGAAAAACCATCTGAAGACATGAAACCATCATCAGAACAAAAATCAGCTATGACAAAGATGTTGAAATTATCAGATAGAGTATTTAAAATATCAATGATTAATGTGTTCAAGGCTCTAAATGAAAAGGTAGACAACATGGAAGCACAGATGGACAATGTAAGCAGAGATTGAAGCTAAAAATCAAAAGAAATCCTAGAAATCAAAGAGTAAGAAAAACAATGGGGTTCTTGGCTGGCTTTGTCAATGGAGCATGCAACTCTTTATCTCAGGATCGTGAGTTTGAGCCCCATGTAGGGTGTAGAGATTACTTAAATAAATAAATCTTTAAAGAAAAAAGAGAGAGAGAAAGTAAGAAAAATGAAGAAGTCCTTCCATGAGCTCAACACTAAACTTAGCATAGCTAAAAATCAGTGATCTCAGAGAAACTTTTAGTTGTAATTTTAAATATTTCATCTCCATTGCCTTATGTTCTTTTAATACCAAATATAAAGCAAAGAAGTATTATAATAAGCTTCTTCATTATAAAGGATGTTGTGATTTACAACAATTAATATATATTTGATGCTTTAGGTAAACATAGGTGGTTAGTTACATTCTTCCATTTGTAACTCTCTGCACATAATGCTCTGCAGGGATTTTGGATCTTTGTATTATACTGTGGCAAAGGTGGAGAAAAACTCATTATTATTTTGATATAAAAGATTACTAAATTCTTCAAAAAAATGTATTGAGAACTAGGCAGTGATTAAGAAGCACTTACAGCCAGACTGTTTTTGCTTGCTAAATCTTATAACAGATGTTTTATTAATCCCCATTGATCTTCCATGTAGAAGTCAAACAAATTATAGAAGAAAAACAAAACAAAAAGGAAGGCATTAACATATACACACAGGTTTGTGATAATATTGTTGAAAATTAATATCCATTATGTATTTTGTGTTTACTATTTAACAGCAAAAAGAACAATGTGTGAAAAACAGCTAAACAGCTAACACTATGACTGGCCTCCGGTATTATGTTTGAGTGAGATTACAAAGTAAGAATATTTAAAGATAATGTGGGATATATCAGCAATCCTCGTAGGGATTTATAAACACATCAGTCATTGAATTGGGTAATTTTAATAATACTGCATTGCCCTTCAGTCTTTATAGGTAATAATTTAGCAAATTAGAAAGTGAAAAGCTACAGAGAGTCACGCTCTAGAACACAGCATAGGAATAACAAAGGCAGGCTCTTGAAATGCAAATCTCTTAGATAATGGAGACTGTTTCTTTAGATTCAACGTTTAATTAAAATTTTTGAAATTCTGGGAAATATGCAGAAGGAAGAAATAGAGATCATGCAGACAAATTATCAATTTCAGAAAATATATTATGTGACTAACAAAAGAAAATACAAAGCCAGGTCACATCAAAATTCTTTGAGGGTTTGTATGATCTTGGAGATGAAATAATCCTCACAATCTAGGTCCATGCTGTCCTTTTCCTGAGATTATCTTTTGTTTAGTAATATCTTTAAGTCTCTGAGCTACAATATCTACCCTAGTGTATTTCATATGAGATGTGTTTTGTCTGCTTGTTTTCTTTGCTCCTGGAGATAATAAACACAAACACATGGAAAATATTGGTAGGAGATGTCATGGTTTATTTGTCAGCTTGACTGGGCAGCAAGAGTTGGTCAAATATTATTCTGGTGTTTTCCTTCAGCGTGTTTTTTGATGAGTTAACATTTAAATCAATCGACTGACTAAAGCTGACTGCCCTCGCTGACATGTGTGGGCCTCCACCAGTCAAAGTCCTGAATGAAACCAAAAGGCTGACCCTCCCCTGTAATAAAAGTAATTTCTCCTGCCTGACAACTTTCCAGCTGGGATACTGGGTTTCTTACCTTCAGACTTGGACTGAACCATTGGCGCTTCTTGGATCTTGAGCCTGAGGGCCTCTGCCCTGTAGCTATACCATCAGCTCTCCTGTTCTCTCTCAGGCCCTTAAACACTTTCTGGAACTACACCATTAGCTCTCCTGGGTCTTCAGCGACCCTCATACAGACTTTGGGACGTTTTAGTTTCCATAATCATGTAAACCAATTTCTTACAACAGATTATAAGCGGTATTGGTTCTGAGTATTTGGAGAACTCTAATATAGAGATCCATAAATCAGCTTTGTTTCAAATAGCTTTTACTATATATTAGTCTCTGGCTACTCATATTTTATGTTAATAGTTCAAGGTATATTTTTAACTTTAATTCACATTTTCTCAAACGAGTATATTATACTTGGATTTTAAAATTCATTAAGTAACGCCTGTGATGTTTCTCATAAACTTATTTTTAATGCACCTATTAAAGAATTATTCTAAAAATATTCATACATTTCAAAGCCTGTAACTTATCTGAAGCCTTCACTCTCTAGTAATCAGTTATTTATTGATCATTTATATTGAACCTCTGTTATACTTAATTAGCCATAGTCATCGATTAACAAACTGTATTTTTCCCTTTTGATGGTTATATTATGGATTTAAAAAAGATTTTAATGGCTTTTTTAGGTATTTTAATTCTATTATTCCCTATTGTGGATACATATGGGAAACTTCAAGTTTACTTAGAATCCACCATTGTTGGGCGCCTGGGTGGCTCAGTGGGTTAAAGCCTCTGCTTTCGGCTCAGGTCATGATTTCAGCATCCTGGGATCGAGGCCCCGCATCGGGCTCTTTGCTCAGCACGGAGCCTGCTTCCTCCTCTCCCTGTCTCTCTGTCTGCCTCTCTGCCTACTTGTAATCTCTCTCTCTGTGTCAAATAAATAAATAAAATCTTTTTAAAAAAAAAAATCCACCCTTGTCAAGTCTGTATTTGATTAATATTCTTTTTTAAGAAAATATTACTTGGCATTTATCATCTTCTCCTAATTCTTAATAATTCACCAAAAGTAGCAAGAACAGCATCATTATCATTACCAACACTAACACCAATAATAAACTTTTAGCTCAGCATACATACATGATGTTTTTATATATATGCACATATATATGTATGCATGTGCATAACATATCACATGCACATATGCATGTATGTGTATAAGAATTGTGTGCATATATAAATATATACATGTATGCAGATGAGTGTATGTATTTTCTAAGATATATAAATATTTGGATACATCAATATGTTTTTTTTTTAATTTTTTTATTTATTCATTTGACACAGAGAGAGAGATTACAAGTAGGCAGAGAGAGAGGAGAGAGGAGGAAGCAGGCTCCCTGCTGAGCAGAGAGCCCGATGTGGGCCTCGATCCCAGGACCCTGGGATCATGACCTGAGCCGAAGGCAGCGGCTTTAACCCACTGAGCCACCCAGGCGCCCAATATGTTTTATACTTATAAATAGCTCATGTATTTATATCATATCACCTTGTTTGCCCCCTAAGAGGCAATTGAAAATATTTGGGGATATTTTTTATTGTCAACATTCAGAGGGTACATCCAGCATCTACTGGGTAGAGGCTAGAAATGTTGCTAAACATCCCATAATGCACAGACAGTCCTCCCTCCACAAAAAAATCATGAGGTCTAAACCGTCAGTAATACCAAGGTTGTAAAACTGCTCCAAGATGATCTTAAGCATTCCCAAATCTTGGTGCAACAATATTGTAAATAGACATATACATTTAAAAAGGTAATGAAAGGCAAACTATAGACAAAAACTATTGTTCTTTTTTTTTTTGAAATCACTAGTTTCTTCAGCTTTAACTCTGCTGTTTGAATCTATTTTTTTTCTCATACACATATTTTATGAGACTGTAATCTTTGTTTTTCTTACAAGCATTTTTAGGACTGGAATCCAATTTCCTATATGCCCTGAAGCGTGCAGATATTACTCTGTGTTGCAATAACCCAATTCTCCTATAAAAATTCAAAATTTTCAAACTAATGCCCAGAATTATAGTGGCATACTGAACCACTTTTTGTCATTCTCTATGTCTTCCCTGCCTGGGAATTAAATATGCATGTCCTTTTGCCTATGACTTTACAGTTCTTCCCACCAGAGGTGAATTCTGTAGTTTTGTTCTATTGATAAAGGCATTGTCAGTGTGATTTGTTTTGTCAACAGACTATGGGAAGAAGTGACACATGACCATTCCCTGCCAAGCCCTCAAGAGGCATCATCGGTTTCCACTTGCCTAGTTGTGCTCATGCCATTAGAAGAACCTAACATTATAAGTAACTGCTGGCCCAAGAAGGATGAAGGACATGTGCAGCAGACCTGAACTCAGAGCCCAGAGCTAAGAGCTCAGATTCTGAAATCTAGCCCAAGCCAAGAAACACACAGCCAATGATTAAAGATGGAATTCATATTGCTTTTAGATACCGAGCACGGAAGTGGTTTGTTTCACAGAAGTCATGGTTGAATAATAGAAAGCCTTTAGGAGTAGAGTATTTCTTTCTTATAAAGACTTAAAATATGAAGTATTAGCTTTGGAACAGTGTCCTGTGTCAAAGGAAACTCATGTAGGAGAGTAGAAAATGGTAGCTTGTGTGAAAGCAGCAAACCAGTTAGGAAAATGTCACTTCCGGAAACTTGGAAGACAAAAAGTGCCTACAAATTATTCCAGCAAGGCAATCACATCCTTTTGTGGGAATCGGCAACACCTCATCCTCTTGCTACAAACCCTTCCTATCTCCTGTGTTTCTGAGTCCAACGCCATGGGGTCGTGCATGGTGAGCCGTGTCTTGCCGCCCTGGGCTGTGAGTGTCTGTGACTGATAACCTGCTACCACTCTCATCTGTCCAGTGTCAGGTGCCAGGACTTAGGACATCTCGTACTACCCGGTACAGTAGGGAATACCTCTGTCGCTCACTCATGTGGGGCAGTAGGACAGTGACCTGAAATAGCAGAAGCTGTGCAGGACAATTAGGTGAATTCTTGTGCCAATCATGTGTATCTCTCCTGTTTTCGGAATCGTGCTTTCTATAGGTTGGAGCTAAGGACTTCTTTGCTCACAAACTTTGTTCTCATCCTGCAGCTCCTACTCTAGCTAAGTTAATCACTATCCCTTTCCTCATGCTGCCAAGGAGAAAAGCATGTTGAGTGTTGTCTGCTAGAATTCAGTAAGCATTCCTGTCTTTCTGGTCTTACTCTCATTCTCTCCAAGTTCTTGGCCAAATCCTGAAGAATAATTCTTTAATTGCAATATTATAGTATGTGAGTTTCTTTTCTCCCTGCTTGACAAGTCTCCTGTACTACCTTTGAGACATTAAACACAACTGCTCAGCTGCAGAGACTAGTAGAGACAGCTTAAGATGACATGGATGGGCAGAATGATGGAGAGGACCCAAATTTCCAGCTGTCTTCACCAAGATGCCAGACAGGCATCTGACCCTCCAGCACAGTTGAGCTGCCAGCTAAATACTGTGGGATGATCCCAGTCAACACCCTATAAAGCTGAAAAATCATCCAGCCAGTTTCTCATAAAACCATGAGATATGATAGAAATGGTTGTATGTGAAGCTGGTAAGTCTCAAGCTAGTTTGATTCAAAGCCGCATATAATAAGTAGGCAAAGTAAAGCATTACATAAAATTTGGAAATCAAAATGATGCAATGAGTGATAGGCATATATATTTTTCTTTTTTTTAAAAGATTTTTTATTTATTTATTTGACATGGAGAGAGAGATCACAAGTAGGCAGAGAGGCAGGCAGAGAGAGAGGGGGAAGCAGGCTCCCCGCTGAGCAGAGAGCCCAATGCGGGGCTCGATCCCAGGACCCTGAGATCATGACCTGAGCTGAAGACAGAGGCTTTAACTTACTGAGCCACCCAGGTGCCCCAGGCATATATATTTCTAAGAATAAGAGTATATTTATAGGATAAGAAAAAGTAGATCCATAATTGAAATGTTTCCTGCTCAAGACCCTGAAATACTCCTATTTGGTAAAACACATCATCTATCTGATGTTCCAGGGTGTAGTATGTGTTTTTACAGCAATTTAGTCATTGTGTAGTAGAAATAAGAATGGATCATTCAATTCAGTAATTCATCATGTGCCTGCTCTGATCCAGAATGGAATAAGAAAGAGTAAGCGATATGGAACATATAAATGAGCCTACTCTCTTATTCTTCCATTTTGTTGTTTTATTTATTTTTTTCTATGTGGGTGACAGAAAAGGAGTATCTGAGGTGAGTTAGGTGACTGTCTTCGAGTCACACAGTAATGGATGTTTCTCTATCATCTCAGAGCTTCTGCCCCAGAGGCATCACTAATGGATGATTTTGCTGCTTTAGTAAAATTGCCTCAGGAATTGGTGCATCATTTAGCACAAAATTGGTGATGGAAGTGGCAGAGGCCTGTGTGAAATCAGATGAGGGAGACTGGGAAAATGGGAGGAAAGAGGCTGCCAAAATATATGAAGACAATGGAACAGCTTGTCAGTTCCCAGAACTATTAGCGATGGGTGAAGGGTCAGGAAGAGTCTGAATTAAATGATCAGATCATGAGGAAGAGGACTCAACATGACCAGTAGTAAAAAAATAAGGCAGATGTCTGTTCCCTGGATCTCTCCTGGCAGCAATGGGAAACTCTTGTCCGGAGATACACGAACATTATCCAAGACATCCAAGACTCAGAAGTTGTGTCCTTGCCTCCAATGTCTTCATATTTAAGTGAGGTTGCTGCTACGCCCTTCAATAGTTGCTCCAATCACACAGCACAAAATCTGAGATGTCCGCAGAGCATGAAATTGAAGAAAGAAGTAACCAATCCATTAGTATCATTCCTGGAAAATCCAAATGACTCCAAAAGCATTAATTATTGCAGAGGTTCCCACATTCGTTTTAAGACATGGTTAATTAGCGATCACAAATAGCGATATTTGTGATAAGAGAATGATTTTTAACAATATTTTATATTATATGTTATTATATTTTAACAAATATAATAACAGAGATAACAAATATAATAATCAGAGATATTGTTCTACAGTTTTGTACTTATATGCAATCAGATCACGTGGGCACATACAGTAATATTCATGCCGATATTTGCTCTTCTAAACATTTTTAAACTATCATTGTTTTCCCTCCTCAAAAGATTACATTCAATAAGTTAAAAAAATATGTCCTGAGGACATATTCATTCATATGGTCTAGAGTATGGAAATACTTGAGTGCCATTTTCTCTTCCTCACTTAATGTGTTTCAACTAGTTTGTTTTTTGTTTTGTTTTGTTTTTGGTTTGTTTCTTTGTCCTTTGGGTCTTTCTCAATAAACAGCAAATATGTTCATTTACTAAATATAGCATTTTTAATGCTATTTTAAAATACATTTTAGGAGTCTGAAATCATGTATTAGTGCTACTCCTTGGGCTGGTTATAACCAAGAGGTCGAGAAAAGTCTTTTTTCTTTTTAAAGATTTTATTTATTTATTTATTTGAGAGAGAGAGTGATTATGAGAGAGAGAGCACAAGCAGGGGGTGGGGACAGAGGGAGAAGCAGACTCCCCACTGAGCAGGAGCTCAATGAAGGACTATATCCCAGGACTCTGGAATCATGACTTGAGCTGAAGGCAGACACCTAACTGACTGAGCCACCCAGTTGCCCCAGAAAAGTCTTATTAACTCAAAATATACCACTCGTTTTCAGTGTAAGTTTGTAGGTCTCAAGTTTTAACTTCTCAGCCCCATCAATGATTATGACGATAGCTTAATTTTTATTTGCAATTCTTTCCCAAAGATATACTAGTTTAGCAAGTAGCATTCTTATAAAATTAAGCCACATTTCTTAATTTTATATTATTATTTTGGTTGTTTGTTATCCATCAAGCATTTATTTTGTACCTCTTCTATAAAGGTACAAGAGATACAGAAATGAATCATGAAGAATCTATACCCTACTGAGCTTGCAGTAGGGGATTCAGATGCTACGTAATGCAGTACAATGTTACAGTTCATAGAACAGATATCTGAAAAGAGTAAAAGGGAAGCTCAAAGAAGAGAGTGGTCAGCTGTTGCCAAGAGGCAGGGGAAGTAGCAAAGGAGATAGAGAAAGGATAAATGATGAGGAATACATATCTCTTTAAAGGGGATAGGTTGGTAGGAAGAGAATACAAATGCTTTCCTTCCTCATGGAGACAGTGGAATGAGCCAAGACACAGAGAGCTGGTAAACTGGGCCATCACAAAACTTTTCACTACAAGTGAGGCACAAAGTTCAAATGTTGAAACTTTTTAGGTGGTGGAAAAATGCCAGATGGCACTTAACACACTTGGACATCCCAGTGAAAACAATGCTGACCTACTGAAAAGTTGTAAGGATAGAAATTACATGAGAATGCATGTTTGGGGAAGATTGAGGGCACATGGGAGTGAAGGAGAGTTAGGATATTAGGTATCGTTGAACAGATGTTTGCTTTCCATGATCTAAGATATTGCTTTCTAAATTACATAAATGAAACCTCAAACACCTTTAACCAAAAACATAATTATTAAAAAATTTCATCAGGAAATTTCAGTGAATTGATGATATTAAGAATAATAAGATGGGACCAGGAGGTGGGGGGAGACAAACCATAAGAGACTCTTAATCTCAGGAAACAAACTGAGGGCTGCTGGGGGGTGGGGGGATAGGGTGGCTGGGGGATGGACACTGCGGAGGGTATGTGCTACGGTGAGTGCTGTGAATTGTGTAAGACTGATGAATCACAGACCTGTACCCCTGAAACAAATAATATATTACATGTTAATAAAAAAATAAAGAAAATTATGTATTGATTTTTATCAACTTTTTGAATAAACTTTTTTCCCACCTGGAAAGAAAAAGAATAATACGATTTTGAAAAGTATTTCCACCAGAATCTCTCTTCCACCATAACTACCGGATTTAAAAACTCTTGGTTAATTCATTTTTCTCTATATATTTAGCATTCGACATAATTTCTGCAGTTAATTCAGTTAAGTGTATTCCTGGTTGAGTGGCCTAGCTCTCCTGTTGCCCATGAAAAATCATAGCTCCCAACAAGGAATCAAAATTGTAGCAGTTTAATTATATTAACTAGAACCTTAAGGAAAAATACACACTGTATGATAAGGCTTGCTATTAAACTTTCTAAAGACACAGTTTTACTGTACTACACTAATATATGTTAATTTCCACCTTGGTAAAAGATCACACACAAACTGCAGTGTGTGTTTTTTAATACAAATTGTTAATATAAATAATTATATCATATATTACTTAATAATTAATAATGATATATTATTTAATTAAATAACATAATATATTTAATAATTTAATAATCACATATTATTTAATTATTTAATATTATTTATATCATATATTATTTAATATACTTCTGGACCTTAAGAAAATCATTTGAATTGATTTATGTGATGTGATCTTTTTAAAAGATTATATATTTTGAGAAGCTTTTAATATGTCACTGAGAACTGTACATATTGTCAAAGAAACAGCTTCAAAGAGAAGACATGAGTATCGACTGGAATTGGAATCTGCCTGCTATTCATATGTGGAAAAATGTTCTTTGACATTTATTATCATTTCAGAAATCTAAGATTAAATTGTTACATAGTTAATTATCAAGTATTATGTCTATTAACAATTTTATATTTCTATGTTTTACAAAGATTTCAATTACTTGTGAACTAGAATTTATAGTTTCTAAATACTTCTGACTGAAAAAAAAATTCTCATTTTCTTTGTTAGAAGCACTCAAAACCACTTCTATTAAGAATACATTTTCTGAGGTCCCTGGGTGGCTCAGTCAGTTAAGCTTCCAGCTCTTGATTTTGGCTCAGGTCCTGATCTCAGCATAGTGAGGGTGGACACCCTGCTGGGCATGGAGCCTGCCTCAGATTCTGTCTCCCTCTCCCTCTGCCCCTCCTCCCACTCACGCATGCTTACGCCCTCTCTCATACTCTCGCCTTCAAAAAAAAAAAAATTAAGTAAATGAAGACTAGAAAAAAAATATTTTTTCAAACAGGATACATTTCCCTTTGTCTTATCATTCAATAAAAAAAAAGACCACCAATATATATGCACAAGATTTAAACCATTAAATAGTTTTAGAAATACTGGCTCAAAAAATATCAGGCCTCTGTTTTTCCCTTCTCTCTCCCCACAGGCAATTAAAGTCATCTATTTTAGCTTATTACATTAGTATTTTTTTCCCATTAGCCTCAAATGTATTCTTGTATTGGTCATTTTTTTTTTTTTAGTATTAGGTGTATTGTATTGACTTCATACTAGAGAGATGTCATAACCTCACTAAATACTTAGTGTTTTTTCCCTATTTCCAACAAAATAATGTACTCTTCCCATACTGCCACCCATGAAATATATTTGTATCATATATTTGGTTAAAAACGTCAAAGATACTAGTAAACTTGTAACATTTCCATTCATATTTTAACAACTATTGTTGCTTTCAAATTTAAAATAGTAAAATTCTAAATTGTGTATAATTAAAATTGTTAGTATATGTGACCAAAAATTTTTTTAATCATGAATACAAGAGAAAAATTATTTTTGACTGAAAATTATTTAAAAATTTACTGCAGGGATAATTTTTAATTAAAATAGGGAAAGAACATTTTGAACCAAATTGAATCCACTTTCTCAAAATTGTAGCATCAATGAAATATTTCTTTTAATGTATATAATTAATTTGTGAGTGTCAGGTTTTGAATGTGTGTCTTTAGGCCTCTCTGCATTTAGGGGATATGATTTTAGGGCATGGATACAAACTAATATATTGGGGTCATTGTCACATAGTTCAAATTATTCAAAATATTAAAATATTTTTCAGATAGTACTAAATTATGAAAGACATTGACTTCCTATCTTATCATCACAGAACAATAAGAATGGCTACATCTGAAGATGAAATTATTGGGGCGCCTGGGTGGCTCAGTTGTTAAGCGTCTGCCTTCGGCTCAGGTCACGACCCCGGGGTCCTGGGATCGAGCCACATATCGGGCTCCCTACTGAGCAGGGAGCCTGCTTCTCCCTCTCCAGTTCCCCTGTGCTTGTGTTCCCTCTCTTGCTCTCTCTCTCTGTCATAAATAAATACAATCTTTAAAAAAAAAAAAGATAAAATTATTTACTAAAGACTAGTAGAAATAAGTGAGCTTTGTGTTCATGAAAGTATTATTTAAAAAAACGAAGTAAGAGAATGTGCTGATGTTTTCATTTTGCTAAACTTCTTTCTCCTATGCAGATGGAAGGGGCTATGAATCAGGCAAATTCTCTCTAGCAATATCCCATCATTCCTCAAACATTGATCTACCTTGGAAAAGGACTTTAACTTAACTTAACCAAAAAGCAATCTTTGAAATACTGTTATCGAATTGTTTTCATCCTGAAATAAAATGTTCACATTTGGTGATCTTGGATGAATAATATATTATTCATCACTTTTTATGAATATTCCATTTTTCATTCCAGTGCAGAGAGTTCTAAAATCACTAGGGAAATACGTGTCTTTAAATATGCTGAAATATGATTTTGTGGTTCCTTATTGAGAAGTTTATTAAGGTAAGTGGCTACTGGAAGCAAAGCTAGTAACTGCTGTTAATTCTCCCTCTTGGCAGCATGCAATATATTTTTTTCTAAAATGTGACATTACCATGTCTGAACACATATAAACATCCTGCATCAGCCATGCCCTGGCTGCCAATGTATATACAAAATGTATTATCCTGTCTTCTCAAGCTTTCTCCCTCTTTTACTTTCTTGAGCAAGGTCCTTTTTAATTTACCCCCAATAGATGCCCTGGCAAGTGAAAGTGAGTTTCAGTGCAAATAGATTCAGAAATGGCCAAAACAACCCCACCCTTTGGGATTTGATTTGGTGCTGCTATGCTCTTGACCATTTTTAGATATTTTAGATCAAGAATTTCCACAATTGTTTTGTAGATGTCATACAACATTGACTAGTAGACATTCATTCATTTTCCTTGCCACAGCTGTCCTGCCAAACCTGCCACATTTTTGCAGCACAGGGTTGAAATCAAGCAAATGGTTACTTCATCACTTATTGATTGTGAAATTTTGAACAGTAAAACAAAGCTGTGGCATTTTCTGATTTTACAAAATAATGGCTTATATTCTGCCTGACATTTCAAGGTTAATTCATGAGTGTCTTAGAAAAAGCATTCCATCTTATTTCATGGTTCCCAGCTATAAGCCTTAATCTCAAAGAAATTTCAGATTGGAAGCTAAAGTTTCTTATCCTCATGCACATATATTACAAAATATTATCTATAAAGATAGCAATAAAAAACCTGGCATATAATAAAATTTATTTTTTATTACCATAAAAGAAAAATGAGTTGAATGTTTTCTTCTTCTTTGAATTTTATTAAAATGTATGTTGTATTAATTTTTGGTTCATTGGGCATCCTAGTCAACCATTAGCCTTCCCCTGGCCTCCCTCTATTTCTAGTAAACATGCTTGGATAATCCATGTCTGCAATAACGGTTTAGCTGGAGCTGGAAATTAATTTGTCCTCTCTGTTTTTGTTAAACAAGTCGACAAAATCTGAGCTTTGGGGGCTCAGTCAGTTAAGCGTCTGCTTTTGGCTCAGATCATGATCCCAGGATCCTGGGATGGAGCCCCATGTTGGGCTCTCTGGGCTCTCGGCTCAGCGGGGAGGATGCTTCTCCCTCTCCCTCTGCCTGCTCCTCCCCCTGCTTGTGTTCTTTCTCTCTGTCAAATAAGTAAATAAGATCTTAAAAAAAATAATCTAAGCTTTGGATGAACTCAATGGTTTGGCTTTAGGTATATGTTCTTATATACTTATATTTGAATAGTCATGCCCAAATGAGAAGTGTAAACTGATGACTATCACCTATGAATCACAGATAATTCTTTGTTCCTCCATGGGAAAGCATTATAAACTAAGGTTGGGCAAGAATCCTGGAGTCCTGCTTTGGTCACATCCCTCCACACAGAAACATGGAGCAGACCGGTCATCAATGTTCAAGCCCACAATCCAAGCATGATGCAATCTCCATCTACATCTTTGACTTATCAGCATATCTACGTCCTTTGCTCTCTCCCCAAACACTCCACAGACATTCAATTTTACCACACTCCTCCCCATCTTGTTGATTTGCTCTTCTCTTTACCTTTGCTTTAGACATTATTTAAATAATCTTCATTTAGTTTTCTTTTAATAACAAATTGCTTAGATTTCAGTCTAAATATCACGTCCTCAGGAGAACCTTCTCTGAATTCCTAAACAAGGTCTGTCTCTCTTGTTACAGACTACAATTAAGGCTGCACCCTTTAAAAAAAAAACAAAACTATTATTTAGAATGGTTTTAGATGTACACAAATATTAAGAAGATAGCACAGTTCTCTTACCACTACATTTCATATTAGTATGTTACATTTGTCATAATCAATGAACCAACATTGATACATTATTAACTTAATTCCATACATTATACAGTGTTCTTATGTTTTATCTCATGTCTTTTTTCTGTTCCAAGATATCCAAGATACATTTAAATTAATTAAATTTAATGTACATTTAGTACATTTAGCTGCAATGTCTTTCAAGCTTATCTTGATTGGTACAGTTTTCCAGGCTTCCTTGTTTTTGATACCTTGACAATCTTGAAGAAGGCTGGTTTGATATCTTACTATGTCTCTCTGTTGGGTCATGTGATGTTTCTTCATGAGAAAACTGGGGTTATGTGCCCTTGGAGGGTTAAGTGCCATTCTCAGGACAACTTAGCAAAGACACATGTAATGAACATCTAATCATAATGACTTACCATTGTTGATGTTGACCTTCACCAGCAGACTGAAGTGGTATCTGCCAGGTTTTGACACTGCACTGTAAAGGGACTCACTCCCCACCCACCTCCACAATTTCTTTTCCCCAGTACTTTTGGAAGGAAGTCACTATGTAGCATGCACACCAGAGAAGGGGGAGCTGTATTCCACCTCACTGAGGGCAGAATATCTACATAATCTGGAATTATCTCTCACTTTTTACTTAATTAATAATTGTATCAGTTTTGTATCAGTATGGACTCATGAATGTTTATTTTATACTTTGGATTATGATTCAATACTACTTTCTGTATTTTGTTCCTCCAATTATTTTAGCTTTGGCTAGTGGGTGTTCTTTCAGGTGATATACCTCCACTAATGTGAGTTTTTGGTTTTTGTTTGATTATTTTTAATCCCTTCCTTGCTGGTATTATGAGATGTTTATTTTGTGTATGTCTTTCCCAGTTCTAGAATCAACCATTTCTCTAAGGAGCCCTCTTTCCATTTACTGGGGAACTTTGTTAGAAAAATAAGATCTGGGCACAAAGTATTGTATAACTTTTTCATAGTAGTTTTCATGGATTATGGATATTTATACAATTAATTATTTAACTTCAGTTATTAAATGTTCTCTTTAATCCTCTAGAGACTCTGCTTTATATTATCAGTGACCTCTAGTAGAGTCCGCAGCATAGAGTTTAATAAGTGTTTATCTTAAAATCGTATATTAATTTAACTTACCATTATGCAGTCATGCATCTATGCTTAGTTTGGGATTAATTTAGTGGTATATGGGATCATATATATATATATGTATATATATATGTATATATATATAAATTATATATTTAATTGAATAAAAGGTAAGACAATTTATAATACTATAATATGTAAACTGAATTTCTAGAAATCATGCTATGCCATCTATATTCCTAGTTTCACTTATGTCTTTTATACTGTGACTGAAATTAGAGAGTCTGGAAATAATATATCTATAAAATATATATTTTAAATTCAGTATAATTTGGTTATTATAGATGATAAGCATTCTTCAGCTGGCTATTAATTACTGGAAAATATGAAGGGTCTAAAAAATTGAAGGGTCTAAATACCATCTTCATGAAACCATCTGAAATAATTAATAATTATATTCAGTTATAGTTTCCATGCTTAGACATGTGTTTTACAATCCTGTACAATGGCAATCTATCAAACAATGTATTTCAGGCTGAGATTAACTCTGAAAACTGGATGAGGAGGGATAAACTCTCTCTAATAAAGTGACATATATTTAAAACACAGTATCCATGAATAAAATGAGTAAGATAAAATAATCTTACAGTCATATCAAGGAAAGGACAATAGAATTAACAAAGCTATAACTTTTCCTTCCCATTCTCATTTTGGGTTCTCCAGACTCCAACCACTTTTTCACTAGTTTTGAGATTCTGAATCTCTCAATTCTCCTCTAATGAAATGTTACATGGTCAGGTCAAATGGTACCCAAGGCAAGACTGATCAAAGGCAATTCTAAATATTGACTTTTTAAGATGCATCCTGCTATAAAGAGAGTTAAGGGAATGATAAGAAAGATAGAAAGAGGAGCAAAAGAGGGGGCAGGGAAAGGTGATGCCAACTTAGCAAAAACAGATGATTTATAGCTATTCACTAGTCTCAGATTAAGCTCTAGAGCATGTATTTCATATGCTTAGCTCATTGTTGTGGATTAAATGTCATATAGCTCATTGTATAAAATGTTATTTTTGAAAAATAAAATTTATTATATGTTATGGAACCATAGACTTTCAGAATTTAAAATATATTTCTTCCCTTGGCCAACATAAAATACATTTTGATTGAGGTGCAAACCTGGTATTTATGGTTCTTGGCCATTCATAACTGTAAATATTTTCTAATATATTATTTGTTTGTTTTAATAGGTTTCCTATCTAGCATGCTGATTTTGTGCCCAGAAATTAATTCATTTATGATACCTCAATTGCTACTGACACCATCTTGGATTTTTAACTACTTTTACTTCAATTAATATAGGTCTTTTCAATCACAGTTACAAACAGATTACTCTTACATGCTGTATTAGTGAGGTTAGTAATATAATTAAGAATATTGTTTTATTTTTATAAATAGTTATTAATAAAAATTGCATGTCACTATTTTCTAAAGATTTCTCAATTCCTATTATTTGCTCTGATTTCTTATTTTAAGACTTATGAGCAAGAAGAGTGTTACCCTATAACACAATGATACTAATTTGTTTAATACAATTGTAACTATTCTTTCATGTTATTTACTGTTCTTGCATTCGAGTAAAAATATTTAATGAGAAAATATATATTTGAGACATTTAGTAAGTTTTATTGCTTCTTGAAGTAACAGATTAGATTTATTTATTTGGAAATTAAAACAAGATAGGGGAGGAGAGGAAAAAATGAAACAAGACAAAACCAGAGAAGGACACAAACCATAAGAAACTCTTAATCTCAGGAAACAAATTGAGGGTTGCTGGAGCAGAGTGGGGTAAGGGGCTGGGGGCTGGGTGATGGCCTTTGGGGATTGTACGTGTTGTGGTGAGCGTTGTGTATTGTGGAAGCCTGATGAATCACAGACATGTACTCCTGAAACAAATAATATATTATAAGTTAAAAATAAAAATAAATAAAAATAAATTTAAAAAATTAAATTAAAAAATTAAGAAAAAATCAAGATTAGAGTTAGGTAGCTAGCTAGCCAGATAGAAATTTCTAGATATAATGAAATAATATTTTTCATTATTAGCTTGTGGTATTAGAATATCAGATGCTCCTTTAGCCAATGAATAAATTAATTTAAAATATTATTTTTAAATTCTAAACAATATAATCATAAGACAGATAGGAAAGTTTCAAAGTATGTATAAAAATGTTTTGCTACATAATTAGCATAAATTAAGCATGGGTAAGCATTTTCTGGGAAGGGTCAGATAATAAATATTTTTCGCTTTGCAGGCCATAAGGTATCTGCCACAACTATTCACCATTTATAGTCCAAAAGCAGCCACAGACAATACATAAATGAAAGACAAAATGATAAGGGCTGGATTTGTTCAATGCTGCAGGCTTTAATTTTCTGACTTCTGGTATAAATAATATTTTATTAGAGATAAACTTATGTTTGCAATGGAAATTATATTCCACAGCTAAAATCCAATACTACTGAAAATAAAAAATCAAGAATAATACATTTGTTATTTATTTCATAGTTACTTTTCCTTGATTTCATCTGATATTGTCTCTCAGTGTGGTATTTCTTTTAATGAATGTTAACGTTCTTTAATGTAATTCTTCTTTTGTGAAGCTTTTTACATAATATTTCTCTTTCTCCATATGGCACATTGATAACCATACCATACTGCTGCTTTTTTTTTAAAAGATTTTATTTATTTATTTATTTATTTATTTATTTATTTGAAAGAGAGAGAGAGGAGGGGCAGAAGGGAAAAGAGAGAATCTCAAGCAGACTCCATGCTGAGCACAGACCCTGATGTGGAGCTGTCTCACACCCCTGAGATCACAACCTGAGCCAAGATCAAGAGTCAGACGCTTAGCCAACTGAGCCACCCAGGTGTTCCATACTGCTGCCTTTTACAATAATGTCTTAGGAGATATGACTAAACTTTACAGATGCTTGTAAAAGGGATCAACCTGTTTCTTCCATTTCTCCTTTCTGCCTTTATAATTAAAGACCATTATAACATGTTTCCATATTAACTTATTAATTCTTAGATATTTTACTTAGAAAATTAAAAACAAGTAAAATTATATCATATTTGGAACACTGAAAATTATTGAGCTTTACTTTTTAATGTCATATGGATTGAGATGTAACTTCATATTCCTATGATCAATAAATTGTTCGATATATTTTATACCTGTAAAAGGGTCTGAATTAAGCATTAAAGGAGGGGTAAAAGTCTCAATGATGGCTTGTTTATTCTCTTTTAACTACTCTCAGATGGTTGGAAATAAGTCTCAAAAATTACCTAGTCTGAAGAAATTTACTCTTCTTAAGCAATATTACCTTTCTTCAAGCTCTGTCTTCAATTAAATGCATTTCTATGAAATAGAACGTGAATTTGTATTATTTTGAATTCTTTGTATAATTTTTTTTATTCTAAATGTAGACAAGTACAAATCATAAAATATTTTAATTTCAGATTCCAAATTTGGAGGCATTTTGGAGGTGACTTCCAAATTTGGAGGTGTAAAAGACATTATTAAGGGAAGATCATGTAAGTCCTCATTGGACATAGTAAAAAATTTGACTGTCTCTGATTGCAATGGGAAACCGTGGTGGATAGATTGAAGATGGTCCCCAATTATCCCTGCTTCCCTAATGTCCTTGAGTATGGGCAGGGATTATTTGGGTTATGACTTGCTCCTAAATCATAGAATACAGCATAGGATGACTGTCATTAGGACTGTGTTACATGAAATTGTAGCATCTGTCTTTCCAGTAGGCTTTCCCACTTGTTGACTTGGATAAAAGTGATCATGGTGGGGAGGCCCAGATGGCAAGGAACTGAGGGTGGTCTCCAGCCAACAAACAGAAACTGTGGGAGGCATTTGGTTGACAGCCAACCAGAGACTGTGATCTTAGCCATACAGCTCTCAAGGAGCTGAATGCTGCCAAAAAAACACATGAAATTGGCAAGAGATGTTTCCCCAATGGATCCTTGAGGTGGAAACTGCAGCTATGACCAACTCCATTATTATAACCTCATGAGATCCTGAAGTAGAGGACCCACTTAAGCAGTGCCTAGACTGCTGGTCCACACACACAATAAATGTGAGATAAGAAATATGTGTTGTTTATAACCACTACATTTGTGAAGATTTGTTGCCCAGAAATAAACAACTAATACCATTGTGTTGAAGGTTTTTGGAAGACAATTGTTCACTTATGTAGTGTTATGTAGCGAAGGAGTCACTGACTGCTATTGGACTGTAGGTTCTATGGCAGAGGGAGTTATAAAAAGGTCAATTAGAACACTGATAAAATAATTCAGGAGTGGATTATAATAATGGTTCATACAAGAGTGGTAGTCATAGAAATGTCCAGAAGTGGCTCTATTCTAGATGTATTGTAGGGGGAGTTGGCAGGATTTAGAGATATATTAAATTATAGGTGTGCAAGAAAGAAGTCAAAGCTTTGAACTTAGGTAACTAGAAAGATGGCACTTTTCATTGACAGAGATGGAGAAACCACAGAGACAGCACACTTGAAGAACAATAGGGTTGATTAGGACTTTGGTTTTTGATGTATTAAATTCCAGATGTTTATAGTCAACCAGGGAGATGTCAAGGAATCAAATGGATATACATGCCTGGAATTGAGAAAAGAAGTTCAAGTCGGAAATATAAATTTGGGGGTTATCAATATGTAGATGATATTTAAAAACTTAGGACTATGGGGCACCTGGGTGGCTCAGTGAGTTAAAGTCTCTGCTTTCAGCTCAGGTCATGATCTCGGGGTCCTGGGATTGAGGCCCGCATCGGGCTCCCTGCTCAGCGGGGAGCCTGCTTCCCCCTCTCTCTCTGCCTGCCTCTCTGCCTACTTGTGATCTCTCTCTCTCTCTCTGTGTCAAATAAGTAAATAAAATCTTTAACAAAATAAAACTTAGGACTGGATGAGACATGATCAATGAAGTGAGTTAGATAATAAAAAGAAACAACTAAGAACTGAGGCTTGTACTATTTGAAGCTCATAGTCATGAGGAAGAGAAATGCCAGTAAAGGAGGCTGAAGAGGAAGGTCTATGATATAGGCTGAAAAACATCTATGTGTTAACCTGTAAGCCATATGAAGAAGGATTTATTTCAGTTGGATGGAACAATCACCTGTTTCAAATATGCTGGTAGTTGAATAAGACCAGAGGATTGAGAATTAACCATTGGTTTCAATCCAGAGGTCATTGGAGTACTTGTAATTATATGGTGGGGGTGAAGCTTAATTGGGTTCATATGAATAAATGAGCAATGGAGAATTGTATGCTAAGATTATAGATTATTATTATGAGGAAATTTGGTAAAATGAGAGTGGGGAAAAAAGGAGTGGTAACTAAAAGGGGAAATTAGAGTCAGGGATGTTTTGTTTTGTTTTTAAAGAAGAGATAAATAATAGAATGCTTGTATGTTTACGTAGAAATTTAAACATGCAAGAGATAGAGAATGTAATTCCTGAAAAGAATTCAGCACGTGATCCTATTTCCCAACCCTGGTTTCTCTGATGCATTTCCAGTCTTTTAGTAATGCATCACCAATATAGTTTTTGTCTTCTTCCTGTTGGTTGCTTCCTAAACGTAAACCTCACTCTTCCTTATACGGACAATTGATGAAAACTAACACAATATCTAAGAACATGCTGCCAACAATCTATTTGCCACTGGAGTTTCTGAATCATAAGAAGTTACTGATTTATGTTCGATTTTAATCATTCATCTCTCCTGCTTATGGCCACCATATTTCATTTTTGTATGAAAGCTGTTCTGGATTTTTTTTTATTTCTTTCCACAATTTTAATGCAACAACATACTATTTGGAAAATTCCTATCATCTAACACCCTGATGGTGTAAATCAATTTTAAAAAGGAGTTGGTAATGAACCATCTTACACAAACAGCAATACATTATTTTCCTACATAGTAATTGTGCTGACCAAATTAGGCTTCGAATTAGTGGATATTGTCCTGTGATAGTGCATGAAACTTTATTAGATGGAGAATTCTCAGAACTTTTTGCCCCAGGGTAAGGAATCTTTATCAAATGCATTCTGATACAGTGACTTACTTGAGGGAAATTTTATTTAGTTTGGATATTATTAAATATCTTTGTTTTTTAACTGTATGTCTGAGTGTGTGTCCATATGTGCATTTAACTGTAATTGAAATAGCATTTAGATGCATTCATTAATGAAAAATCTTAGCTTTGAGGAAGACTGGATTCTGAAAAAGATAATTTAAAATTACATACACTAAAATTTAAAATTTCATACACTATTTTCAACAATTGTTCAGTCTTTGCTAATAATTTAGTCATCATTGTCCAAGGCTTATTTGCCACTTGGTGTCAAAATGAATTTCACATTTAAAAAAAATTTTATGGCAATGCCACACTTTTAGTATTCAATTTATAGCACAAAAGAACCTATAGTGTAGAGAAGAAGACAAAGGATTACTAGCAGGATAACACAGACATAACAGGTTTATACCCACTTATACCAAATGATAAAAGGGCTGCCCATTAACTCCTTCCTGTCAAACTGCAACAGACCTGTTTAGTGACACAATGAAGTTTGGTTTATGATCCTAATGGATTAGACGTTTACTATCAGTAACATAAAGTAAAGTATATCAAACAGCATATGGATACTTTGATGTTAAGATGGAAATATTACAAGTAACAGCCTGAGTATTTAAAATGTTCCTAAGACTTGGTTCCAAACAAGATGGACTTGAAAGGATCCTCATACTTAAATTCTGAACTTGAAGCAAACTACAACTGCAACAAGAAGAAACACAAAATCACAGCAAAGCAAAACAAAAATGAAAAATGAAACATGTAGGCCTACATACACACAGAAAAACAAAACTGAATACACACTATTCACTTTGTAATTTAGAAGAACAGAGAGTAGGGATAAAAAGAACAACAGGCTAGGGGTCCAAAATACTTTTGTGGAAAACAAGTAACACTGAAATTTGAGGCCCTCAACATCCATTAGCCTACTAAGGACACTTCAGGTTTTTTTGTTTTTGTTTTTAACCAAGGTTTTCCCAAACGTTTTTAAAATTACAGCAATTCCTTTTTGCCTAGGACATACCTATTGTTGAGTGTTTTTGCCATCACGTAATGGAGGAGCTCTCGTTTCTTAGCTACTTATTAACTATTCTGCATTGGTTCATCTTTATGTGTGTTTGGACATATTGGTTTTTATTGAGTTTTCACAAACCGATCTACTTATTATCAGATCACATGAGTAAATAAGAGGCCATGAATTTTACACAAAGGCAGAGAAACAATTGTTTGGACACAACACTTAATGCCAGAAGATTGATTACTTCACTATAACCTTCAAGTGCTCTATGAACGAGTGGTTGAAATGTTTTGCCCACTGTTGTTTGCTGTAGGGTCTGTCATAATATCAAATAAATCATAGGTTCTTGATAAATATTTTAAATGAGTTTAATGAGCTTAAATATTAGCCCTTTCCAAACTGACCTCATCATTTTATTTCAGTAACATTTAGAAGAGCTTTTTAAAGCAGTTCAAGGGTATTTTAAACACCAGTTATGTTAACAAATGACTCCCCAGATTACATGCCTAGCTTGATATAAAGAGTCAGAAAATAATTTTCTCCTTTATACCTGTATAAAGGTATCATTACTTCTGGCTCCTTAAAAGCTACTATAATCATAGTTTTATCACCATTTGTTTCACTTAAAATGCAGCTTGAGCCCAAAAGTTGGGAAAGAAAAGGTCTATTCAATATGGTTTACAAGTCTTTCTGAATGTGAGAAGTTTGAATATTCTTTCAATAATGTATCACTGGAGGCCCACAAGTGTATATGTAGTGATAAATATGCGTGTGTGGATAAGATATCTGTCTTGGAATGTAGATTATGATAGTTTTATATATCAACTTAAAAGAAAATTTAGAACCACAAAGTAATATATATCACAACTGAGACATGAGCCATTATAAGCTCCTGACTGATTTTTTAACCTTTTCTGTATTTTTATACAACCCACAAAAGTTACTACGAACAAGATTAGTTCATAAATGGATTGCTGAGTTAAAAATCAGGTTTTAATTCACATGGGATTTACACTATTTGTTGTAGTGAATTTTGAAAGAGCTGTTTGATAATGCATTCAATTTCAAGGAAAGCAGGTAATAAATGTTCCAATTTGTCAGACTTTATTTACCAAAAAAAAACCTATTGAATAAGAGAAGCCATGGAATACAGGTTTAAGAGTATCAATTTAACAAGTGCTATTTAACAAGTCAGCAAACTAGAGAACACCAAGCCACCATGATTTCTTCTAGCAGGGTAACCCTAGGATATATAACTAAACAAAAAGATGAACGTTGTTATTTTTAATATTGCACATATGGCCTTTGCTAATTGAATAAAAATGTTATAAACTTGCATGTCAACAATATCTATAAAATAATATCTTTATCATCAGCATATATACTTAGTTGCCAAACATAGAATATGAACATGTGTGTGTGTGTGTGTGTGTGTGTGTGTGTGTGTGTGTAACTTTCTTCTTTAATAATTTTTATATTCTTGACTTTTTGATAGGGGAAACAAAAACTTCTATGCCACACTCTGCTTTCTTTTCTCATTAGAAATATACATCTGTTTTGTAGATACATAAAAATACAGGAAACTGCAAAAAATAACATGAGAAACAACCACATATTATATTACATTTATCTTTAAAGTTTTTATTTTTAATTATCAGCAAAACAATTACAAACATATCTGAGCTTTCCCGAATCTCTGCCATTAAATCTCCTCTTTCTTTTTTTTGGGGGAAAACATTATTGTGAAGTTGTTGGATAGTTTTCCTTACATGTTTTTGTCTGTTTTGTTGCATTACAATATTTCTATAATGTATCTACCCATAAATAAGCTCAAGTGCTGTATTGTTTGTTTTAAAATGCATGAAACAGGCCCTTTTAGTCAGCATATATTTTTTATCAACCTATTTTTGTCATTAACATCACATATTTTCAAACCCATTCATATTTTTCCCTAACTCCATAGTATCCTTCAATGCACAAAAGTTAACTCAGATGAAGTCCAAATTATCTATTCTTTCTCTTGTTACTCATGCATTCAACATTATACCTAAGAAATTGTTGCCACTTCCAAAGTCATGAAATTTAACCTGATGTTTTCTAAGAGCTATGTGGTTTTAACTCTTATATGTAGGTCTTTGATCTATTTTGAGTTGATTGCTGCATTTAGTGAAATGTGGGTCTAACTGCATCCTTTTGCATGTTGATATCAGTTGTTCTAGCACTGAAGTGAGGATTCTTTTCCAATTGAATAGTCTTGGCACCCTTGTAAAAACCTTTTGACCATGATATGTGGTGGTTTTCTGCACTCCCAATTCTATTCTATTGATTTATATGTCTACCCTTATACTAGTGCCACTGTTTGAATTACTGTAGATTTTTTAGTAAGTTTGGAATTTGAGCTGTGTCAGTCCCCCAGTCATGTTTTCAGAATTTTTATTTTTCAAAATGATTTCAACTACTCAGGCTAACTTGCAATTTTATATGAATTTCAGGATAGCTTTTCCACTTCTGAAAAAAATGGCCGTTGGGACTTTCATAGGAATTGCATTGAATATGTAGGTTGATTTGGGGAGTGTGGTCATCTTAACAATATTAAATATTTGAATGTGTACACAGGGGATACCTTTCACATCATTTAAGTTCTTAATTTATTTCAGCAGTGTTTTGTAGTTGTCATTGTACCTGTCTTTCATTTCCTTGATTACATTTATCCCTAAGCATAGTATTCTTTTTGATGCTATTTTCTTATGCTATTTTAAATGGAACGTTCTTAATATCTTTTTTGGATGTGCGTGTGTGTGTGTCTGTTCTTTTGTTTTTTCTATATATAACATCATGTTAACTGTGACCACAGATAGATTTACTAGTTCCTATCCAACTGGATAGCTTTTCTTTGTCTCTCTTTCTAGTTCACTATTTAGTACAATGTCGAATGGAAGTGAGTACAATAGGTAACTTTGTCTTATTCCTTATCTTAGCAGGGAAAGCTTTCAAACTTTCATTGCTGAGTATAATGTGAGTTGTGGGTTTTGTTATAAAAACCCTTTATCATGTTAAGGAAATGCATTTTTATTCCTAGTTTAGTAATTGTTTTTATTACAAAAAGGAAGTAAGTGTTATCTAATTCTTTTATTGCATGAATGGAGATGAACTCGTGCTTGTTTCTGTTATCCATTGAGGTAGTATATTATACTAAGGTAGTGTATTCATGTTGAACCATCCTTGCATTCCTTGAATACACCCTTGGTCATGGTGTTGTATTCTCTTAATACACTGCTGAATTTTGTTTGCTACTATACTTGAGGATATTTGCATCCATACTCATAAGGAATATGTCATGTCCTTTTCTTGTGGTGTCTTTTTCTGTCATAGGTATCAAGGTAAGTATAGCTTCATAGAATGAGTTAGAAAGTGTTCCACCCAATTCTATGCACTGGGAGGGTTTGAAAAGAAATCATGTTATGGCTTCTTTTAAATATTTGGTAGACTTCACCTTTGAAACCATCTGCAAAAAGTTGTCACACCCAAAAGGAGCATAAAGAGATACGGGAGAAAAAAAAAAAAAGAGATACGGCAAGTAAATATAATGTGGTATTTTGTATTGAATCCTGAATCCTGGAGCTGAGAAAAATGCACTAGGTAAAATCTAGGGAAATTCGAAGAAAATATGAATTTATTTAGTAATGATGTGGCAATATTGTTTCACCAGTTGTAACAAATGAACCATAGTATTATAAGTTAGTCATAAAACAGTAACTGAATTAGAGGATATATGGAAACCCTAAATTACCTTTTCAGTATTTCCACTAAATACAAGTTTGTTCTAAAAATACAGTATTTTTAAAAAGTTTTATATCAGATATGAGAAAGCACCTCTGTTATTTATACATATACATAATTTTTAATTATACTTTTATTTTAATCTTATATGCCCAACACTGGTAACATCTAACTCAGTCTCAAATATCTCCAAAATAATGGGCAAGTAAAATTTATGTATTTGTTATAAATATATTTGATGTGTAGAAACAATCATTTGTTTGGCTTCCTGTGCTAATTATATGATCAAAATGCAAAGTAGTTGGAAACCACATTTTTTATCAAAGAAATAGGCAAGTATAATTGTGTGATAAACAAAAGCAATATCTGAAATCATACAGTGGTAAGGCTCATTTTATTTCTTTTTAACTTGTGAATATATCTGCCATAATAAGTTGACTTATAGTTGCCATAATTGCCATAAAAATTAGAAGCAATGGGGCACCTGGGTAGCTCAGTCTGCTTTACATGTCTGCTTTCAGCTCAGATCGTGATCCCAGGGTCCTGGGATCAAGTCCCACATCAGGCTCCCTGCTCTGTGGGAAAGCCTTCTTCTCCGTCTCCCAATCCCCTGCTGGTGTTCCCTCTCTCACTTAAAAAAAATTTAAGATTTTTTTTAAAATCTTAAAAAAAAATTGAAGCAAGATGTTCATTGTCACAATAATGATTGAATGTTATTGTCAAACACTGAGGACAATAACGTTAAAAAACAGTGTTCTCTTCAGGGAGTTCTTAAATACACACACAGAATTAAAGATCAGTTGCTTTTAAACCATATACTCTCTACAGGCAAACAAACGAAACATTTTTGATTAACAATTAAGACAAGGGAGCCATGTATACTGATTTCTATTGTATTTATGTGTTCATTTTGCATGATTATGGTTTGTCCCACAGTGAACCTAACGTAATACAATCTCACGTCCCCTACCTCACACTGCTAGAACTTTCTTTCCCTTTATTAACATTCCCCAGAACTACCACACATAACTGATTCTCAAAATCCATCTGGCTTCGAAAGATTTTGCCTTCCTCCTTCATTATTACCCTTGTATGAATCACCACTCTTTGATTCTTATTTTTACTAGTAATTTTGAGCTCAACTCAACAGAAACATAGTTTCATATAGAAATATACACTTGGCTGGTGGAGGGTCTTGCTTCCATGTTGTAGACCACTGACTGATGGTCTTATTTATTTCTTAAAATAAGACAACAATGAAGTTTGCCTCATTGATATTTTTTTACTTGAACTCTTAGAAACCACTGAAGGGTTATCAATTGGCCTATTTTGAATATTGTTGTGTCTCAGGGAATAGGGAGGCCTGGGGAGAGGATGACCCATCAGTGGGACAGTTAGAACACATACAACATTTATCAATTAAGTTCCTCTTCTTATTTGGGCGCTGTACCCAGGACCCCCCCAAAAACGACAATAATAACATCAAAGATCACTAGTCAGAGATCACCATAACAAATATAACAAAAATGAGAAAGTTTGAAATACTGTGGGAATTACTAAAATGTGACACAAAGTGAGCAAGTACTGTTGGAAGAATGGCACCGATGGACCCAATCAATATAGGGGTTACCGTGAACCAATTTATAAAAAATATATATATAGTGTGTGCAACGTGCAACAAAATGAAGTGCACCTGCATTCAGGGGCTGTGATCTTTATTTTGTCTTCCTACTCTACGAAAATTTTTTCTTACAGTATCCTAAGTCGTAAATACTCATGGATTTTTAAAGATTTCTATACATCAACCTCTGCAATTACAAAAACTTTAAAGCAGGAGTGTTGTAAAAATTAAAAATCTATAGAGCAGAATCATTGATGTAGTGAAATTCATCAGTGTTTCCCTCTAGAGTTCTATCTTTAAATGTATGAAAAAATGGTATTCTCTTTTTTTTATGTTTATAATCAAATTTTAGATTCACTAGGAATTCTTTTAAGTATCGTGTAAGAAACAAATCTGATTTCACATGATCTAACTTGTTTAACTGTTTGGTTTTAGGATTAATATTTTACAAAAAAGAGATTCACACACTCGTATTAATTAATTATAATACATAGCTTTTATATCTTGCAAAAACATTGAGGAAAGAATTACATTTGTAATCCAGGAACTATTTTATGTTAATTCAGCTCTATTACCAAGATAGAATACTTTATTTTTTGGCTTCAAAAAAGCATACGTGGAAAATTTCATTTCTTCTATAAAAATAACAATAACAAAAAAGAAAAAAACCCACAAACTTTAGTTTTTGACATTATCAAAAAAAAAAAAACCTTCTTTGTTGGGATAGATGTGTGACTCATGTTCTGTTAGAATTCTTGAACTGGGGGTGCCTGGGTGGCTCAGTGGGTTAAGTCTCTGCCTTCAGCTCAGGTCATGATCTCAGGGTCCTGGGATCAAGCCCCACATCAGGCTCTCTGCTCAGCAGGGAGACTGCTTCCTCCTCTCTCTGCCTGCCTCTCTGCCTACTTATGATCTCTCTCTGTCAAATAAATAAATGAAATCTTTAAAAAAAAAGAATTCTTGAACTGATACCCATACTTTCTAAATCAGTGTTATTAATTATAAATAAAGGTAAAAATGAAAATTATCACACTTATAGCAGAAGAAAAGATAATTTTCTCAAAATACAGTATTATTAAGCATCAACAAAAACACATTTAAAAATTTATTTGGCACCTCTTTTATTTAGAAATCAAATTTTTTGCTTCTCATTTGAAAAAAAATTTCATGTTTTGAAATTCTATTTTATTAAAAATCCTTGTTCAAAGATCAGTAAGGAAGCCAATTTTTCTTTTTGTTTCTTCTCAATTGAACTAGAAAGTTGAGTCAAAGCTTTTTTTTTACACTTTGTTGTATTTTTCAAAAGATGAAATTTCTAGGAATGTTTAAACGTAAATTTTGTAAATGGATTGTGATTAAAAATTAAATTGAATGTTTATGGTTTTATATACAGATGAAAAACACAAAAGTTATAAATTACTAATGATAAAAACATTAAATAATTATCAACTGCATCATATCTTGTTAGTAAAATCTTATAATACACAAAATGTATACTTAAATACATAGGTACATATATAAAATCAATTTAATCACATTAAACAAATGTTTTCTTTTTTTATTTTAAAATATTTTATTTATTTATTTGTCAGAGAGAGTGTGTGCACAAGTAGAGGGAGTGGCAGGCAGAGGGAGAAGCAGGTTTCCCACTGAACAGGATGCCTAATGTGGGACTGATCAAGATCCTAGGATCATGACCTGAGCCAAAGGCAGACGCTTAATCAACTGAGCTACTCCGGTGTCCCATGAAGTTTTCTTATATTTTTTAGTCAAATTGATATATTTAGAAACTATCTTTCTCTTTTTTAAATAAAAATGAATAAATATATATATATATACATATGTATATATAAGCATTTAAACACCTAGAAATGAACACATTCTTATTTTTTTCCTTATTTCAAATCATATGTCTATAAAATCATAGTGGCATAGGAATAGAATACAGAATTTTAAACTCTGAAATTTGTACAACTTAACTTTATACTATTTTTAGCACTTTTTTTTTACAAGGCATGCCTGATTTATTGCACAAACTCCATTAATTTATTCTACTAGACACTGAGGTAATATATAGATTTCTGTCTCATCTGCACCTTTCAGATTCTTCAGAATTGAGATGTAGCTAAGGTTACAAGTAAGTACTCTATAAAATACACATATGGACTAAAAAAAGGGGGGATTTTAATACAACTTTGTCTACTTTTTCTCTATTTAGGATTTGACATTTCAATTGCTTAATTAGTGAAAGGGAATTTCCAGGAAACCCATATGGCCTAATTTATAAGTACATGAAGATTTGCTATGAAATACAACCTTATTTCAAAATCATCTCAAAAGGGCAATGCAGCTGATATCAGGACTGGTCAGTTGGGCAGTTTGGAATATAGGTCCCCACACAGTGGTCCGGGCAGTGTTCCAAGGGTGATGCATGAATATTTGAATATTCATTGAATATGCAGAGGCTTTATCTCTACTCAAAGTTTCTGCATCAAAACTTAGGGAGTAGTCAAAATGTGTATATTTTGGTAGTATTTCTTTTTTAGACATTCTGCCAACGTAGGGAGGGCATCCCAGAGAATATGTGTTATAGTAATCAAGTATAACCATTTCTTAAATGCTTATGTATGTTATGTCTTAACAGTTATGTATCTCAATATTTTTAATGAAGTAATTAATGGTTAGACTTTTTGTCGCTTTAATAATACAGCTGCTTATTTGACATTATTTCTGAATTTCACTAGTTATAATTTAAATCAAGGCTAATGCAATAATATTCAATTCATTCAGAATATCAACAGATCATTTCTGAGTGAAAAAATAAAAGATGGATATTTGTTTGAAGCAATTTAGTACAATAGGTATTTTGAACATTTTCAATACCTCTGATTGAGATTATTTATGATTATTATAAATTAGCTACTTAGCATCAATATCAACATGTAGGTTAGCAATATCAATTAACCAATATTTCTTTTGATACATTATTTTGGAATGTGTTTACCTTCTTCATTTATACCGCATGATTCTTAATATTATTTTGAAAGGCAAATGTAAATATTCAAAGCCCTTCTGATCACCATTACGGTAAGTTACACTTATCAGCATCGTTGAGTTTGCCATTTCATAATTTGAAGAAATAACGAAACAGTCACAGTGGGCCAAGAGACAAGCAACCCTCAGTAGTCTGTCTCACTCTAACTTGTGATGTGAAAATACTACAATCATATGTCACTATCTGTACAGTAAGAAGAAATCATGAAAATTTGAAAAGAAAAAACAATAGTTGTTTCAGGTGAAGTAATCAACAATAAGGATAGTTTAGCCAAGTGGCCAACAGGGAGAAATTGATCAAGGGCAACTCAAGGCAAAAGCCAGAAAGAAGTTACGTTCATAAAGCTGAAGCTAAAAGTATGCAGAGATTATAAATCAATACTGTTTGTAGGTCATATTGGCAAAAAATAAAATCTCTATCTCAGGTTTTATATAATGGTGATGAATGGTTAACACAAAATGAAGGCATTGAGAGACCAGATAACATTCGTTCCCTTGGAACATAATCCCTCACAGCATTTAAAGAATCACTGTCTCTAACAATGCCCTCAAAGTACCTAACTTCCATAAAGGTATTCTAGTAACTATGAGAAAAACAACTAGGTAAAATCAATAGGTTAGGGAATTGATAGAGCAGAATGTCAAGTCTAGCTTCATCTTCTAAACTGTGTAGGGGATAATTGGATAATTTACACCAATTGTCTTCCTTGGACAAAGATCTATACCTGCTTTGAATTATTATATCATACACCTAATACATTTTTGTGAATTGACACACGTAATTTCATCCCATTTCCTTCTGCTTGTTGACTTGTTTTACTTAAGCAGTGTCTTCGGTGTCATTGTGAATCCCATAGGTGCCACTAAACTGAGCTCCAATCCAGTATGTTCAAGTCTAGTTCTCACTGACCATCTTCCTATGACAATGTTAATAAGCTCTCTCTCGGGTACATGGACAAACACATGGCTCTTAGGGAATTTTATGTTGTCTACTAGTCCTCTGCACGTATTTCTCACCCCTAATTCCCTGGTACTTCCTTCATTTCCACAAATAATGCAGGTAGAATTTTTTTTTTTATTTCCCCAAATAATGCGGGTGCATTTTTTAAAAAAATGTGCTAGATGTTATTACAGATTGACGGGTTAAATGGTCCAAAATATCATGATCATCCTTTTCATCCTAGACATATTCATAACAGGGCATGCTAATTTCAATTCATATTAATTTAACTAATATTACAATGGACTCAGAGCCAATTTCATTTTTTCAGAACATAGTGAACAGAAGAAGCATTGTCATTAGAAAAGTGATGTGCAAAGATACATACACCTGACCCTCCTCTAAAATTACTGTAAGTAATCACTTGCAAATTGCTTTGAATTTCCTGTGGGAACTAAAGAAATCACATATCCTCCATTTTTTTTACACAAAATAATATCTATACCCTTAATCTGCTATTTCAGGATGCCTTCATCTTCTCTAAAAACACCTTTCCTGTGCAATTTCTGTGCTGTCTCCTTTCATACACTCTTTTTGTACAACCAACACTGGACCACTGTTCTCTACATCCTTTCAATGAAATACCCACTCCTTATGCTAACACATTTCTAAATGAAGTTCATCACATTGGATCTGGCACAAATGGTAACTTTTCTTGGAATCTTTTCCTAATACCACCATTTGCTGCCAAAATTCTTCTGCTAAATTTAGATATGCTTCTCTCTTGACGTTTGTCACATGCCTAGTTAATTACAATTTCTATCTATATTTTTAATCTGAAATGACATAAGTTACTTAAATATAACAATAATAATAGTAATAGCATCAACCTTAAGAACAATATCAGTTAATCTTTTTATCGAAATAATTTGACATATAACAAAGTAAATTTAAGATGTAAAACATGTTAATTTGACACATTCATATATTGTAATATGATTGCCATTGTAGCAATAATTAGCTCTTCTATCGTGTTATGTAATTATCTCCTCTTTTTAGTGGTTGGAATCATTAAGTTTGAGTCTCTTAGCAAGTTTTTATGATTCTAATAAAATATTCATTATATATTCACTATACAATGCACTAGATCTGTAGGGCTTTAACAGGAATGTAAATTGGTTCAACCACTATGGAAAACAATATGGAGCGTCCTCAAAAAATTAAAGGTTGATCTACCATATGGCTATCAATTCCACTTCTGGGTATATATCCAAAAGAAATGAAAATAAGTTATAAAGATAAACGCACTACCATGGTTAACTGCAGTATTATTTACACTAGCCAGGATATGAAAACAACCTAAGTCCCCATCAACAGATGAATAGACAAATAAGAGGTGGTATATATTTTTTCTCTACAAGAAAGGACATCCTGACACTTGTGACAACATGGATGGACCTTGAGCATATTATCCTAAGTGAGATAAGTCAGAAAGGGAAGACCAAGTACTGTATGCTATTATTTATATGTAGGATCTAAAAAACCCAAACACATGAAAACTGAGAGTAAACTGGTGGCTACCTGACGATATGGGAGGTGCTGGTACAGCCCGCTAATCTATACTAAGTATTTATCATGCATGTGAAAATATCCTTGGGATGTGTAGGAATTTTACTTAGGAAGTTCCTATATTAGCATTTATTTACCCATTCGCAATCAGCAAAGAAGGAAAGTGAGGTATGAAGAGATTAAATAGCTTCAAAGTGACATCTCAGCACTTCTGTTATTTTCTATTAGAAACGATTTGCAGATTCTGCCCCCACTTAAAGGGACAGGATTATAGCGGGGGTATGAAGACCCAGAGGTGGGGTTAATTTGGACCATGCTAGAATCTCCCTGTCACAGTTCTCCTCTGGCCCCAAATGATCTGTGTCCTTCCCACAGGAAGGAAAAATGCATCCACCTGTTTCCAAGATCCCGATGGGCTCCATCCCATTAAGCTATCAGTTCTAAGTGTAGATACTCATCATCTAAAACAGGTCCAGGTAAAGATGAGACTCCTCTTAATCTATAAACCTCAAGAGACAAGTTGTCTGTCTTCCCACCCACCCAACGCACCCCAACTGCAGTGGTGGAGCAGGCAGGATAACAGATGTACACATTTCTGTTCAGAAAGAGTAACAGTGAAGGTGCGAAGGATTCCCTGCTCTGTAGTGATTTTAAAACAATGCCAAGGAAATGCTAGCCTTCTCTTGAAAAGTTTCAAGGCCTGCAAATAACTCTCTGAGGCTCTCCCTCCTCCCTCTGTGTTTCTCATTCCAGTCATCCTTCCTCTTCCATCGAAGTAGCATGTCTTGGTGGCCCAGTAATACTACCACTTGCGTCCTGCCTGTAGAATTTCAAAAGTATGTCATCCTCTCTTCATTTTCCACTCCTCCTGCTCCTTTCATTCTAAGCTGGCAGCATTTTTGGTAAAATAATTTTCTCAAAAGCTGTGGATTTCACCAGAGTTTACTCCATTAGACAAAAGCTATACCCACATATCGTCATGCTTTCCTGACAGTTCTTAAAAACAATTTCTAATTTTAGCATCTTTTTCATCTAGAAAAACTCAGAATTTTCCAAATGAGCAAATTCTTTTCAACAGTTCTTTCCTCACATTGTCTTTCTACTCTCGCTTTTTACTATAGACAAAAAGAAGAAACTAGGTGGCACCCCCAACATTTCACTTCGAGTTCTTTCTTACTCAGCAATGAAGCTAATGACATGTATATTCTGTTTTCCACAAAGCTGCTGAAGAGAATGTCGCTAAGCTCTCCACTGGTACATGGCAAGGATCTCCCAAGGAAACAGTAGGAAACAGTAAAATGCTTCTCCCTTACTTTTGAGGCACCACTGGCCATGTTCTCAAAGTTCTGATATAAAGTTATCTGTTCCAGGAAATTAATTAATTAATTTCTTAAAAAATTTTTTTCTGGCTTATGTTACTTTTTTTCAAATTTTTATTTAAATTCTAATTAGTTAGCATCTAGTGTAATATTGGTTCCAGGACTAGAATTTAGTGATCTACCACTTCCAGGAAGCTTAGTGTTTCCCGTGTTTCTGAAATATTCCCCAGCCTCTGTCCACTGCCCAGTTCCCAATGCGCTCTCTCATTTTTAGTTATTTGTTAGAGCAGCACCTCATTTGCAGATAAGGATTACCAAAATCCGTATCGACTGCTGCATATCAGATTGCCACAAGCTTAGCTGAGTAAAATAACATATATTTTCTTCATCTCAGAGTTTGTGAAGGTAAGAAGCCTGAGGATTCAGCTTCAGGATCTCTCACAAGAATCCAGACAAAATGTTGGCAAGAGCTAAGGTATAATCGAGGCTTGACTGAAGGAAAGAGTTTTCCTCAAACTCATGTAGTTGTTATATGCAGAAGAATGAAGCCGGATCCCTATTTTCCACCACTCACAAAAATGAACTCAAAACGGATAACAAACACATACACATAACATTACGCATAAGACCTGAAACTATAAAACTGCTAGAAGACAAAGGGGGAAAGCTCCTTAACATCAGCAAGGCAGCAGTCTTCAGAATATAACGCCAAAAACACAAGCAACAAAAGCAAAAATAAATTACTGGGACAACATCAAACTAACAAGCTTCTGCACAGCAGAACAGTCAACAAAATGAAAAAAACAACCTATAGAATGAGAGACTATATTTGCAAAGGGGTGTATTATATATTTGATAAGGGTTTATATCCAACATATATAAAGAAGTCATACAACTCAAAAGGGAAAAAAAGTAAGCAAAGAAGCAATCTGATTGAAAAATGGTCAGAGGACCTGAACATTTTCCAAAAAAGACATACAGATGGCCAACAGGTACATGAAAAGGTGCTCAACATCACTAATTATTAGGGAAATGTAAAACAAAACCACAATAACACATCTCACATTGATTAGAAGAGTTGTCATAAAAAAGATAAGAGATAACAAGTGTTGGCAGGGATATGGAGGAAAAGAAACCCTGTTCGGTGTAGGTGGAAATGTAAATGGTTATAGTCACAATGGAAAACATGAAGTTCCTTAAAAATTAAAAATGGCACTCCCTTTCTCTTTACTTCTCTATGAGCAGAAATCAGACCAAAATTCTTTATCTAGTTACTCAATGTGTGGTGTTTGGAGCATGGGTCTTGGTTAGTAACATCCTAGATTATCTGAATTATCTAACAGTATCATGTATAGCTTTAAAAAATTAAAAAAGAAAAAAAGAAGATAAAGACTATAAAGTGAGTCCCTTCCAGTGATTCATTTGTCTTAAAGGAAAAACGAGACACAGAGAGTAAAGAGAGGCAGACAGAAATATTCAAATCTAATACACCAGCATCAGGCTTCCCAGAACTTAGAAGTAAAATTGAATTGTTCTTAATGATGAAATAAAATGCAATTATCTTAAAAATTAAACTACCCTTGGGCCAAGCTAAATTTTAGTGTTTTAAATAGGCAGCTGAAATATATGAATCACCCACTATCCCCTACATTCCTGCATATTCTTATCTTCCATACGTTCATATTTTCTGTCACTTTACCTGATTTTTTTTTTCCTTTTTATTTCCGGACCAGCTTTCACAGCTCATTTGCTTGCAATGCAGCATAATTGGTTTTCTCCTTGACATGTTCTGAATACCTGGTTTTATGTTAGAGTTTGAACAATGGGGCACATATCTCTGCTGCCCAATAAACCGAATTTATGGCAGAAAATCTTGATTTTTAAGTTCTCATAGACAAGGAGGGCAATTTATCTTTGCTTCCATTGAATTCATTTTGCATTTTGGGGAAATCTGTTTTGGATAAAATAAAACTTTTTTTCCATCCATTTCCTCTGGAACTTGCTCCATCAATTATCCCTTGTTTCTCCTTTGGCAACTCAAGGACTCCTTTTTGAAGATTTTTGGCCCCTCTGAGTTAGTGCATAAGATTAAAAAAATTTATTTTCAACTCTAACCTCTCACTCATTTGCCTTTTATTGCCATTTATCTTTTCAAAATAGTAGACAACAAAGGTTTCTTCTTTATTCCCATTTAATAGACTCTTATAAAGAAGGAGAGTATAAGTTGATACCATCAACTCCGGGTCATCCTTGACTCCTTGAAGCATTTAATGTTCATGACCACAACCTCTGACTTTGCCATATCCTCTCAGGTGTGATCTTTTTTTTTTTTCTAGTCCCTGTAACATGGCTCATTTATGTCCAATCAAGTCCCCAATTATAAATCTGACTTTCGTCCTTATCTCCTACATTTCAAACTCTCTCCACTTTCCCCATATATTGGCCCCAAAGTATCACTTCTCTTGTTAATTGATCACATGGGTAATTCCAAAATTTGTGGCTAGCCCACTTTCTGAGCTTAGTCCAGAATAATCCAGCCCACTGGATATTTCACATAAGGTCAAGTTATCTCCAAATTACTATAAGAAAAAAAGAACATGTTCTTAGGTTCATCGTCTCTAGTTTCTCACCACGATAAATAACACAGCTATCACTCTTCTACTGATGCCCACACGTATAAGATCAAGTAATACCTACATAATATCTCCTAAATCTATGCCATTTTGACATTCTTCCAACATTCATCCTTGCTCACTCAGCTAGTCACTTATTATTTCATTCTAGTAGGTATTTATGAAGTACCATCTATAAGCAGACATTGCCCAAGGTTCTAGAATATAAAGATGAATAAGATAGTGATAAAATATGGTTTAAATTTTCAAGGTCACCTATCAGGTTCTAGAATATAAAGATTAATAAGATAGTGATAAAATATGGTTTAAATTTTCATGGTCACCTATCTGGAATTTGGAATATGTTATTACATATAATATTTAGTGGATTTATTCCCATTAAAGCAAAAATGTCACAAAAATAACAATATAAAATATATCTCCTCATCATTTTCATGGTTCTGATCACTGAGTACACTGTGTTTTATATTATATTTTAACCAATATTTTGTTTTGACCATTGTATATAACCAGCATACATGTTTCCCTCAAACTGCATGTCCATAGTAAATACATTAATAGTCTAACTTCAAAACCCCTGTCTTAGTCATCCTGTCCAAGTTGCCTGATCCGCCCAATCTGAATTTCTTTTCATTACTTATATTCTAGTTATTAGATAAAATTTAATTCTAATAGACTGTATTCATATTTTAATCACATTTATAAAAAAATAATAAAAAGCAGTTACATCGTCAGCAGCATGAAAAACCTAAAATCAGAAAGAAACAAGACAAAAGCGTGAAATGGTAATTTTACAAATGTAGTATTCACCAATTCAACAGGTACAAGAGTCTATACACATTCATTATTTTCAGAATTGGGACAAGCATACTTAAGAAAAGTATAAAATACAACAAATAAAATAAAACATTATCGTTTTAATGACACATCAGTCTCTTAGAACCTTCCCAACACATAGGATAGTTCAATGGTTAAATGTTCATATTACCACGGACTATCAGAAAAACAGGCCATTTATTTTCAAATTGCACATAAAGTGTGTGTTTGAATTCCTCTTAAGTACTAAAAGTATAAAGACTAGAAGAAGAAACTTAGCCATTGTCCATAGATCAGAAGAATTTAAAAATACACATCAACCAATTTGTAAAACAGCATTCAGAAAAGAGATTTTATTTTAATCAAAGACATATAGATCGAATGTGAAATCATCATTAATTTTAATGACTGTATCACAAAATTATAGAGGATATAGAGACTTTCTAACCTCAGTTTTTCTTTATAGCCAACCAACCATGTTAAATCTATACAAATTACTTCAGGCTACAAAGACCTGAAGCAAAAACATATATCAACAATAAATGTAAAAGGAAAAAAAAAAAACCACAACTGATGTGAAACTATGATTATATTTAAGGGTTATTTGTGTCCAAACTGGAATTAGGCCTTTCTTATTTTTCCAAAGACAATTCCTGCATAATAAAAAAATAAAATATTTTTATAAGAGAATGGTTAAGCTTGTTTTGGAGAATCATTTTAAATTTAAATTTAATAAATAATATGGTTTCTGTATGCAATGCATACCTAAGATAGGTCTATATGAAGCCACAAAATCAAACAAGTTGTTCTCTGTATTTGGACAGTGCACTGTTAAGAAAGGCTACACATACGAAATATTTAACACGAAATTGTAATAAACTTTGATATACTTTCAAACAGTGATTTGACACTCTCACTTCCCTAGGACTTAAATAAGTTTTAGGAAAAAGGACGACACTCATTTATTAATGTGTTCCTTTATCCAATTTCTATTTCTTTAGAAACTCTGATATGAAGCACCTGTTAACACAACTTGAAACCCTTCTAACTTGAAGTTAGCACACTATGAGGGGTGCCTGGGTGGCTCAGTGGGTTAAAGCTCCTGCCTTCGGCTCAGGTCATGATCTCAGAGCCTGGGATCGAGTCCCGCATCGGGCTCTCTGCTCAGCAGGGAGCCTGCTTCCTCCTCTCTCTCTGTCTGCCTCTCTGTCTACTTGTAATCTCCCTCTCTCTGTCAAATAAATAAATAAAATCTTTTTTTTTTTAAGATTTTATTTATTTATTTGACACAGAGAGAGAGATNGAGAGGCAGGCAGAGAGACAGGGAGAGGAGGAAGCAGGCTCCCTGCTGAGCAGAGAGCCCGATGCGGGCCTCCATCCCAGGACGCTGAGATCATGACCTGAGCCGAAAGCAGAGGCTTTAACCCACTGAGCCACCCAGGCGCCCGATAAAATCTTTAAAAAAAGTTAGCACAATTTGAAACACCTGAAACAGGAATACACATTATTACAGTTGTATTCTCAAAAGAGGACTATATACCTACCTAATCTATCCATTCTACACATCAGTAATTTCCCCAACATTAACAGCATTACATGTGATATGTATGAATGTGTGTATGTGTTTGTGTGTGTGCGTGTGTGTGTGGTGTGTGCCTGACTGACATACTCAGTGTCAAAAGCTCAAGGCAATGCAAAGGGTACCACATTGGTTATCATGAAATTTTTTCCTACTTATATATGAATCAATATGGATATAATTTTTTTATTATTTGTAAAAAAAAGTGATCATACTACATGAACTTTATTATGTTAAAAATTTTTAAAAGTCATATGTTCTGATCTCTGAGAGGAATTTCTGTGGTTCTTGGCAGTTCAAAGAGTGTTATGGTGAATGATAATGTGGTAAGAACAGAAAAGCATNTTTTTTTTTTGGTGGGGTAAGGCTATGGGTGGGAAGTTTTTTTTGTTTTTTGTTTTTTTTTAAAGATTTTATTTATTTACTTGACAGAGAGAGATCACAAGTAGGCAGAGAGGCAGGCAGAGAGAGAGGAGGAAGCAGGCTTCCTGCTGAGCAGAGAGCCCGATGCAGGGCTTGATCCCAGGACCCTGAGATCATGAACTGAGCCGAAGGCAGAGGCTCAACCCACTGAGCCACCCAGGCACCCCAAGAACAGAAAAGCATTTCTTGATAGACATTGAGAAGATTTACCAACTGACCATTTGGGGACCATTCCCTGACTCTAGCCAGCTGGAGTGAGACTTAGACTACACAAACTTCCCATTCTTTATGCCAAAAATTTGAACATCAAGACCATAACCCCTTTTGCCTCATATCAGTTGGTGGCATGATTACTTTGTGGACTTCAAATCATCCCAGAGACACTTGATGAGAAATGACTCTTCTCTCTGCTCAATTCCCCCCAAATAGCTATTGGAGTCCAACAACTGAATACATATCTCAGTGAAAGCTATCTGGAAGAATATGTAGGTGTGTGCTGTTTTGCCTACAAATGGACTATCTAACTTATGAGTCTGGAAGAACACCAGGTTAAGGAAGAGATTAAAAGTCCACATATAAGAGCATTATATTTCCACTGTCCTCAGTCATAAGTAGGTTCAGTACTTAGAACCACATACTTTCAAAAATAATTAATGTCAACTGATAGTTAGGAAGTGTGATCACAGATTTGAAAAACACTCTCTTGGATACATTGATTTGTTTAAATTGTATGACAGATAAACTCATGGCTTGTTTTTTAGTGTAAATAGTTTGAACTGTATTGAGTGCTATCCATTTCGACAAAACGAAAAAGAAAAAAATAGTGTAAAATATTGTAGGAGAAGAGAGCAATATGCTGTCACAGCTCATCCATCCATCCATATATTCATGATAGATACACATGGAGCTCCGGCCATGGATGGAAATCTTGTTAACTTTGTGAATTCATAAATGAATAATACAGGCCCTGTCACTCAAGGAATTCATGGTCTTCAAATGCCTACAAAGCATGCATCACGTGAGCACAAGTTTCTACAAGCTACTCACAAAGAAAATGAATACAGAGAGCAGAACGGCAATTTACCAAAAATATGAATTTTTAATTTGAAAATAAGCCTATTTCTTTTAGCTAGAATGGCTTTCCTAGAAAATTCTTAGAGGGTACCTATTAATTAAGAAATTCTGCAGAAATCAGTCTTATTGACAGATGCAAGCTGATTGAGGAACAGCAGCTGTTGGGCATTTGCCGATGAATGATCCTTCTAGAAAGAGAAGAGCTGCTTCAGGGCTCATGTAATTCATCCACATCAGACTCCCTCAGAGTCCATCTTTACTGGGGAATATGAAAGCATTTCAGAGAAGTCCCAGGATGAAGGTTCTCCCTCTTCTCAAAAACATACATCCCAAAAAACATTGGAAATAAACTTTTTAAATGTCTTAATCTCCATATTTTGTACATAGTGGGTATAGTATGTTGAATGATGCCCCCCTCCAAACAAATTCATGTCTACTCAGAACCTTAGAACATGACCTTATTTGGAAAAAGCATCCTTCCAGATATAATTCGTTAAAATGAGGTCATACTGCTTTAGGATGTGTCCTAAGTTCGATGACTGGTGTCCTTATAAGAAGAGGAAAGCACACACAGTCACAGAGACATGGAAGGAAGAAGGTCGTGGAGGCAGAGATTAGAGTTAATGCAGCTACAAACCAGGGAAGTTCAAGGATTGCGAGCAATCACCAAATACTAGGATGAGACAAGGAAGGATTCTTCTCCGGAGAGAGGAAAGATGGTCATACCAACATCTTGACTTTGAACCTCTGGTCTCCAGAACTATGAGAGAATAAGTGCCTGTTATCTTAAGCAAACCAGTGTATGATACTTTATGGCAGTATTAAGAAACTAATATGGCAGAATCAGTAATTTTCATTAACACTGAAATTAAAAGTTTTGAATATTTTATCTAATTATCTAAAATAGAAAACTTTCACCACAAAAAAAAGGAAAATAAAATGGAATCCAGAAAATAGCAGCTTTTAATGTATTGCTGCTCACTCTAAAATCCTAAAGACTGAAGATATGCATTATAAATACATTTTAAACATTCCTGACAAAATCCTCCACTCTTTCATGTATTTCCTTGAGGGTTAAAGGCTTAGCTACAGTTTGAAATACTTCATAAAGATAAGCTTATGGACTCAGTGTTTAATGAGACTATTTCAGGAAGCAATATATAATTAGAAGTATAAATCAAGACTTAAACCCAGCTAAAAGGATTTCTACTAAAATCACAACTGAAGGTTAAAAAAAGAAGAGAGAAAACCTACAGAACATGCTTCTGCTCAAATTGTAATAGTAAAGAGGAAAGGAGATGGACTTCTTATTCCATGAGAGAGAGGATTTTTGTATATTTCCCTTTTGTTGTTGTTGTCTATTTTAACATGGAAAGACTGGGGATTTCCAATACTCTGAGGGAATAAAAGATTCTTAAGTTTCTAAAATGAAAGTCTCTCTCTCTCTGCCAAGACCGTGGCCCTCCGGGTTAGGAATATAGAGTAGGATCCTTGTCCGATAAAACAGCTGCCACACCTGAATGCCAAGTGAGTGGTCTGGGCTCACTTGTCCCTGTCTGCCTTGAGGATGTGTGCTGTGGGGTGTATTTCAGCCTGTCCAGGAAGATTGGCTAAGGTTTGAACATGTGCCTGCCTTCTATATGTCCTTTTCTTTTCCTTCTTTCTTTCCTTCCTTCCTTCCTTTCTTTTTTTCTTGTAAATATATATATTTTTAAAGACTTTATTTATTTGACACAGAGAGAGATCACAAGTAGGCAGAGAGGCAGGCAGAGAGAGAGGAGGGAGCAGGCTCCCTGCTGACCAGGGAGCCCGATGCGGGGCTCGATCCCAGGACCCTAAGATCATGACCTGAGCTGAAGGCAGAGGCTTAACACACGGAGCCACCCAGGCGACCCTGTAAATATATTTTCTGTTACTCAAAACAAATGAATGAACAAACAAAAAGCAGAAACAGACCCATAAATACAGAGAACAAACTGATGGTGGAGGATGGAGCAAAATGAGTGAAGGGGAATGTGAGATCCAGGCTCCAGTTATGAAATGAGTAAGTCCCAGAAATGAAAAGCACAGCAGAGGGAACATAGTGGGTGGTACTGTAACAGTGTTGCACAGTACAGAGAGTAGCTACAGTTGTGGTGAGCACAACATAACGTGGAATCGCACACAATGTTGTGCACCTGAAACTAATCTAACATTTTTCTGGCAACTCTACTTCAATAATAATTAAAAACTTCTGTTCTTACAACACTGCTTCAGTTTTCGTTTACATTATAAAGATATTCTGCTTTACAATTTAGCATCTTTTACACTGTGTTCCCCAATGTGCTTTTCTTTATTTTTTTTTTTTTAGATTTTTTTTATTTGAGTACAGTTGATATACAATGTTACATTAGTTTCAGGTGAACACCTTAGTGGTCAACAAGAGTACACATTACGCTGTTCCCACCACACGTGTGGCTACCATCCCTCCCATTACTTCATTATTACAGTATCATTGACTGTTTGTACTGTGATTGGACTCCCATAGCTTTATTTATTTATTTTTTTTAAAGATTTTATTTATTTATTTGACAGAGAGAGAGATCACAAGCAGGCAGAGAGGCAGGCAGAGAGAGAGAGAGGAGGAAGCAGGCTCCCTGCAGAGCAGAGAGCCCGATGCGGGCCTCGATCCCAGGACCCTGGGATCATGACCTGAGCCGAAGGCAGAGGCTTTAACCCACTGAGCCACCCAGGCGCCCTCCCATAGCTTTAATACTTAAGATTTTGTTTAACACTTTTTTAATTTGACAGCTAATTCACCATTTTGAATTACTAACACGCTTTCTACATTGGTACTCCTTTAATAATGAGTTTAAAAATATTTAATGTAGTGATAAACTTCTACAATGTATCACTCATGAAGTCATACTCTGAGAAGTCTCAGTGCCTCCTCGATGTCTTTCCTCCATTTTCTTCCATGTTTTTGCCTCTGTGGGAGAAGAAAAACACACACACTCCTTTGACAAAACCAAACAAATACGCTATATCATCGATCATCTCAATATCTTACTCGGGCAGTCCTTGCTTTAGTATAATTTTTATATTGTCTCCTTTCCACTCCTCAAGCTCAGCGAGGCCCCTGCTGCCTGGTAACTCTTGTTCTGGGTTTTCCTTCTGCCTCGAATGCCCCAGGCCCCGGTGCTGGATTAAACCTCGCCTCCTTCAGATTTTCAATGAGGTCTTGTCCTCTTAGTTAATACTTTTGCTTCTATTCCCTTTTTGGCTCTACTTTTATTCTTTTTTTCCTTAGCAGTTGACCACTTTCTCACATACCATGTAACTTATAATTTATTATTCTTAGTGTTTGTTCTCTGGTTTCTCACTAAACTATAAGCTCCAAGAGATGAAGGGTGTTTGTCTATTTGGCTCATAGGTGTATTCTAAGTACTCGAATAGTGTTTGTATTATGTTAAGTCCACTTATATATTTTTGAATAAACAAATGAATTCATAATTTAAAAAAATTAACCCATGTATGTTAGTTGAGGACTACCCATTTCTATTAATTAGTTTATATAAGCTTCAAATTTTTTTCATAATCTGCAGACCTCTCCCTGAGTTCCTCAAATATAGAATTCTATAAGGTTTTTGAGAGCAGGTTTTCCCAAAAGTCTGTAATGACTGATAATTTACACCTCTTTCCTTATGATTTTATATTTTCTATAGTCATAATAATTAGTATATGCTATTTTTATTTTATTTTTATAATTATAAAAATAATTTTTTTTGTTTACAGGGGACAGATAATTCCTCTATATGTAAGAGAAAACTATCCTTGATTATTTATTGAAACACTTAGAAGCTTAACTTTGTCCCTGTTCATGTCACTCTATAAAAGTNCAGGGGACAGATAATTCCTCTATATGTAAGAGAAAACTATCCTTTAGATTATTTATTGAAACACTTAGAAGCTTAACTTTGTCCCTGTTCATGTCACTCTATAAAAGTTTTTATAATATTGGATTTATAAAGTCCTACTTATTATAATTGAATTGGAGAGAAAACTAATTTCTCCTTCATTTTCTTATAGCTGAAGCATCACTTGACTATATTAGAGCCACACCCATGTCATCAAGATACATAGTCAGTATCTTTCCTTTGTAGGACAAATGCCTTAGATGAAAGAAATGTAAGTGTGAAAGCTAAACCTGACCTGAAAATATGAATGTGTGAATTGCCAGGACCTTATACATGATAGAGTAGATAAGTATCAAATGGTACAGTGGTTATAACAATCTTAAAGGCTATTATTTGCCCCTTAAGGTGTGGGAGTGCTATTTCTATTAGAAAACAGATTACAGGATCCTTGATGTTAATTAAATATTTGGTAAATATTATATTTCAATTTAAAGACAGATAAGTCATACAAAAAAGTGCATATGTGACTCATAACTTAGTGAAGAGTTTTTGCCACCGTCAACATTAATATACAGCAATCAGAGGATGAACATTTCAAAGATTCGAAGATGACACGGTAATCGTGCATACTTGTTTTTAATGTCTAGTCAGTCTTACGATACTCCAATAAAACAATAAAATGAGTCACATTAGGTCATTTTGCTAATGCTACATGACATCCACGTCAGAAGGAAAACTGTTCATCCTGCCACCTCAGGGCAGATCCACAAGAACAGTATTTTACTTCTTGTGGTAATTTTATAGTTTTTTCCCAGCTTGTAATTGCATAAAATGTTAAGAAAGAAAATGCCTTTAAGTAAAATACAATACAGATCAACTGAAAGATTTACATCAAAAATGCTAACTTGCTGTTTTCCCTACATGGATAATAGCTTTGCTTTAGGGTACTGAAAACAGAAATGGAATTACACATTGTCAAGAGGGCAGAGATTGTTGAAACATGCTGCCTCATAAAAGAGAAACAGCAATGTATTACTTTAAAAATAGCTATATGAAAAGGGAAAATAGAAATCTGTAAACTCAAATATCACTGAATTTTTTACCTTTGCAATTGTATTTTCAGATGCCATATGAAAATTATTATTATAGGCTCAGACCATATAAGTAATAGTTTAACTTTACATTTACAATGGTATAGTTTTACTTGTTAATTTTCTTATTGCTGTAAGCAATAATAATTAATCAATGTTCTCGTTTCTGGGACAAGGAAGTAAATAGAAATCCTTTATATAGTGGACCCAAAGTTCATCAGAGGAAAAAATACATATATATTTCTTTTTAAATATTTTAATAACTTATTTAGATTGAGATTTGTAATTATGATAAAGTAGCTTATAAGAAATTTTTTCAGAGTTGATCAATTTGATTGTTTTTTTCTAACATGATGGTCTGTGTTTTTATAATTTTTACATCATGAGACTGAAATTCCTTATTATTTTATTTACCAATACTTAGTCTTGCTTCTTAATGGATATTTGTTATGTACATAATCTGAGGTAGGTACCCTACATACTTGGTCCTGGGAAGAACTGATGAATGCAGACACAATATTTGTGCTGAAGGAACCAGTGACCTAGCTAAGAAGATATTCAAACAATGACTGTACCACAGCAATCTATGTAGTATCAGACCAATGTAAAGAAGATACCTGTGTTAGACAGAATCCTAACACCACCCCCCACCCCACAGATTTCCTACCCTGATCTAGGCTTATAAACATGATGAGATAAAATGTCCTCATTATATTGTGTTACCTGGCAGGGGATTTTTCAGATGGAATTAAGTTTACCAATGGGTTGATTTTGAGTTAATCAAAAGGGAAATTATATGGTTGTTTACATGGATACTGGTTTACATGGAGTACATGGAGATTATCTAATCTCCAATCACATGAGCGCTTTGAAAGCAGAGAGTATCTCTGGCTGGTGGCAGAAAACAAAATCAGAGAGATTTGAAATGTGGAAAGGATCTGATGTAACATTCTTGGCTTGCGGATGGAGGGGAGCATGTAATAAGGGATGTGCTAGAATGTCTCTAGAAAGATGAGTGGTCCTTGACTGACAGCCAGCAAGGAGAGAGAGATCTCTGTCCTATGACCACCAGGAATGAATTTGACCTTGAAAGTAGATTGACCTTGATTTGCCTTGATTTGAGTAAGACCATACCAGAGAATCCAGTTGTATCCTGTCTTGATTTCTGATCTACATAATCAGGAAATAATTAGTAAGTGCTTGGTTGTGATGATTTTTCATGAAGCAATTGAAAATGACTCAGGAGTACAAAATAGAAGGCAATCGTATTGTCTTTAGACCCAAGTATAGCTTTACGGTGCAGAGAGGAATTTTTAGTTGTGTCATAGAGATAATCCATTTTTCCTCAGTTAGAAATGTCTTATAAGACCAGTAGCATGACTGAAGTCATGAAGAAAAACAAGTATAGTGCATTTTTTTAAAGATTTTATTTATTTATTTGAGTGACAGAGAGGGAGAAATGGGGCTGGAGGAGAGGAAGAAGGACAGGCAGACTCTGTGGTGAGCACTGAGCCCTCCACAGGGCACGATCCCACACTGAGGTCATGGCTTGACCCCAGACCAAGAGTCAGAGCTTAACTAACTGAACCACCCCAGGTTCAGTGCATTTAAGACTGTTCTCTAATGTTCTGTAAAGAAGATGCCTAGAATTTAGTGGCTGGTGAGATCGCTAAGATTGCTTCAAAATACTTTCGGAAGAGTCTCCGGTGGTTTGAAGGGTTTTATAGAGCTGTGTATGTATTTGACCTATTTTTGCTGGATTCTGATGTCTTTGCACACAAGTAGCATGAGGCCTTCAGAAAATTAAAAATTAAGTTTCTGTACATATAAGGGGTTTTTGTTGTTATTACTGCCAGAAGTCCATATACCAAAACTGAATGTTATAAACAAGAAGCATGCATTATTGTTTAAGAGTCTGAACCAACTGCAGAAATGTTAATTCTCAATGGGGCTCACACATGTGTCTATGGGTAGCCACAGATGAATGTCTCCGCTGACAGTGTTTGTGCTCTCTCTCATGTCTGGCTGGAGGCTTTTAAACAGCCTCAGCTAGGAAAACCAAACTCTCCTTCAAGATGTCTCTTCTTCTCCTACAAGGTCTGTCTCCATCATTATGAAAGCTAGCCTCATAAATGACAGAACGTCACTATAGCCATATTCTCTTTGAAGAAATAAGTCACAAGTTTAGCCCATGTTAAAGCCTTTAGGAAACCGATCTTATGAATTGATGAGAGGTAAGCAAAATCATATTGCAAAGATATGATATCGAAATATATTATTATTTTATAATAATAAAAAAAAGAAAAGCATAAGAGTTTGGGTCACAACTAGTCTGTTGTAGTATGTTTGCACTTTTTCAAGAAAACCCCAACCCAGTGGTATAGAGTTATAGAACCAAATGCTTGTAGGACCAAACAAACAACATGAGGTATGAAAGGACCTGAACGATAGAAACATGTGGTGTTTATGGTGAACTAGTGAGTGGATAGATCATGCAAAGGTATTTTCAAATACAACTTCAAAAACAATATTCTAGATAAACAAACACCTTTGAAGGAAAATACAGCTTTTGTTTCTAATATTCCATGTTAAAGGCAGAGTAATTTTATTATAGAATCTTATCTTGAACTGTATAATTTTCTTATCTCAATACTTAATAGTTTACCGTGTAATATTTTTTATACAAATACAATAAATTATTCAGGGTCACAAATAATTTTATTTTCCTGCTAATGCAACCCCATCCCTTATCCTTGACCTGTTCACCATTGTTTAGTTTCATGATGCATTGTGAAACAAGTTCTTCGGGTATAGAAATTTTAGTTCATTTCTTTGAGGAATAATTTTACCTGGACACATCCACATATTTCAAGATGCTTTTCCAGTATTGTCTTTTAAAATTGTGTCTGTCTGTTTCTCAATATAATCTTCTTGTTGTTCTACCACTGGTCAGATCTAATCAGAATTGTAAAACAAAATGCTCAGGAGACTTAGTAATATTAATGTTGAGCAAATTTCACCCAAAAGCAGTCCCATAATAGTTGATAATTCCATAAACTTAAAGTGTTCTGGTGTCAATGGTGTCTCTGGGCAAATTCCATTTCAGAATGTACCTAGGTAAGTTTGATGTAATCCCAGATTTTTGCTTTTGTTGTTTGTGCTTTAAGTGTCATACCAAAAAAAAAAAAAATTTATTGTCAAGACCAATATCAAAGAGTCTCTGCTCTACATTCTCTTCCAGGAATTTTATAGAATCAGGTCTTATATTGAAGTTTTTTTTATCAATTTTCAGTTAGTTTTTGAGAGTGGTCTCATTTCATTTTTCTGCATTATTTATCCAATTTTCTCAACACTATTTGTTGAACAGACTATTCTTTCTCCTATGGGTATTCTTGGCTTCCTTGTTAAATATTAGTTGGCCATATATGTGGGAGTTTATTCTCTATTCTGTGCCATCGGCCAATTATCAATTTAATGCCAAAACCATACATTTTAATTATTATAGCTTTGTAGTATAATTTGAAATCAAGAGATGTGATACTTATAGTTTGTGTTTGTTTTTCAGGATGGCTTTGGTTATTTGGAATCTTTCCTGCCTCCATAAATCTTTAGTAATCTGTATTATAATCATCAGACTTGGTTAGAGACTAGATCTTAATTATTCCTCATCACAGAAAAGAAATGAAAATTGTGTGACATGCTAGAGTAACTATTTCTACAGTGTCAATAGTATTACAATATTATCAATATGTATCAAATCAAAATGTATGCCATAAACTTGCACAATGTTATATATTAAACAAATTTCAATAAAAATAAAAATAATATGTACCTAGGTACATGAACATATACAGTTGTATAATCTAATATTAACAGATGGCCTACCAAGGGTATAGCCAACAAGGAATGTAGCCACTCATCATAAAGCAATATGGACCATATGACACATGGAAAAACATCAGCTCTATATTTACATGTTCCAAAACCATTTGATTTGTCTTTAAAACTCTTAGAGATCTACATCTTTAAGGACTCTTTGAAACTGAAATTAAATTTTGCTAGTAACAGTCAGGAAATTATAGTAAGACCTGGAGTAAAGCATTTCCTTCATTGGGAACTTGCATGTACCTTATTAATCAATTCTGCCTTCTCACTATGCATGCTATTCTATGTATTAATTAATGCTAAAATCAACACCTGTTTAAGAATTTTCTTTCCTTTTTTTTTTTAAGATTTTATATATTTATTTCAGACAGATAGAGAGAGAGAGAGCACACAAGCAGGGGGTAGGGGCAGAGAGAGAGAAGCAGGCTCCCGGCTGAGCAGAGAGCCCAATTCAGGTCTCAATCCCAGGCCCCTGGGATCATGACATGAGCCAAAGGCAGACACTTAACCAACTGAGCCACCCAGGTACCCCTAATTAAGAATTTTCTCATTGCAAGTCTAAGCTTTAGCTATTGCAAAGCTGTAAAGATGACTCCTTTCACAACTGAGGATTTTTAAGAATGCCTAAATATTCTAATTTGAAAGTTCTTGATTTGGCATTATCATCATTTCAAATATCGTTATGAGCACCTTAAAAGAAATTTCTATAATGCTTCATATAATTTTGGATAGAAAATAGTTACCTAAACCCCTTGAAATTGGAAAAAATATCATTTTGTTTCAAATTTTTAGGACTTCAGTTTATTTTAAGGGGTTAAAGGAAGGATCCTATTTTCTATAGTTTCACCTTGCAGATTTTCCAATGGTTAGGAAAAACTATTTTGAACATTGAAAAAAAAGGACATTTTTTTGGGTAATTTCCTCTCCTAAATTAGTCTGAGGACTGCTTCCCACTTGTACAACTCAAATGATTTGGGATGCAAAGCAAACGTCCTATCGTAATAAATTTATTTTTCATTACTAAACCACTTATTTAAAATATCACTTAAATTCATCTTCTCTACAGTATATGCTTTGATTTACCTGTACCTGCATCAAGTTGCTAATAAATTGTCACCATATCTGCTGTTCCAGGGTCTTTCCTCCCACTTGCAAACTTTGAGATCTTATTTATTAACACACTAAAAGTGTAATGCTCTGTTTTGACTTCTGTAGTGTTAAATGGGGCCATGTTCAGTATCTTTTCTACTTCTCTCAGTGTAGCACCTTATGTTAAGGGTGTATACTTCAATAATGTCCAAACATTAAGAGCTGTAACTTGGCAAAGGAAAGTTCTTGCTAGGATACACTAATATAAGTCAAACACCACACCTCTTAGCACAGCTGCTAAGAACTATCTTTATTACATTAACCATATATCACATTGCTATAGCATCACAAAATCATAGAATATAAAAGAGGGAGACATCTGTGAGATCATCTATGCCAATTCAGTAATTTTATAGCAACTGAGGACCAGTGATGACAAGAGATTAGCCAAAGGGGACAAAGGTTAGAACATGAGAGTCAACTAAGTCTAAGCCTCTATGTTTTAAAAAACCAATTATGAGATCTGATGATTGTATTTATTCTGTTAACCTGGAGACAAAATCATGTCCTAAGACTATTTGATTGGAAATTTTAACAGTAATTATATAATGCTATCTATAATATATAAGCTCAAAGGTATTGTTGGTAATGTATAGTATAAATAAGCTGGCTTATATCGATATTGATTTTTATGTTTATTTGTATTTAATTGCTACTTCATTCTGAGATACACAGATCTAAACACTTAGTTGTCTTCCAGTATATGCAACCTACTGCTGACATATGAATTCTGTCCCAGGCAAGAATATGACTAATTGATCCCCATCATCAACTGTTTGTTCGTTTCTAGTATATAACCCACAAATACTTTTAACTTGTATTTATAAGAGATAACAATTTGAAAATCTTTTCTAGTTTTTATTGTATGAAATATGCATGAAAATTACTTGATTTATTATTTGGCACACAGTACAATCATATTTTTCAGCATTATATTCTCCCCTATGATGCCCATTTTATAGAAGTTATCTTTAATATATTGGAGACAGTGTTTTTTGCAAAAGCATACCGTGTGATAAATGTTGGCTTGTGTTCATGCCAACGAGCAAATGTTTCTTATTTATTTTTTACTATATGAAACCAAAAATTTAAATTATATTTTATTTTTTAAAGTGTCTTTCTGATTAGCAAAGCTGAGTCTACAATAACTATTTTGACCTCCATTGAGAATGCCATCAAGTTAAAATATTTAAGTAATTCACAGAGCAGTTTCTGTTTGAATGTAGTTTCTACTTCTGTTTCCTTATAGCTTACTGCCTAAGGAAAGCAAATATTTCACCAATTTGACATTACACAAACCCAAGACACAAAAATAATACTGACTATAGGACTTATACGACAAGGGGATATAAGGTCCACCACTCTTGTTTTCAAGATTACGGCACATCCAATTCATTTGCGGAAGTAATCACATCACTAGTATTACAGGTAACTATCGATGCTCATGAAGAGACGAACCAGTATTTCTAGACAGACACTAAGCAGCCACACATGCCTTTAATCCATTATCATTAATCATTATAACTCATTTCTTTATATTCCATCCAGGAATTAAAAGATCTTAGTAAGAAAAGTAGAGACCCGAAAGACAATCATTGCAGAAATGTGAGGAAAATCTAAAACCCTTCATGGGACCAGGTGGAAAAGAAAATAAAGGAGACATTTCTCCCTATGAAGGTGTCACAGGAATTTCATCCAAATGCAGAGTAGAGCTTCCCTACTCCAACAGTTGCAGGAATTCCCTGCCCATTGCCAGCTCTAGGATCTCACACCCTAGAATGAACAGGGTCATGGGGCTTACTTCACTCTGTGACATGAGATTCTCTTCATCACTTTGATGTATTAGAATAACCTATTAGCAAAGGGGATTAAGCAACCGTGAGTGGGCTTTGGATGAAATCCGCAGCAGCAATTTATAATGTTCAACACAGCCTTTCATTCTAAAAGTATCAACTGCCAACAAATGCTTAATCAGGCAAGACACACACACACACACACACACACACACACACACACACACACACACACACTAACGGATACCACCAGATTCCAGAAAATGTACACCTTAAGAAACAGAAAAGGAAGGACACCTGTGTGTCTCAGTCCATTAAGTGTCCGACTCCTGGGTTTGTCTCAGGTCTTGATCTCAAGGCTTGTGAGAAGGAGCCCCAGTAGGCTCTGTGCTCCGCGGGAGGCTGCTTGGACTTTCTCTCCCTCTGCCCCTTCTCCAGTGCGCGTGCGCGCTCTCTCTCTCTCTCTCTCTCAAATAAATGAATAAATCTTAAAACAAGCAAAGAAACAAACAAAAAACCTTGTATAAAAATTAAGGAAAACGAAAGAAGTTGTAACATGAAAAACAATATTTTAGCACATTTGCAATACAACAGCAATTTTAAATGAAAAGAACAAAATAAATGGTGAAGAGGAATTCCATTTAAAAATGGAATAAAATGTTTTCACTCTGGAGAAAGGAAAGTGTCTTCCTGTTCTGAGGGTCTATTACTGACCCTTCTGTGCTCAATTCTGTCCCTTTTCTTTCTTTCTTTCTTTTGATCCAGTATAAATTTTAAAAAATAGATATAACTCGATACATTCTGGTGAAACTTGAATTGTAATAGTAAAGAGGAAATCCTAAAAGCTTTCCGGATACAGACCACGACTGTGAGATATAAATTTCAGAACTGCTTACTTTGAGATGGCACTTAAAGCCATAAGACTAGATAAGGCATCTAGAGATCTTGTAGAAAAAAAAACAGACAGTATCTGAGCTCTGGGGAACTCTAAAATTCAGAGGTTGAAAATATAAAATATAAATTATATTAAACAAGCCATCCAAGAACATTGACCATTAATATAGAAAGTAAAACTAAGATTTATATTCAGTTTTTATGTGTAGTAAATATATAATTAAAGTTATAGATACACATAAATATATAAAGGGATACAGATATCTGTATATGTTACTACTGAGAAGTCAATTGATATTGAGACAAAGAATGGACGACTGGACAAGACTAGTTTCAATGGACTAATGGGGATGACGTTGCATCTTGATTTGACCGTATTTTAAAAAAGAGAGAATTGAGCAAATATTGTGAGGGATTGATTTTCTTCTGTCTTCCTATTATATGAACCTCTAATTTTCAAATAACTTTAATGATTGTTTCATTACTTTATTTCCAATAATTATAGTTTTTTTCTCCATTGCTTAATTATATTCACTAGAACTTCCAGGAATACACAGTAACATTTGTGAAATTGATAATCCTACTATTTCCAGTGGTTCCTCCTTAGGCATTTGGGCATAGATAAAACCTTTTATATATTCTCTTTGTTCCTTTGCAACCCTCAGCTTGTGCTGGGGAGAGTTGGAGCCGTGTGAGCACGTCTGGCTAATGGACTCTACAGATCTGAAAGCCATTTCTGAGCCGAAGCAGTTAAAAGCCAATTCTTTTTCTCTGCTACTGAACCCTTAACACCCATGTTTTGAAATGACTGTAGGACAACTTGAAGGAGCATAGAAGAAGCATAGATTGGAGGCTGCTTCATAATAGATAACCAGGCAAGCTCTACTCTTTTGCCGTCTACAGAGATACACTGAAACTATGAAGACACAGATAGTTTCAACCTAAATGAGTGGGATAATGCTGCATTCATTTTCAATTGCTGGATAACAAATTCCCACAAACACAATAGTGCACTGCAACACATCACAGTTTTCATGGGCCAGGAGTTCCGCACAGCTCAGCGGGGGTTTCAGTTTTGTGTCTCATGTTGCTGCACTCATCCTCAGGAACGGGCTCTCAAGTGAAGGCTCGCCTGGGAAAGAACCTACTTCCCCAACAGTGTGGTTGCTGGTACCATTCTGTCCTTGCAGTTGTAGGATTCAGGGCAGTTCACTTCTTCAAAACCAGGAAGGCAGGAGAGAGATTCTCGTTAAGATGGGTGTTACACAGTGAATCACGTGCATGCAATCATACCTACCCCATCACCTTTGCTACATTCTATTGGTAAGAAGCAAGACCAAGTTTCTGCCTCTACCTAAGGAAAGGGATTTCCACAAAAGCATAGATACTTTAAGTCTGTCTGCCACCAGATGGAACATAAAAATGAGAAGCATGAGAGCCATGGAGTGGCTGTGCCAATATCAGATGATACTGGGGTGAATCACTCAGGACAACATAAAAACCATGTGTAATGCACCTACTAATAAGCCTTTTAGACACCTGAAACAACATATGACAAAATTAAAGGGAGAAGTTGAAAAATTCTACCAAGTCAATTAGAAATTTTGATATCCCTGCAAGCAAATGCTACAAGCAAGAGTAAAAAAAGAGAAAAGGGGAAAAAGAGATCAGTGAAATTATAGAAAATATTAATAACGTCATTAACCATCTTGATCTAATTGGTATTTGTAGATACTACTTTAAGTATTGCAGAATACACATGGTATATTTACATGTCTATCAAGCCAAAAAATAAGTTCTAATAAAGTTTGAAGAAATGAGATTATATTTTGTACTCTGACCAAAATTAAATTTAATTTAAAATAAGTAATCATAGCAAAATAACTGCACAAACCTCAAATATATCTTTTAAAAAATGCTTTTTAAATACTATGTATTAAAGAAGAAATCACAATTTGAAAGATTATTGAGTGATAATAAAAAAAATCAGCATAGCAAATATTGTGGGATTTAGTTTAAAGCAGCGCTTAGTATAAAATTTGTAGCTTGAAATACCTGTGTAAGCAAGAAGAAATGTTCACAATCCCAGAGATCCAAAACCATCAAGGAGCTAGAAAAGTAAGTCCAAAATATCCCCAAAATGAGTACAAGGAAAGAGATAAAAAGATCTGGGAAATGAAATTTTGAATATGAATAAAGAAAATTAATAAAGCTAAAATTGATTTTTGAGGAAGTTGGTAAAACTGGTAAACCTTGAATAGACCAATAAAAAGGCACATATTACCAATACTAGGAACAAAAGAGAGCTTTTCACTACCGATCATATAGACAGTGAAGAGATTATAAGAGAATAGTACAAGCAACACTGCACCAACAAATTAGACAACTTGATTTACATGAAATATACATAGTCTTTGAAAAAAATGAAACTTAACACAAATCCCACAGATGGAACATAAAATGTGAGTAGCTCCGTATCCATTAAAAACATTAATTATCAACAAACTTCCTTCAAGAAAGCCCAACTTCAGATGGCTCAGTGCTGAATTCTATCAAACATGAAAGGTGATGTAGCCCTACTCTTCCACAAAGACTTCCAGAAAATAAAAAGGGAAAAAATATTTCCTATCTTTTTCATAAGACCAGCATAGCTATAAAAACAAAATCTGTGGGGTGCCTGGGTGGCTTCCTTGGTTAAGCTTCTGCCTTGGGCTCAGGTGGGATTGAGCCCCAAGTTGGGCTCCTTACTCGGCAGGGAGTCTGCTCTTTCTTCTGTCCCTCCCTCTCTTCCTATTCTCTCTGTCTCTCAAATAAATGAAATCTTTAAAAAAGAGAGAGAGAGAGAAACTATAAACAGGGCACCTGGGTGGCTCAGTGAGTTAAAGCCTCTGTCTTCAGCTCAGGTCATGATCTCAGGGTCCTGGGATCGAGCCCTACATCGGGCTCTCTGCTCAGTGGGGAGCCTGCTTCCTCCTTTCTCTCTGCCTGCCTCTCTGCCTACTTGTGATCTCTCTCTCTCTGTCAAATAAATAAATAAAATATTTAAAAAAAACTAAACAAAAACAAAACAAAATCTGTAAAAGATACTAAAAACTAGTAAGCAAGCAAACAAACCCCAAAGACCAATATTACTCATGAGTACAGAAAAGCTCTTCACAAAATATTAACAAGTTGAATTAAAGGATATAGAAATACAACACCACACAATGGCCAAAAAGAGTTTATCCTAGTGAGCAAGGTTAGTTTAGTTTTGAAAAATTAAACAGTGCAGTTTGCCCTATTAATAAAAGGCAAAAACTGTGTGACCATTCTGAAAGATACCAATTAAAAAAAAAAAAGAACCTTGAAACTAGGAATATAAGGAACTTTTCTCAACCTGGTAAAGAGCATCCATGAAATTAAAAGTAACAGCAGCTAACGTCATACTTAATCAGGAAAAGTTGAACACTTTCCTCATAAAATAGAGGAAAGATTTCTCGTTTGGGTATTTTAAGAGACTCAAAAGACCTCACAGAACTTATTCACATAGGCATTTATTTATTTATGTATTTATTTATTTTAAACGATTTTATTTATTTGAGAGAGAGCACGTGAGCAAGAGAGCACAAGCAGGGGGATTAGCAATAAGCAGCACCCCCACCCCCACCCTGCCCAGGTAAGCAGGGAGCCTGATGTGGGTCTTGATCCCAGGACCCTGGGACCATGACCTGAGCCTGAGCCGAAGGCAGATGCTCAACCTACTGAGCCACCCAGGTGCCCCAAGACTTTCATTTAAAGGCAAAATATGCGGTGCAGCAAGAAAACAAGAGTGCAGGCATTATTGTGGGTCTGAGAGATACCCAGGCAGAAGCTCTTCAGGTCCTTCTTACGTAAACATTGACACAGAAAGCTCTGTCGGCAGGTTGAACCAAGACTTTGGTGTGAATCTTGGCTCATGTTCCTTTGGTTATGTAGCCAAACCAGGCTGTTAACCAGTGATGTGGAGTGAAAGCCATCAAAAATAAAAATGGCTTCGGTGTTTCAGGAATTTTGAAATTTAACTACATATCACAAATCCCATTACTTTCAACTTAGTCAACAGTCAAAAGTGGATGTAAAGTCATCCCCTAAATAAGTTTCCCAGGCTCCCAAGTCCAGCTGTAAAATAATTGCACCCTCCATAATTAGAAAACAGGGCAAAGTGCACATCCTCCCCTCATCTGTGCCACATTACACTGCAGATCCTAGCCATTTTGATGTGAAAAGAGGGAAAAAATTAAAGGCATAAAATTTGCAAAGAAAGAAAACTCGCTCTTCTTACTGTATACATAGGAATCCACCATAAAACTAGTAGAAGAGGCAAGTGAATTAAGCAAAGTACACAGATATAAGCTAATACACAAAAATCGATTTAATAAAATTATATGCTAGGAGCAAAGAACTACAAAACTATATTAAAACAAAAATAGCTCCTCTTCGATATCACAGGAAATTCTATGGGAGGAGAGAGAAAGGTGATAGCTGCTGGTAGACTTGAGATCAGACATTGTACTCTGGGAGAGAAAGCGGAGTATTTAAATGGTGGTGGGAACAAGTCAGTAGAAATGAAGAGTTTGAAAACATTGGACCTTGGTTGACACGTAATGTTATGAGACCCTTAAAAAAAACAGATTTTGAATCCAAATTTTGAATGTCCTGATTTGTTCCAGAATAGGTGTACTGGTAACATGATCTTGAAACAGAAAAACTGCCAATATTTCTCCATTTGCACTCTGCAAAAAAGATTCCTTTGTATTGTCTGAATTTATCTCAGAGAGATGAAAGTCCAAAATATGGCCCTGGGATCTGATGAATGAAGAATAGAGAACATAATTGTTAAGGAGAAAGAACACATGGTAGAATGCGTCACAAGGATATGTAATCACTCATGACGCTAGTACAATTAGAGCAAAGAAAACAGTAAAATACATGATGTCTTTTCACTGAAGGAAATACTGTGCTTTAGGGTCAAAGTAAAAGGAAGAGAGTGGAGGATCTGATTTAGTAAAAGGTTAGTAAACCAGCACAGAGCATACCTGGAATAGTTTGCTGTGATAGTGAATTTGATGTCTCAGCTGGACTAGGCTATGGGGTGTCAAGATATTTGGTTAAACAGAAATCCAGGTGGCGCTGTGAGGGAGTGGGGGGGAGGTTAATTTTTGAATCAGTAGAATGAGTAAAGTACAGGTCCTTTCCAATGTAGATGGACCTCGTTCAATCTCTTGGAGGCATGAAAATATAACAAAACAGGCTGAGTTGGGAGAGACTTTGATGTCTCTGCCTGACTGTCTTGGACCTGGGGCATTGGTCTTCTCCTGACCTTCAAAGAATTGAGATTAATACACCTGATAATCTCTGGTGAAGTCCTTTGATACTGCAGATGCAAACACCGTGCCCGAAAGGTCTTCTTGCTTCCCTAAGGCCACAGAACTAATGAAAGCTAGGTCTGTTTTTTCTGTGTAGCTTTAGTCCAATTACAGTTCAAGTCTTCATTCTTTGTGCCATTCGTTTGCTGATTCCTGTCAGTAATTTCCACCCAGAGATAAAAAAGAAAATGTATTTTGCATGTATGTTGTACAAGGATCTGAACTAGAGCATCTAACGGATCCAAATAAGAATAAATGATCACATCAGTTATTTTGTTACTTAGAGCTGACGCAAGTCCATAGCCTAGAACAATAAATACCCACACGATGACAGATGCACAAATAACAGATGCTTTCTATTAAAACACTTGGTTTTCCTAAATTTAATTTTTTCCTATTCGTTTTAATAAAAGTTATGTCTCTATTTTTTAACACCGCGATAGATAATTAATATAACACCTAGGACATAAATGTATAAATACATCGAAATATCAGATGGAACCTAGGGCCTGGTAATAAAATGTATTTTCTGATTGTGTTTCTGTAGTCTAGATATATTACTAAGAGGAGGGAGCAGAAGGCTAGCTCAAGCTGACACCCAGCAACCTTCCCCCACCCCACTTCTGGGTGCGGTATGTTGACATTCTTCCAGGAAGCTCCCAAATATCTTCATGTTCATGCCTTACTAGAGGAATAAACAACCTTAACTTGACAATGGCAAGGCCTCCAACATCCTGTGAGTCTACAGCATATGAAAACTCTTTTGAAACCTCCCTTTTCCTTACCCCCCCAACCCCATAATATGTAATCAGCCCCCCCTCACAACCCCGAAACAGCAGCTCTTTCTGCCCAAGGGGTCCTGTCCCCGTGCTTGAATAAAACCACCATTCTGCACCGAAGACATCTCAAGAATTCTTTTCTGCGTCGATGGCTCCAGACCTCACCCCACCAGACCTCCCTTCTATTCCAAAACCCTATCAATTAGAATGATCTCTAATTCTGAACAAAATGTGCCTTATTTACTGTTTGTTCAAATGGAATCAAGTGGAATCATGAATAAAACAAAATTTCTACATTAATTCAATCTTTGAATATTATCTTTTTAATTAAACTGGTCAACATGAGACAATTTTAGTCAGGAAGAAAATGCCAAGAACATATTCACAAATCGAAGAGCTCTGAGCAGAGAGGAAGCAACGACCAAAGTTTGATTCAGGAACTTTGTCTGCCCCCAAAAAAGCTGTTGAACTGGTTTGATTCTTTTTTTACAACAACGTAATAACAAGTGCTACTCCAAATCTTTCATTAACAACCACAGAATCCTTATTTAACCATGAAGGGGAACAGAATTTGCCACCCCGAAATATGTCTCTTTGGCAAAAGGATTATTTTGAGCTAAAGGCAATCAAAACCCAGCAGATTCAGGAAAAGCTTGTTACCTCCTCCTCAACTGCAAAAATTCACATTGGAAAGGAGGCAGGTACAAGGAAGAAAGCTATTACCCGAGATACCTTTTTAAAAACCTAAGAAACTTATTGCATGACAAGGCAACCATTGTTTTCCAAACATCTCTGCCTTCCTAGGAATGGTGCCCCTCCCCCTCTGTATCCCCAGACTGCCACCCCTTTCCTTAGTTCAAGATTTTACCTGGATGTCCTTTGGGTCTCACATTTTTATGGGGCTCCCATATGTACGAAATTGGTTTTTCTTCCATTATTTTGTTTTATATCAGTGTAATTATTAGGCCTGCCACAGAACCTAGGAGAAAAGAAGGGAGAAAATTTTCTGCTCCTATAGTAGGCATGTTTGAAGGAAAACATAGTGCTTTGAAAATATTTAAATTCTTCTGTCACTGGGTAGCCAAGGAAAAAGCTACGAAAAATTTGCTCAACAAACTGAGACTATCTTAGAGATAAAATTTGACTTTTATTAAATTACCAGAGAAAATATATGTTTACAGGAGAAAAGTGTATCTTGGCTTGATGAATCTTTTAAAGGCTAAATGACAAAGCGCCGTCAGAAGTGAGTGGTACTAGAAATAATCCCTGGGATTTAGGGTTATACATTATAAAGCAATTTCTTTAACTATTAAATTTTCTGGATTTTAAACTCTTCAAATCCCCATACATTTAAAGTAAAATCGAGTTTGGGACTTTGTAGAAACTTTTCTGAACCAGACATAGAAGTCCTGACTTCTAGTTCCCTAACTCTGAGACGGCCTCCCTGAAAAAATGTTTCTGTGAAAGTTAAATGAAGGGATCAGCATAAACCGTGTAGAAAGGGTGTGTGGCAAATAAGTCAAATAGTGCTTAGTTTCCATTAGTATTACGGGTATGATTATCCCTCCAGTCTCTGCTGCGGCAGTCCAGTGAACTCCTCCAGGGAGCCCCAGCAGACCTTGCTAATGGATGCCAGTTCATGCTGCAGGAGAACTTGCCTACTGCCTCCTTCACAGGTTTTTATAGAAACAAGAAGGATAATGCATGGGAAAGCACACCGAATCTATAAAAATTATATGAATACAAGGTGCTAGGATTATAAGTACTTGTTTTCATATGCCTCCAGAGAATACATGAGACTGAAATCTTGACTAAAGTTGGAAAATTGTAACCTAGCTGCAGAAAATGCAAAACCTCAAAATGAGAAAGGAACTTCCAGAACATAGACGATGGACTTGCAGATTCTAATTTGCACTGATATTTGAGTGCACCCTGCAACTAGCCTGAGTCTTACCATGATCTTCCAGGTGATAGTTAACAGTAAAAAATAATAATAATAACAACCTTATGTAATTTTTAGCAGAAACTGAGTTTACTCTGTCAGGTCCAAAAATTTAATAATTGTATTTCTTCTTTAAAAAAAAAAGTAAGAACATTTGAGGCTGCCTTGATCTTCATAACTAGCCTAGTGATATTTCATAGATGTTCTTAAATTCGTATGACTGATATACTAACCCTCCTTGTGTATCTATCAATCCACATCCCTTCCTAGGAGGAGAATAAGAGTTCTCTCAAGTCACAGAACTGGCTTTAGACCTTGTGCACAACCCTGAAGCCCTGAAAGCTGTAAATATTTACCATTAAATCTATATGGAATCAGGAACTGTTTCAGGCTGCACGCCACCTGCCTCCCCCGACCCCCATCAACCACTCCCTGTCCCTTTGAAACCTCTTGGCTAGGCAGAAACCATGGGGTTGGGCAAGAGTCTACCTTCTCCCCAGGTAGTTGGCCTCCTGAATAAGCTCCTATTCCCTTCCATTCAATCCCCTCTCTTGAGTATTGGCATTTTGAGTGACAAGCAGGTGAACTTGGGATTCAGTAACAACTTCAGCTTCACACTTTTCTGCCTTCCACCCCCTTCCCTGCCCTCTCCATAGCTGTGCATGAGTATACATATGGAAGCACATGGGCTCCTTGTGAGCTGGGAGGGTGGCACTTACTGAAAGTGTATTTATGACCCTCTGCAGCTTCCAGGGCAAAGTCCCATTTCTCCCTGTTGAGAGCAGCACCGGTAGCTGTTAATACAGTCTGTTTCGGAGGATCGAGTAAGATTCTTGGAGATAATTGACCTATAACCTTTAAAACTCAGTTATTCCTCAAAAATTTCTCTCGCTCAGACCCTCTTCTATTCCTAGAGCCCTTGACCTGGGAAGAGGTAGCAAACTACCTAATAGTTGCTTTGACAATCTTTTCCAAGTTCCTGCGATACCACGTGGGTCTAAGCCATCCCTGGAGCCTGGCCCACTCTTCCTCCATGTTCCCCTCTGCACTTTCTCCACTAGCCTGGACGACGCTGCCTACGGGCTATTTCTGCACAGAAATCCCAAGCAAGATTCCATGTCTGCTTCTCTCGTCTAATAAAATGTGCTACCGTTAGACCAAGGTACAACAGGGGAAAATGTGAACAACAATGTGACAGGCTTCCGCATTTTTCTCTACTTACTTTTTCCATTACCTGTGAGTGAGTCCTGTTTCCTTCTCTTCTGACACACTCATTGTTGGGCCCACGGGTCCGGGAACTGAGGAAGTCACAAGATGGCGGCCGACCGCCATCTTACCGCCCTAGCCGGGAGCTTCTCGGGGGACCTCCCGCCCTCATCAGCTTCCGCATCTGGAAAGGCCGCCAAAACCAGAACTTAGGAGGGAAACCGAGGGCTAAACTCCATCTAATCTCCTCCCAATTATGGTCATGTTCCCCGTTCCGCCCAAACCCCATTAAAAACCCGTGCGCATCCTCTCCGGGCTCGACTTCCCCGACTCCCTTCTCTCGAGTCACGGAACCTCGCCCGAGGGCGCCTCTATTAAATCTCCCCTCGTGCCTGTTCCGTCTGGTGTCTCACTTAATCCGCTATTACTGCGAGGGCTACCGGGAAACCTTACGCTCCTGAGCACATCTCCACACTCTGAGGACACAGCTGAAGGGGAATCTTCTCCACAGGAGGAGTTAACTCTGTGAGCTGAATCCTCTAGGTCAGTCCTTCCACGTCTTCAGTTTAGGAAAATGATTCTCGAAAGTCTTTTCTCAAAGCAAAAGGAGGACCTTAAAATCATCCTATGTTTAATCTCAAAACCCTTTCTGGTATTTCTGTATTTTTGTTCTAATCCCCAACCTTACAGACTCCTTGTACTCTTCCTTCTCTTTACGTGAATTTGGTTAATACCCTAATCTTAACTCATTCCCACCTCTCAGTCCAAGAGGGAGTAAACAAAAAGCAGCCATCCAGGGCCCACCAGAATAAAACTTCTGCCATCAAAAAGGCAAAAAAGAAAAGCATGTTAGTAGTTTTAAAAGCATTTTCTCTTGCTGAGAACTTACTACATTATTATGCATACTGTTGACTAAAATATGCAAACAATTTTGGTGGAGAAAGGCTGAAATAATATGGAATCTGAGGGAAATTGATGAAAATCAAATTCCATATCTGTGCATGTGGCAGTTTTTTACAAAATCACTTAGGAAATTAAATACTAAGAAAATAAAACCTCAATAACACGATTAAATTGTGCCTTTTAACATTAGGCAATCTCATTTCTCAAAATAACTGGGGAAAAAAACTACATTTCCTTGGAGAAAACAGTAAATGATCAATTCAAGGAGGGAAAAATAATTCCAGAGGACCTCTACTAGGGTAGGGATATGAACATAAATCCTAAATTAAGGGTAGTAGGAGATAGTGAATTTGTTCTAACTGTGATAACCTTAATTCTCTACACCTGTTAGTCACCGGGTTGCTTGCTGTCATGCAAAGAATTAATGATAAAAAAAGCTTATCCTGTTAGCAAGATGGCAGGATAAATAGAATTAAGATCCAAGAGAGCAGAGGCTTTTTCCTGTTCACCATTGTGTTTTTAGCCCATAGAAGAGCACCCAGAGTAATGAGCCTTAACTGGAACACTGAATGAAGAAGGTCTTTTTTTCCTGAAGAGAGAGAATACAAGTCATTGTTTCTATATTCCTTTTCTACCGTCACTATGAGTTACCACAGTTTTATCTATTCTCTCATAGTTCTGAAAGTCAGAATCCTGGCCAAGGTTTTCCAAAGCTGAAATCAAGGTGTCAGCAAGGCTGTGTTCCTTTCTGATGTCCTGAGATGAATGAGTTCCCAGGCTTATTCAAGTTGTTGGTAGAATTCAGTGCTAGGAGGTTGTAGCGCTCTGGTGTCTGTTTTCTTGCTGCTTGTTAGCCAAGGGTCATCTGCAGCTTCTAGAAGCCACCCTCACTTCTTGGCTTACAGCACTCTTCCTTCATCTCTCAAAGCCATCAATAGCAAGTCCTTTTCATGCTCCATATGCCTCTCGTCTTCCTGTCTGCCTCCTCTCCTTCCAACTCTGTGTGCAACATGGCTCCACTTGGCCCCTTTGCGTTCTGCTGCTTTTCAGGGTTCACACATTTACCTTGATCCAACTAGATAATCCAGGATTATCTTCCTAATTTAGGGTTGGCTGACCAGTAATCTTAATGCCATCTGCAACATTCCTCATAGCAGTACCTGGATTCATGTTTGACTGAATAACTGTAGTATAAGAATCTGGGAGGAGGGCATTTTGAGAATTTTGTGTAACACAATCTGCTTACTCATTTTTTATTCTGTAATTAACAATTAATAATTGGTAAATTACAAAATACCAGAAAATAGGCTTTATATCACAATAAACAGGTAAGTCATAATTCTCAATTTCAAATAATATATAGCACACAGATTGAGAGACACATATAAACAATCTTTAAAATAATGTGTCATAAAAACAGTTGGGTAAGAGTGTCAATGATAGAGGTACAAAGTTCTATGGAACTAGTGAGATGTGGCTTAATCCTTAAGAAATCCTTAATCCTTAAAAGGGTCAGAGAGAAAAAAACTTTACAGAGGAAATAGGATCTGATTTTTCTAAAGGAAGAATAGTTAAGGGTGGAGAGAGAGGGGGTAAGATACCAGGAAGAAGTAAGCGCAGAGCTGTGAGTTGTGAATAACACAGAATGTTTGGAAAATGGTGGGAGACAGTGGGCTGTTAATGTGGCTAAAAGAAGGAGTGGGAAAACTAGGAGAGGAAACAAATCAGATTATAAACGTTGATTGGAACAGATCCATAAATGCCTGGTGTATCATTGCTAAAAGACCATGAGAAAGCAATGGAAGTCGAGTCTAAAAATCCAGATGTCCATGTGTGTGTTTACAGTAGCAGGTAGTAGTTTTGTGCTGTTTAGACTGGATCAATGAATAGTTTTGTGCTGTGCAGACTGGATAAAGCTGAGAGATTAACTATAGTATTTTAAAATTTTAGGTATTTTATCAACAGAATGTTCCAAGTTAAAGTTCACATGTTAAGATGGCTCAATTTATTTCTACTTGTGAGTGATATGAATGAAGAACAGATTAAAATGGGATCCAAGTACACCTAAAACTAATATAACACTGTGTGCTAATGATACTGGAATTAAAATAAAAACTTAATAAAATAGCAAAATAAAATAAAATAGGATCCAATTGACTCTTTGGAGAGACAGTTTAATATGGAATCAGACTGGCTTCTTTTTCTCCATACTGCTGCTCTCCTTTGCTCCTATCCACTGGGCAAATTTACTGCTTTCATATTTTAGTCCTTTTTCTGTTTATTTATTTATGTTAACAGTACCAGATTTTGGAATATAATCCAGTTATGCACAGACTCTTTCTCTCTTATTCTGCAGCATCAAAAATTTATTCAAATGCTGAATGGCACTGATTCAATTCATTATGACTGAAGCAAGCAGAAGATTGCCATCAAGTCCATTTTGGTTTGTAATTCATGGTCATGGGAAGAAAAAAATAAGCAGTTCAGGAAAATGGATATCTGTGAAGTAGCACATTTTAAATATATGTTGTGTGTTCACATTGAAATAGTTCTCCAAGGAAATTATTTTGTATGGATTCATGACAATAGCAACGTGCTATAAATTTATGTGGTGAGTACTTGTGCAATAGGACTTCTCTGATCATTATTAACATTATGCACCTTTCATAGAAATGCACCAATAAACACAGTCACAGCACACAGCCCCATTCCACACACTGTTCATAAAACTGCATATAGGTTCACTGAGGAGTGGCAAGAGAATGAGACACTTTTTAATAAAATATTAAATCATTTTTTACGTTTATCAGACTTAAACTTATTTTGAGTTATTGTATTTTTATTTTAACAAATAGGTAAGGTACAGCCTCTGGCCTATTCTAATTACTTATATGATCTGTAAACAAATTTACTGAATGTAAGATATTTCTTATTTTATTGTCAAATGATAATAACAATTTTAAAAGCTAGAGAAGAAGTACAATAAGAGCTTAGTGTATTCTTAATAAATACTATAATAAAAACAAAAAGAAATTCAGAAGCTTGTTTAACATATTTAAACATGTTAATAGTACTGTTACTTTATTCATTCAACAAGCAATTATTGAGTATTCTTCTGGGAACTGTGCATTCAGCATTGTTCTAAATACTGGAAATACATAGTAGATGGGTCAGAGCAAGCAATAAACAGATTAATAAAAAATCGTAGTATACTAGACAATCAAAAGTACTAGGAGATATTGAAAGAAAAAGTAGATGAGGATATGCTGTGTGTGTGTGTGTGTGTGTGCGTGTGTGTGTGTGTGTGTGTGTGTGTTTAACAGTGGGGAGAGGGCACCGAACATCACCGCTATAAGCAGGAAGGCTTTACCGCAGTAGTGACCTATGGCTAAACTGAACAGCATGAACGGAGCCTGTGAAATGCTGGAAAAGGGCATTCCAGGAAGAGGAATAGCAAATGCTATGGAGGTTCTTCAAAAAATTAAGAATAGAACTACTATATGATTCAGCAATCTCTTTTCGGGTTATATATCCAAAAGAAATGAAATCAATACTTCAAAGAGATATCTGCATGTCCATGTTCACTGCAGCATTATTCACAATAGCCAAGAATGGAAATAACCGAAGTGTCCATGGATGAAAGACTGGATAAAGAAATTGTGGTGTAGAGAGTGAGCCAATGCACAGCATAGTGAATACAGACAACAATATTGTATTACAATTGTCAAACTTGCTAAGAAAATAGAACTTAATTTCCTAACCTCTAAGAAGAAATGATAATTATGTAACATGGTGGAGGAACTAATTGCTACAATGTCAATCATATCACAATATATAAGTGTATCAAATTAGTGTACTGAATAGTTTAATTTGCACAATTTTAGATGTCAAATGTATTTCAGTAATAAATACATAGCATATAAAATAAGTAAATACTTTTGCTCGGTATACTCTGTACCTTTGATGTGGACCCAATCTCTTTTGTCTCAGCTAATGTCCCTCTCACACTCACCTTCATTCTTAGGAAATAGAACTGCCCGTAATTCTGAAAGGAACTTTTTTACTGCTATTTTTATTTGGTCTTCCCTTTATCTAGAGAACATATTCTCTCCCCACCTCCAATGGCCAATTTTTATTTACCTGTGAAAACAAAATCCCTCTTTAAAAATAAATACAGGGGCCCTGGGTGCTCAGTCAGTTAGGTGTTGGATTCTCGATTTTGGCTCAGGTCATGACCTCAGGGTCATGGGATTGAGCCCCACATCGGGCTCCATACTAAGCAAGGAGTCTGCTCGAGCTTCTTTCTCTCCCTCTTCTCCTCTGCCCCTTCCCCTGTCTCATCTCTCATTCTCTCTCAAATAATTAAATCTTAAAAAAAAATACTTTCTTTTAAAAAACCCAAATACTTTGAGTATCTATTTACATAATACAAATAAAAGGCTATTAGTATTTAAAATAAAGGACACAGAGTCAGTACTTCAATCATTACTTCAGGGCAATGCTAGAAACTTGTGTCTATTTGGAAAGGCACACTGGGACCCCGATACTATTAACGCTAATGACTAATCCCTTAAATATTGTTATTGAAACCTTGAACTTTAAAAACATATAAAAATGTGAGCATCCAGAGAAGATAAAAACAAATGAGTTTATCCATATAGAAAAAATAAAAATAGACTGGTTTTAGACTTGTTCTCAACACATAAAGAAAAAATGTGTGCATGCATTCTTAAATATATGGTTGCATTTAATATAGTACCTGAAAGTAGCATGTTATTCATTAAATTTTGCTGCAACTATTATTTAAACATGTGGAAACTATAAACAAAACTCTTTACTTATCTCAAACAGAAAAAAAAGTGCATTAAAATTTAAGTTTTTATAAGGTTAATAAAATCTTACAAAAAGGCAAACATAAGTGAAAGTCAGCCTATATTTAGTGGAAAGAATTCTTTCAATAGTCAGTGCAAAAGAGAAGGGGTTAATGAATTTGACCAAATAAAATTTTATGACATTTACATGATAAAAATAAACAGAATTAAAAGACAAATGACAAATTAAAGAAATAAATCACAATAGGCAAAAGAACATGTTGAGATCCTTAATATCTTAAGGATCTTTTACAAATAATTTTTAAAAACCAGTATCTTGGGCGCCTGGGTGACTCAGTCATTAAGCGTTTGCCTTCTGCTCAGGGCATGATCCCAGGGTCCTGGGATCGAACCCCACATCAGGCTCCCTGCTCTGCAGGAAGCCTGCTTCTCCCTCTCCCACTCCCCCTGCTGGTGATCCCTCTCTCGCTGTGTCTCTCTCTGTCAAATAGTAAATAAAATCTGAAAAAAACAAAACAAACAAACAAACAAAAAAACAGTATCTTGGGGCACCTGGGTGGCTCAGGCGCTGATCCCAAGATCCTAGGATCGAGCCCCACATTGGGGTCCCTGCTCAGTGACCCTGCTTCTCCCGCTTTCTCTGCCTGCTTCTCCCCCCTGCTTGAGCTCTTTCTCTCTCTGTCAAATAAATAAATAAAATCTTAAATAAATAAATAAATACCAGTGTCTTCCCATGTAAAATTGGGCACAGTCCGCATAAAAAGATATTTCACAAAAGAAAATAATAAATTGGGGCGCCTGGGTGGCTCAGCCATTAAGCGTCTGCCTTGGGCTCAGGTCATGTTCCCAGGGTCCTGGGATGGAACTCTGCATCGGGCTCCCTGCTCGCTGGGAAGCCTGCTTCTCCCTCTCCCACTCTCCCTGCTCGTGTTCCTTCTCTAGCTGCCTCTCTCTCTCTGTCAATTACATAAATAAAATCTTTAAAAAGAAAAAAAAAAGAAAAAAGAAAAAAATAAATTGATGTCAGGCAAAATAAGAAAATGACATCAGGTTTCATATCCCACGATACCCACTTTAGTCTTGTAACTAGTATAGCAGGCTCACAGCAGCTATACCAATGTTGACAAAGAATTTCTAGTGGCTCCCTGGGGCACCTGGGTGGCTTAATTGGTTGAGCATCAGACTCTTGGTTTTGGCATAGGTCATGATCTCACTGGTCCTGAGATCAAACTCCTCATGGGGCTCCATGCTCAGTAGGGAGTCTGCTTGACGATTCTCTCCCTCTGCCCCTCCTCTCACTGCTCCCCCATGTGCATGCTCTGTCTCTCAAATAAATAAATAAATCTTAAAAAAAAAAAGAATTTCTAGGGGTTCCCCATGCCAGTGGTTTTGCTGATGCAAAACCTATTCACCTTTGCTTCCACTTGCTGGACAAAACTAATGGTTGGAAAACTAAGATATATACATCAAATTAACACTACATACAAAATAGTATTCCCAAATTTAATTTGGAATTCCTTACCAACAACATCATCCTTTATAACAAAGTGAATATATAGGCACAAGTTATATAATTTTCAAATTCCTGACAGAAGCAAAAAGGTGAAATAAAGTCGTTACGGATATAAAACTAGTCTATAACAAAATAAGAAACATGTATCTTATTTGAAAGTGTATCTGCACTTGGCCATTATGGTACACTGAATAATGGCCCCCAAAAGATGTTCATGTCCAAATCTTAGAACTTATGACTATGTTACTTTAAGAGAGAGAAGGGACCCTGAAGATGTGATATTAACGGACTAGAGATGGGGAGCTTCTCCTGGATTGTCTAAGCGGGTTTAATAACATCACAACGGGTCCTCATAGGAGAGATGAGGGAGGACCACAAGCAAGAAACACCAGAGGTTGGAGGCAACAGTCATAAAGGGGAGAAGATGCTGCATTATCGGCTTTGAACATGAAGAAAGGGACAATGCGGCCTCTAAAAACTGGAAAGGCAAGGACATAAGTCTCACCTCAGACCCTCCAAACAACTAATCTTGCCAACACATTGACCTTAGTCTAGTGAGGATGATTTGGGACTTTTGGTCTGAAGGGGTTCAGGAGATCCCACCCCTAGAATGTTACTTTGGCATGTGGATTATTTCGAGCTGAAGGTACTTTACCAGAGCCTTATCAGACCAATTAGAGGGGCAGTTAAACAACCCTTGTCACCTCCCCAACTCCAGAATTCCTGTTCCAATAAGGGAACACAAAGGTCAAAGAAACACTTTAGTAGGTCACATCTCCAGCACTTAGTGCAAAAAAAAAAAAAAAAAAAAAAAAAAAAAAAAAAAAAAAAGATTACCTAAAGTCAATAATATAGGCTTCCACCTTAGCAAACTACAAAATGAAAAGCCACATAAAAGCAAAGCAAGAAGAAGAAAAATGTTAAAAATAAGAACATAAATCAGTATAATTGAAAACAGATGAACAGCTGAGAAAAATCGATAAATCTAAAATCTACTTCTTTGAAAGATCAAGAACATTTCTAAATCCATAGCTAGGATAACCCCTCCCCCCCACAAATGAGGGAGGGAGGGAGAGAAGGAGGGAGGGAGAGAGAGAGAGAGAGAGAGAGAGAGAGAAGATACAAATTACTAATTCCAGAAATCAAAGAGATCCTTATTACTGACACCATGGATGTTAAAGGAGTAATAAAAGAATATGAAAGCTCTGTGGCTACCAATTTGATAACTGAGATGAAATGGATCGATTCCTTAAAACTATCAAAACTCATACAAGGAGATAGACTTAAACTGATCCATATGATACTATAATGATGGATACATGATGTTATGCATTTGTCAAAACTCATAGCTGTAAACACAAAAAATAGTTTGGATTTAGTTAAGAATAATTTTTTTATTTAGAAAAAAAGAATAGTTTTAGATCTCCTTAAATTTGTCTTTTATTTTAAACAAAATTTCTACTAATCAATTATTTGGGGGTGTCACTGCCAGAATTTTAGTGGCAGAAAACATTCTCCTGTGTTAAGGCATTTGTGAACCCCATTCCACTTACATTAAAAATCTTAGTAGTTATTATAATTCTGGAATACTTCTGATATTCTCTATTGCCTGTTTTTCAATTTTTTTATGCTAGCAATGTAAGATTTTAAACTTTTTGCAAAAGAACACTTTTGTTCAGTGGATCACACTAATGTCATTCTGGCTACTATTTAATAGGAAAAAAATCAAATGAAATGAGCCTAAGTACTAATTCCAGAAACATATTTGGTGAGTGTGATTGGCTTGATTTGTGACAACAAGGACCTTGCTTAAGCTCGCTGAACTTAATTCAAACCATATCTACAGATGGCAGTTTTTCAATCAATTGTTCTGGGCTGAAGCATCTGACCAGATTTCCAAACAAGGCATTGTCTTTTAGAGAGGCAGGCGGTCTCCTTGGTCCTCCAGGGAATTATCTTTTGAAGTGGTTGTGGCAGCAGTACTGAGGTAAAGAATTTGATGGAGGAAATGAGGCCAAGTTAAGAAAAGTGGAAATGGGAAAACATTCCAGCAAGAGCTATACCCCAGTTTGAGTTAAAGAGAATGCAGACACTAAGTTCCTTTGAACCTATTGTTGTTTACCTTCTTTAGATAGAGATGGTGATAGGAAAATCAATCTTAATGAAAAGACTTTGGTAACAACGAAACATTATACACCAAAATGGGGAAATCTAAAGATTGTTTAAAACTGCAAAAGCAAGAATTCATTGTCAAGTGAGCATATGCTGAAAGCAGACGCGTAGTTCACAGTGCTGCGTCAGCTCAAAGCTCTCCTAAAGCATGCTGGATCCTAGGATACCCAAGGGTAATAAGCTATAAATATGTAGACATTATTTATTTTTAATGTAAATACAAACTTAAAACTTTTAACAGCACATTTATGCCATTCAGTTTCATTTGAAAAAAAAATCCCATCTGGGAGTCCTTCAAACAAACATCCAAACACCCCGACCCAGCTGTCATTTTCTTCATTTTATACATGGCAAGGAAAGCAGGACCTTGTTTATCAACCACAATGCTAGGAATGGCAAGTACAAAACTGAATTTCAGATGCAGGAATTGAGTGATTTCACTAGTGATTTCTAATTAGACTGTCTCCAGAGACTAACGGTAAGCACTACAATAGACTCTAGATAGATTAAAAATTAAAAAACAGAATGACAGTATATTCTTATCAGTAGCACAGACATTTAGAGTAAGTTCAAAAAAATTTTTTTAGTTTTCAGAGAAAATGATTTTGAGGAGATATCACCTCATGGTTGGGGGAGGTACTGAGAAGAACATGAGAAGTTCATAGTCTCAATTAAAGCCCAGGCTTTCTGAAAGACTGAGATCTAATCATAAGACTATGGAACATTCTCTTTCCCCACCTCTTACCAACACATCACCAAAGGCCTACGTACCAGCATTTCTTTACTTAGTACATCCTGTCCATTTTCAACAAGTCATCACAAGGCACACTGAAAGGTAACAAATAAGATTTGAAGAGAGAGAACAAGCATCATTACCAGACTCAGACATGGCAGGATGCCGAAATTATCAGGCCAGGAATTTAAAACAACTATAATTGATGTGCTGAGAACCATAATGAAAGAAGTCCGCAGTATGCAAGAACAGGTGAGTAACATAAGCAGAGAGAAAAGAAATGCTACATAGGGAATATAGTCAATAGTATTGTAAGAGCATTGTATGGTGACCATGGGCAGTGACACTTGTGGGGAGCATAGCATAGCAAATAGAGGAGCTGAATCATTATGTTGTACACCTGAAACTAATTTAACATTGGGTGTTAACTATACTCACCAAAAAAAAAAAAAGAGAGAGAGAGAGAGAGAGAGAAGAGAGGAGGAGAGGAGAGGAGAGAAAAGCTAGAAACTGAAAACACTAACACTCATGAAGAAGGCTTTCGATGAGCTTCCACAGCAGTGGGAAGAATCTCTGAGCTTCAAGACATGTTAATAAAAACTTTCAAAACTGAAAAACAAAGAGAAAAAAAACACACACACAACAGAACAGAATATTCAAGCACTGTGGACAACCACAAAAGGTGAAACTTATAGACATGGAAATATCAGAGAAGAAAGAGAGAAAGGACAGAAGGAGCATTTGAATCAAGAGTGACCGAGACTTCCCCAACTTAATGTCACACACCAAACTATTGGAAGCTCAAAGAACACGAAGCAGAATAACTTGTACTAAATACAATTATACAATGAGGCTACAGGTACATGCACACAATCTGGGCATACCACACTCAAAATGCAGAAAATCAAAAATTAGGGAAAAAATCTTCAAAGAGGCCAGAGGAAGAAGCACCTTGCCTATAGAGTATCAAAGGTAAAGAATTCCATCTGACTTCTCAGAAACCAAACAAGCAAACACAGTGAGGAGAAAGATTTAAAGTGTAGAAAGAAAAACATCACCAACTTAGAATTCTATCCTGTAAAATTATACTTCCAACATGAAAGAGAAATAAAAACTTTCCCAGAAAAACAAAAATTGAGAGATGCCAGTAGACCTGCCGTGCTAGCAGTATTTTTAAGGCTCTTAAAAGAAGGAAAATGACGTACATTAGAACAGGGATCTACATGAAGGAAGGAAGATCATTGGATACAAATTAGGGGAAGGTAAAATAAAACTTTTATTTTGTTATTCTTAATTGATTTCATAGGTAAAATTTCAAACTAACAACAGCAACAACATATTTGATTATATGCATGGACTGTACATATAAATGTGTGTATGCATGCTTATAATGATCATGCATAAGTTGAATAATGACAATGACACAAGAGACAGGAGGGAAGAATTAGAAATATTTCATTATATTTTTATAAGGTATTTATATTACCCATGAAATGGTGCAGTATTATGCAAAGGTGGGCTTGGATTAAGTGTAGATATATATTGAAAATGCTAGGGCAACCACTAATAACAGTAAAAAAATAAATAGGTAAAATATATTTTGGAGATGATTTTTTTCATTTGGAATTCAAACTTACCTAGGCATCCTTTTTGTTCATTTACTTATCTTGCTAATGTGAAATAACTTTCAGAGAAGTTGCATAGAAATTTCTTGATTTGGAATAGTTTGTAGGGATGAGAAAAGAAAAACCTACTTGGTCAGCTCCCTCTCATCTCCTGTCTCTTGTCAAAGTATCTCCCATGAAACATTTATGTTCCCATACTTCTGAGCCAGAAGTTCAAGCTCTTCTGGGCAGCAATTGAAAAAGCCTGCTGGTATCAGTCATGTACCTCTTAGTCCTGATGTGGTGAAAGTGGCCACGACCTTCCAGAATCTGGTCAAATGGGGCCTGAGCGATATAGCTGTTCAGTTTTGTGCTTAGGTATGCACAGTGGAGGCCAGGCCAGAGCCCAACTTGAGGAGGCTGATGTTTGTCAGTGTTAGGACAAGAGAGTATAGGGTGGATTTACTTTCCTTTGTGCAAATGTCTGATAGCTCAGAGGAAGTTAGAGCCAAACAAACATGGGAAGTGTGTAACCTTGATGGACTATAATTAACTGCATGGGGGTTATCATAAAGATTAGGGAGGTAAATCACAGAAAGCATAATGTACAACATTTAGCACATAGAAAGATATGTAACATGGGCAGGGTTATTACACCCTCATAGGACCATAAATGTCCTCCATGCCTTTATATTTTTCCAGAATAAACCAATGTGACAGCTGTGCACATTTGGTCATAGTTGAACTAACAATATAAAGATAATACTAGAACATCACTGGACAGAACTCAAGAGGTGAGGATATTGGGAGTAAGTTGTAGAAAGTAAAGCAATACCACAAAACCCCTCAACTTACATGGTGAAGAGGCAGATTTATTAAGATAATTTCACTGTAACTTAAATCCTAAATTAAAATGCAAACTTTGAGAGTAAAAAATAAAGTAGCCAAATGCAGTGAATTATACAGGATTTGGAGGTATGATTGCAGGCAGTACAGATATCATAAATTCCTCATCATTTCTGGTGGGGAGTTCTAGCATACGGTCCAAAAAGGAAAACGTAGTGGTAAAGAAGCAGGTGTTTCATTAGAAATGGGGGGGGGCTAAATATGAGGAGGAGACTTGGGAAGAAAACTTGGCTTTGGAAAGGAAAAAGGCTTTGAAAATTTTTATTTTTTATTCATAATTCTTCCTTTCTAATGGATCGTTATCGGTGGGGCAATGTGATTAAAGACAAACCTCCTGCCAACTCAGGAAATCGCTCCAAGAAAGTAGAAGAGAACAAAAGGTTTTATTACTGAGAGATCACTCACCCAGAACACAATGCACATCCTAGGCAGTTCACTACAGATCACGAAGACAGGAGGAAAGCTTGGTCTATACAGCTACCCAGAGCAACCCATGACATACACGTTCTCAGTATAAACAATAATGAGTCTGCAAGTAGGGGAGAACTTGACAGCATCATCTGTCACACACAGTTTATCTTAAATTCACCCAGTAATCAGATGATCATTTGTGTTTACTAATTGCCTTTACCCAAAGGGAAAAATATGCTTCCAATATTTGTGAAAATATGTAGGTTTGCACTTGGTGTCAGGCACCGAGAAGTTATCTTCCCATTTTCATCTGGAAATTAGAAAAAAAAGGGTGTTATCTTCCTCTCATTTCAAAGAGATAACTTCCAGGTCCTTAAAAAATAACATTCTAGGGTTATAAAATGGCATTTTTTTTCTTAGCTTTTAAAAGGTTTATATACATCACAAAGGGGCAGAAAAGAATTCACAATTAAAGGTTTTCTAAAGTAAATGTCCTAAAAGTAAGGAGGAGATATGCCTTTCCAGCTTCTTGTGTAATTACTTTTTCTTACTTGTGATTTGTGTTCACCCTTATATTACCTACATTGTCTTTCTTATAGTAAAATATAATTTAATAAAATTTCATTTTAAGTTCAGATTTAGGGGTACATGTTGGCCTAGTCAGTTAAGCATCTGCCTTTGGCTCAGGTCATGATCCCAGAGGCTGGGATGGAGCCGCCCTCTCATCAGGCCCCCTGCTGCTCCCTCCCCCTCTCCCCCTGCTGCTCAGTGTGCCCTCTCTCACTCACTCTCTCAAACAACTTTAGTGAACAGCGAGAAAAGGAGGAAGCATACAGAAAGATAAATATCCCAAACTCACTTCTACTTGTTTTCTATTTCTTGTTGTAAAACTCCTACACAACTGACTATATGAATCAGCCTACAAATGTTCAAGGCAACAATATCTAAGCATCTTTCAGTCTATTCACCTTTTGAAATTATGTCTGTAGATCTGAAGTATTCTTTATAGAGATGTCCTTGGAAAAAGCAACTCTATTGCACATAAATATTTAATGTTTGGAGAATTTTAGCCAAAAACTTCAAATTTATGACACTTATTGAACTGTATTCTTTCTATATGGCATCTTAATATTTATGACAATTTTTTCCAATTAATTATTACATGGACCAGGTGATCTGAGAGATGGTTAACTCCATCTTAGAGGCACAACCTTGTCTCCCTTCCCATTACTGAATATCATTGACATAAATTTCAAATCATAATAAATGTATCTACCAATTGTGGTCAAAAGTCCAAAACTCTTTTGGTCACTTTCACATGCTAAAACAGCTACCAAATAGAAGGTTTTTCTCTTTTCTTCCTTTCTCATAGAGCCTGTATTTTAAGAGGTTGGTAAATAACCTGCAACAAATCCACAGACTATTCTGTAAGAATGGAGTATTCCATTAATATCTAGTTGAATATCATGGTGTCTCTTCTTTTTCTGGGACTTCAAATCTTAGAGGGCTATGTTGAAACTATATTTGATTATTTTTAAGGAAAGGAGGAGGTGTAGATATAGTGTGGACATTTGTCTATTGTACATATATCATCTGGAGATTTTTAGTAAAAAGTGCCCTCTAGAGGGAAAGAATAATTTTAATTGTGGGTATTTAATCTAAGCATTTCATAATAATATGTTTCTTTACTACTAAAGTTACGTTTGCATTTAGCATTTACATCTCTTGGTTGAAAACAGGATGGTGTGTGAGATGGGTGCAAGTTTGATAATCTTTAAAAATCTTCATGTCTCTTCCTCTTCTCACCTATTGACAGGGCAATTATCCATACACGTTCACTCTCTCAGGCACTTGTACTCTTCAAAGAGCCAGAGGAAAATATATTGTTTTCATCTTCATGTTCTTTCAAAAGTTTACTTATAAAAGTCAATCCTAAACATCCTACTTGTGATAAAACTGCTTTTATTCATCTATGTAACATTTATATTTCAATTATATAGGATGCTATTTACACTTGGAATGAAGAAAACTGGGGGCTCCTGGGTGGCTCAGTGGGTTAAAGCCTCTGCTTTCAGCTCAGGTCATGATCTCAGNACTTGTGATAAAACTGCTTTTATTAATCTATGTAACATTTATATTTCAATTATATAGGATCCTATTTACACTTGGAATGAAGAAAACTGGGGGCCCTGGGTGGCTCAGTGGGTTAAAGCCTCTGCTTTCAGCTCAGGTCATGATCTCAGCGTCCTGGGATCAAGGCCCGCATCGGGCTCTCTGCTCAGTGGGGAGCCTGCTTCCTCCTCTCCCTGTCTCTCTGCCTGCCTCTCTGTCTACTAATCTCTCTCTCTGTGTCAAATAAATAAATAAAATCTTAAAAAAAAAAAAAGAAAGAAAAAGAAAAAGAAAACTGGGCAAAGGCCTTGTTACCACTGTGATAACAAGAAAAATTCAGATAATCTAATTAAACATAATATTCATTAAGCCATCAAAGAGTCAATTTCAGATTGTATAGAATCTAAGGAAAGAAAGGGCTTTGCAAGGAGAGACCAATGCAGAAAATACTGAGAAACAAACAACAGCTTGCCATTAAAGGAGGAATAAAAAGCATGGATAGAGATTCTTTTTGATTATAGGTGTGCAATGAAGGCCAATAGTTGCAGGGAGAGCAGGAGTACTGAGAAATTTCCTCTGGTACTTCAGACTGCCACAGTAAATGCAAGATAAGACTGGAGAACTATGACTTGGTGAAACGTTCATGATAGCTAAAGCAACTCTACAAAACCCAAATCCAGCTTTGCTCTTGACTAGGTGGAGTCGACCTCCCATACTAAGAGCCTACGGCCCAGTACAAGAAAAACTATGAATGAAGATTAATACTATTCAGGGTATGAACACCATTTATATCAATCTCTACTCTTTTATACATGATGTGTGGCCTTCAGTAAAAAGTTAAACAACAGACAAAAAAGCATGGAAAAACAGCAACAATGAACCCATTGTGAAGAGACAAAAAAATCAATAGAAATAGACTCAGAGATGGCTCAGATGTGAATTTTTTCACACCGAGAATTTAAAATAATTATACATGCTAAGGACCCTAGTATTAAGGGGAAAATATGTATGAACATGTGGAAGATTTCATGAAAATGATCAAAATTACAAGGAAAAATTAATTGAACATGCTATTAAAAAACAAAACGAACCCCCAAACTGGAATAGAGATGAATAATGCTTTGGTGGGCTCATCAGTTGATCTAATATATCTGAAGAACGAATCAGTGGATATGAATAAAGGTCAACGAAATTACCTAAAATGAAACACTTAAAAAAAAGTTGAAAATTATATGAAAATTGAAAATAGACACTATAATAGACCTAAAACAATGCCAAGCATTCTAACATACACAAAACTATTTCCAGAAGAAGAAGAAATAAAGATGTTCAAAGAAATAAGGTGAAGAGATAATTGCAGATAATTCTCAAAATATTGGAAAATAAGGCACCTGGGTGGCTCAGTTGGTTAAGCGACTACCTTCGGCTCAGGTCATGATCCCAGAGTCTCAGGATCAAGTCCCACATTGGGATCCCAGCTTCTTGGGGAGTCTGCTTCTCCCTCTGACCTTCTCCCCTCTCGTGCTCTCTTTCACTCTCTCTCTCTCAAATAAATAAATAAAATCTTTAAAAATATCTTGGAAAATAACAAGCCACATTTACAAGATTCTCAGAGAACCCAAGCCAGTTAAATTAAAAACAAACAAATGATCAAAAATCAGAGAAAAATAAACTTGTACACATAATTTTTATTCTGCTCAAAAACCAAAGATTAACAAAAATCTTGAATGTAACTGAAGGATAATGACATTCTACATGCAGAGGATAAAGATGAGACTTTAAGCAGATTTTATGATACTCTGTAATCCAGAAGACAATGGGGTAAGATCTTTAAAATACTAAAAGATAAATACTGTCCACTTAAAAGTCTGAGTACAACAAAACTATCTTTCAAAAATAAAGGAGAAAGGATATATTTTTTACAAAACAATCTGAGGCAATTCATTGCTAGCTGCCCTTCCAAACAAAAAATTTTTAAATAGCTCTCTTCACGAAGAATGAATATGATATATGATGAAAGCAAGCATCTACCTAAACAACAAAAAGAGATACACTAAAATGGTTAAAATAAAAGTAAATATAAGAGATACTTAATCTCATTTTTAATTGCCCTAAAATATATTTGTCTGCCCAGTGTAAAACTAGTAACAATTTTGGTTTATGGTGCCATGGACTGAGCACGTTTCCCCCAAATTCATACACTGAAATCCTCAACTCCATTGTAATGGTAGTAGGAGATGGAGCCTTTGGGAAGTAATTAGGACATGTGAGTGGAGCTCTCATGCATAGGATTAGTACCCTTATAAGACGAGACATGAAAGCTTGCTTCCTCTCTTTGCTCCTGCCCCTGCGGCTACAAGAACGCAGTCATCTGCAAGCCAGGAAGTGAGCTCTCACCAAACACCAAATATGCTGACACCTTGATCTTGGACTTCTGAGCCTCCCAAACCATGAGAAATAAATATTTTATTGCTTAAGCCATCCAATTTATGGTAATTTGTTATTGCAGCCTGAACTAAGACATATGGTATATATAAAAATAAAGTATTTGATTACAACAGTACAGAAGATGAGAAGGAGAAGTGATAAATAGACTTTTTTAGAAGTTTTAAACCATGCATGAAATGATATAATGTTATTTGAAATTAGACAGTGATTTATTAAACATATATATTGTAAATTCTAGAGCAGCCACCCAAAAGCATAGAAAAAGTAAGTATAAATTATGAGCCAATAGTGGAGATAAAATGGAACTACAAACACAATTAATTATAATGCAGGCAGAATAAAAAGAGAATATGCAATAAGAACAAATATAAGAAAAGTAAAACAACTACCAAGATGGTAAATTTTTGTCCAGTCATGTTAAAATTACACTAAATGAAAATGATCTGAACAAATCACTTTAAAAAATAGACTTCTTAATTTCATTTAAAAAAGACCTAATCAGAAGGTGCCTATAAGAAATGCACTTTACATTCAAAGGAAAATGTAGATTAAAAGTGCAAGTACGGGGGCGGGGGGTGCCCGGGTGGCTCAGTGGGTTAAAGCCTCTGCCTTCGGCTCAGGTCATGATCTCAGGGTCCTGGGATCGAGGCCCGCATCGGGCTCTCTGCTCAGCAGGGAGCCTGCTTCCTCCTCTCTCTCTGCCTGCCTCTCTGCCTACTTGTGATCTCTCTCCCTCTGTGAAATAAATAAATAAAATCTTTAAAAAAAAAAATAAATGTAACATTTAAACAGAATAGTATGACCATAATGGACTCATGAAGATGTGAATATTTTATATTTGACACAAATAGAATTACCAAATTTATAGGGAAAATATGGATAATACAATGAGTATTGTCAATTTGTTATCCTTTTGCAAAAAATTAATTAGATCCTTACCTCTTTCCATATGCAACATAAATTTCCAGAATCAAAGACATAAACAGCAACAGAAAAACTAAAATCTTTACAATAAATCATGCATATGTAGGTTAACATTCTGTTAATTGGAAAATATTTCTCATTAAGTTTGACTATTGCACATTAAACAACAACATTTCATGACAAACATGTCACAAAAAGTGAGGTAACAAATCCAGAATTGGAAAATGGTTTTCAATACACATTTGGGTTAACATCTAACCCCTACTAGAAATCCTTCAGTCCAATTCTTCAATTCATAAGAAAGAAATACATTATAAATTAGCAAGATACACAAATAGGAAAATTTTAAAAGCACAAAATAAAGTAAGACAGTTCCAATAATCAAGGAAATGAAGAGACTACCTCACGGCATAATATGAGCAAAATTTAAAAATCTGTAAGCATTAAAAAAAAATGGAAAGAAAATGGAATGTCAAACAACTTTCAGTGAGCTGAAAATTGATACCAAAACTTCAGAGGGAAATATGTGATATGTATTTGAATCCATACGATCTAGGTGATGCTCTGATTTAAAAACAAAAAACAAAAAACAAAAAACTTTGCAGGAACATTTTCATTGTAACATTACCAAAACCTTGAAAACAAAATGTAAATACATTTTGTTATAATCAAATAATGGAAATTATAAAGCATTAAAGTGAAATTAACAACATAGCTCAAAATAGATTGTCAAAGTATTTTTTTAAGATGTCTGATAATTAAATGCAACTCAGGCACCTAGATGGATAATAGAATAAAGAATAGTGCTATAAGGGACTTCAGTGAGAACACAGGAAAAATTGGACTACGTTTTGCAGATGAGATAATCATCTTGCATCAATGTTGAATTTCCTAATTTTGACAACTGAACAGTGGTATGCAAGAAATATCCTTATTCTTAGGATACATATACTGAATTATTTAGAGAAAATTGTCACAGTATCTTTAAATGTATACTAAGTTTTTCAGAAGATAAATTATATATGTGTGTTTGTGTATGTGTAGAAAAGAATAAATGAAAAAGGAAATGTAGCAAAATTGTAAAAATTGGTCCATCAGTGGATGCCTTTTTGCAACCTACAAATTTTAAATAATAAAATAAAATATAAAATATTGAATAAAATGCAAGCTGCAAAATACATATTTCATTAAATTATTTATTCACTATTTCAATATATATCCCATACCTATATATGACATATGAATACATACACAATTAAAAGACATGAATTGGATTTTAAAAAACAAGTTTATGATGTTTTTGCTCTAAAAGAGGTGCATGTGACTTTATGTTGCACATTAATTATTATTTTTTTTAATTTTATTTTTATTCTTTGCCCAAGGGGTACAGGTCTGTGAATCATCAGGCTTACATCTTTCACAGCACTCACCAAAGCACAAACCCTCCCCAATGTCCATAACCCATCCACCCTATCCCTACCCTCCCACCCCCAGTAACCCTCAGTTTGTTTTGTGAGATCAGGAGTCTCTTATGGTTTGTGCATTAATTATTTTTAGAAAATTCTTTAATAATGTAACCTAGAAAATGTGTCCCTCCTTCAGCCTACTCTCTAAATCAATAGAAAAGACAAGGAAAATAAAGCAAATGAACAGAAGTGATAATTACAGTTTTTAATGATTTTTAAAACTCTTTTATTCTCCAAACACCGTATAAATGAAGATGGGCTGCCAAGTTCATGACTATTAGATCAGACTGAGAAAGGATGCAACAAGAGCACCCATCACTCAGGCAGACCTTGCAGAGCACAGGATTTTCCAAATTAAGAAGCACATGCTGGGAAGCAAAATTTATGCCTGAAATACAGTTACACCAACTCTAGGAGCCTCCCTGAGTGATATTTGAAATCATGGAACACAGATGGATCATTCCTGGAGATGAGCAACATGAAGGATTGTTTTATAAGTTCCAGTCTACTAAGGACAAAGACACATTAAAGCCTAATGTATAAACTTGTGGAATCACTATGTTGCACACCTGAAACTAATGCAACATTGTAAATCAACTACACTCAAAGAGAAAAAGAAAAGAAAAAACAAAACAAAACAAAACAACAGTTGCCAGTGAATTGCTGCAGTGTACCTACACATGCAAACACACACACACATACACATGCATGCACACACCCCTCCACACACACGATGCACAAACTCTTTGTCAAAAGAGCTTCCAAGTAAATCAATATGATGCCTAAATATCCTGAATCACTCACTATCTCCTTTATAAATTGCTTTGCTACAAATAGATGATTCAGTAAGACATGTAGGCATGCAGAGATGAGGGAAATTGGATCAGCATTCGAAATATTGAAAAGATAAAGAGGTAAGGAATACTGAAAACAAATAAGGCAAACTAGAGACATATATTGTCTATAAGTAGGTGAAATTGTGACTAAAAATGATTCAACAACATGCATTAAAGTGTTCAAATAGTGTGTTTTATCAATGTAAATATCAAATAAAAATTATAAGGATTAATGAAGAAATATCAACCCAACAATATACAAAAATTAAGTTGCTGATGATAAAGTTAATAAAGCCATAGCCAAAATTAATGCCACAGAGGAAGTAGCAAAGTAGAATGATAAAACACAACTAAACAGAACAGAGAGAGTATTTTAACTCTAAAGAAAAGAAATAGGTTTTCTACAGGCACAAAAACAAAAACAAAATAAGCTAAATTATAAACTTGAGGCAAAGGAAAAAAATACAAGGTTATAAAGTAATTATCTGCATTAGTAAAGATAGCTCATATAGTAAAGCATATTTAAACAATAAGCATTAAATAAACTATTCAATTTTAAATACTGTAATATTTTAAAATTGGTTCTGAAACTGAATGTATTTCTCATACCAATCCTAACACATCTATTATTGGGAAAACAGTCTCAAATTTTGGTTCAAAGAGCAGAATCCAAATATATGCTGCATTCCAAAGTCACATTCAATACAAAAGTTTTTGAAATGATTGAAAGTAAACAAATAGATGTATCAATGCCAGACAAATGCACTAATAAAAGAAAAAAATGAATGCTATTAACAACTGTGACCTTAAAGTATCAAAGTTGTTAGATGTTGGGGTGCCTGGGTGGCTCAGTCCATAAGCCTCTGCCTTCAGCTCAGGTCATGAACCCAGAGTCCTGGAATTGAGCCCCACATTAGGCTTCCTGCTTAATGGGAAGCCTGCTTCTCCCTCTCTACTCCCCCGTTTGTGTTCCCTCTCTTGCTGTCTCTCTCTGTCTGTCAAATAAATAATTAAAATCTTGAAAAAAAAAAGTTGTTAAATGTGAAAGAGAAGACAAAAAATGATGACAAAAAAGTAAATATAATAAGTAATATTTGGAAATCAACAAAACACTTCAACAAATCTGATTAGCTAACAAAATCTAGTGTACAAGGGAAGAAGTAAAATAAAACAAAATATGAAAAATGGAAAAGGGGATGGTGAAAAAAAGTTGAATAAATTCCCCCATTCTATGGAAATAAATACGTCAGCTTAGAAAAAGGAAGATTTTACAGAAATGGAAATAACCTGAATATGACATCAGAAAAATATATAATCTAAACAGAACTTTTACCACAGCATAAAGTAAGAAAGGTAGAAATAAAATGGATGAAAATGGCCAATACATTTCTGAAAAAATTCTCAACAGAATACCAAAACTAGAAACTGACATATTATGTTCATTTCAATCACCTACATGACAAATTACCAGAAATTACCAAAATTACCAAAAACTTAGAAACTTGAAATAAATTCTTCATTATCTCACGGTTGTCGGAATTTTAGCGTGATGCGTCTTATTTCTGTGCACAGGACACCCCAAGGCTGAAATCAATGTATCAGCCAGAGCGAGTTCTTGTTGGGGACTTTAGAAAATAATTCACTTCCAGGCTCAATCTTATATTGGCAAAATCCCGTTCCTTGTGATTGCAGGACTGAGGTACCCATTTCCTTGCTAGCTGTTAGCTGGATGTGGTTCTTAGTCCTGGGAGGCTTCCCACATACCATTCCACAAGCCTCGCTACACTGCCTCCCTCCCCCCCCATTTCCAATCCAATAATGGCAGGTTGAATCTACCGTGGTTAGTGGTTAGAATGTCTGATTCATATTTGAAGAGGCCATGTGGTTAGGACAGATCCACCAAGATAATCCCCTGATCTTAAGGTAAAATGATTTGGGACTATAATTGCCAGGCAAAATCTCTTCACTGTTGTGTTTAATTGAATCACTGGGAGAAGGTATGTGTAACCAGTAGCAGGCAAACTGGAGATTCCTAGAAAGTTTCCACACTATCTATCAGATGTCAATACACATCCTAAAGTTAGAGTGTTTTAAAAATATTTTATTGGTGATGGAAAAGATGAAAAATCAATTTAAAAATAGAATCTAGAGTGAGAGTTTGAGTTCTTTGCTGATGAAGATGACTTTTATTTTTTTGTTGCTGTCTGATTGCTAAGGCTAGGACTTCTAGTTCTTTTTTTTTTTTTAATTTTATTTATTTATTTGACAGAGAGCACAAGCAGGGAGAGTAGCAGGCAGAAGGAGAGAGAGAAGCAGGGTCCCTGCTGAGCAGGGAGACCAATACGGGGCTCAATCCAAGGACCCTCGGATCATGACCTGAGCTGAAGGCAGACGCTTTACCCACTAAACCATCCAGGTGCCCCAAGACTTCTAGTTCTATGCTGAACAGCAGTGAACATCTCTGCTGTGTTCCTGACCTTAGGGGAAAAGCTCTCAGATATTCACTGTGGGCTTTTCATAGATGGCTTTTATGATATCAAGGTATGTTCCCTCTATCCCTACACTATGGAGAGTTTTAATCCAAGGGAAGATGCTATATTTTGTCAAATCTTTTCCTGCATCAATTGAGAGGATCATACAGTTCTCATTCTTTCTTTTATTTATGTAGTGTATCACATTGATTTGTGGATGTTGAACCAAACTTGCAGACCAGGAATAAATCCCACTTGGTAATAATCCTTTTAATGTACTGTTCAATCCTGTTGGCTAGTATTTTGGTGAGAATTTTTGCATCCATGTTCATCAGGGATATTAATCTGAAGTTCTCCTTTTCAGTAGGGTCCTTGTCTGGTTTGGGGACCAATGTAACTCTCACTCTTTACAGATGACATGATACTTTATGTGGAAAACCCAGAAGTGCTAGTATCCAAAATCCATAAAGAACTTATCAAACTCAACACCCAAAAAACAAATAATCCAATCAAGAAATGGGCAGAAGACATGAACAGACATTTTTCCAAAGAAGACGTCCAAATGGCCAACAAACATATGAAAAAATGCTCAACATCACTCAGTTCAGGGAAATACAAATCAAAACCACAATGAGATACCACCTCACACAAGTCAGAATGGCTAAAATTAACAACTCAGGAAATGACAGATGTTGGCAAGGATGTGGAGAAAGGGGAACTTTCTTACACTGTTGGTGGGAGTGCAACCTGGTGTAGCCACTCTGGAAAACAGTATGGAGGTTTCTCAAAAAGTTGAAAATAGAGTTGCCCTATGACCCAGCAATTGCAATCCAAAAATACAAATGTAATGATTAGAAGGGGCTCCTGTACCCAATGTTTATAGCAGCAATGTCCACAATAGCCAAACTATGGAAAGAGCCCAGATGTCATTGACAGATGAATGAATAAAGAAGATGTGGTATATATTCACAATGGAATATTACACAGCCATCAAACCCCCCAAATCTTGCCATTTGCAATGATATGGATGGAACTAGAAGGTATGATGCTAGGCGAAATAAGTCAATCAGAGAAAGACAATTATCATATGATCTCACTGATATGTGGAAATTAAGAAACAAAACAGAGGATCGTGGGGGAAGAGAGAAAAAATAAAACAAGATGAAACCAGAGAGGGAGACAAACCATAAGAGACTCTTAATCATAGAAAACACACTGAGGATTGTTGGAGGGGAAGAGGGTGAAGGGATAGGGTAACTGGGTGACGGACACTAAGGATGGCATGTGATATAATGACCACTGGGTATTACATAAGACTGTACCTCTGATACCAATAGTACATTATATGTTAATCAATTGAATTTAAATAAAAAACATTTTTAAAAATAGAATCTAAAAAGGAAGATATATGATATGTATGCAGAACATATGGAAAACATAATATTAATAAGTACTATTATCTATTTGAGAGTCTTATCTTTTGCTGTTTATCAAATAAATATTGGATTGATTAAAATCAAATACAAGAGTAGTAAATATATGATATTTAGTAGCAGGAACAAAAGTAAATATTGTATATTGAACTATATCAACATAAATACCTCAGAAAGATTAATTTTTTTAAATTAAAAAACATTGATACATGAATGAAAATATTTGCAATGTATATAAAATTGCTGTCATAAAAAATGAAGAAACATCCAAGAAATCAACAAAAAAAGGAAACCAGGTTAATCATTCAATACAGCAAAATAGGCAGTGAATTCAAGGTTCAAGTTAGCATAGAAATAAGTCCTTCTTGTATATAGTTCAACTTTACTAGCAGGTAAATGCAAATGTACAGAATACTGAGAAGTTTTCAGTTATTTAGATTGCTAGAGTTTGGCAAAGCTCTGGAGAATTCAGTATTCTCATATACTCCCACGGAGAGACAGTTTGAGTTAAGTTATGTAGAAAACAAAATTTCAACATATATTACCACCTATCAAATGATTCAGCTTCCAGTTAGCTATCTTACAGAAATAATTGCACAGGGAGTATAGCTCAGTGGTAGAGCATTTGACTGCAGAAATAATTGCACAGATTACACATATAGGCATGGTCATTTCTGATTTTTTTATAATTGAAATAGAAACAAGAAAAATGTAAATAATCATGAAGAAATGTTAAATGAATCATTTTATTTCCATATGCAGAAATGCTAAAAGACGAAGAAGGAATAAAGGTGTCTGTGTATAATAGACATAATGTGTTTACTCTGGTTAACTGAAAAAAGGAGCAGAAAACATTTAGAGTTCAACCTGCTTGTGTATGTTTGGTAGGGATGCAAAGTAGGGGTTCCTACTGCAGAGCAGAAGAAGAAAAAGTGAAAACTTACACTCTGACATTTTATTCCCTTTATATAGTTTATTCTTTTATTTTTTTTAAAAAAAAAAGGACAAAAGAGAAAAGAATATAAATCACCATTAATGTGCAAACTAGTATAGAGTAGAAATTTGCAAAACACAAAAAAAGAGTTTTATCATGAAACCCAGAAAAGGTATCATAATCAAAATTTTATTTTCACGGAAGCCTGGGTGGCTCAGTCGGTTAAGCCACTGCCTCTGGCTCAGGTTATGATCCCAGGGTCCTGGGATCAAGTCCCACATCAGGCTCCCTGCTCGGCAGAGAGCCTGCTTCTCCCTCTCCCTCTGTCTACCGCTCTGTCTACTTGTGCTCTCTATCTCTCTGTCAAATAAATAATAAAACCTTAAAAAAATTTTTTTTATTTTTGCTATAGCTTGAAGGAACAATTTGCATGTGTTTAGAAAAGACTAGGGAAGTTCATGTTAAATGTTTTGGGGGAAAGAAATAACTATGATGTTGAAATCTGTATAACAGATTTTATATTTTACCAACACAATTTAAAATTATTTCCCTCCACCAAAACATTTTTTTAGGTCCACTCCAAAATTTAAAAATGTGATCTCTTTTAAAGAAACTTATGACCTCTGTGGTATATATTTTTATAAAATAAACTTTAATATCAACTTCTGGGATTTCTATCCAACATTACAATTTCCTATTACTTCTTATTAATTTGATGATTTTGAATATTATTTATTGCTTGTTATACAAAGTTGAGGGTAACTAATGAGACTTTAATAATTTATCGGTTGAATTAAATACATAATTTTGCTGTTATGTAAAATCATTTCAATTCAGCTGCATAAAAATTTAGAAAACTTTACCTTATAAGAGGTCAATTGCTACCAAATTTTGATTCAACATTTGAGGTTAAATATGCATTTTAATTAAAGTATATTTTGAAATTTTGATTGAGGGCAACTGGGTGGCTCAGTTGGTTAAGTGTCTGCCTTTTGCTCAGGTCATGATCCCAGGACCCTGCGATCGAGTCCCACATCAGGCTCCCTGCTCTGCAGGGAGTCTGCAGCTCCTTCTCTCCCTCTGCCCCTTCTCCCAATTGTTCTTTTCTCTCTCTTTCTCAAATAAACAAATAAAACCTTAAAAAAAAAGAAATTTGGATTGATTGCGTTTTACTAATTTTAGCCATTATGCATCAATGAAAACAGTAAGAAGCTAAACTCCGCAGATAAATTGTACACGGAATATAAGGGAAATTATTATGTTTACGTTTATTTAGTATCAATGACCTGACAAAGACATTTTTCTATTGATACAATATGAACACTTCTATGCAAAATATTGAGATCCATCTGAAAAGTGTGTATAAAAATATACACATAATAAAAATCATTATAAAATTATATTAAGTAATGTTATGAACCAAATATATCTTAGACATTGTATATTAGTTGATAGAATAGTCTAAGGGAAAACCCTGCAGTGTAAATTAGTTTTCTATGACTGACACAAATGTGTGCACTTTTTAAAATTTTAAGATCTCATATATAGAGAAATTTGATTCATATCTATTTAAAAATCTATTAAACTTATCATCAAGTTATTTAGCTGAAAATCTGAAAAAATGGGATTTTTACAATCATTACTATGTATTAGAAGACATGCTTTGAAAAAAATGTAAAATTGTGTTCTTTCAGGTGCTATATATTGGTTTTCTATTCTTTGTATCTTTGTGTCAGACTGCTAATATTAAAAGTAAATCTTAATGATTAAATATGATGGTAGTATTAATAGTTATAATGACAGTATGATGCTGTAAAGCTTTGTAAAAAAAAAAACTCAGACTCTGTCCATATGTAAAGAAATGGCAGATTCTAGTTTTTTTTTCATGAAAGCTAATAAATCGATCGTTTAGAATGACTAATTGTCATGTACTATATTCAAATTGGACAGCTAGGTCTAGGATTCAATCTGATGTCAGAGGAGGTCACTGAATTTCTTCTTTTTTTAATGTAAAAACTCCCATAGCCCAACGGGCACCATGTTTATTACTTGAATTACTGATATGGAGAATATGTCATGTTATAGGTACAAGTTTCCCCCTGCTACCTGAACGTAGAGCTTTCCTATGAAAAATTTCCTAAGCCAAAATGGCTTAAAGTGAAGAAGGAATTACCATTAATTTATATGGAAATTTTTTAGCATTCCCAGAATCAAAAATTCACCTTAAGCTTTTCTGATAGCTTAGGATACATCCTGTGCAATATACACCAAGATAAAGCCCAGAGGCTCACAGATGCAGTTCAAAGCTATGGCAGCTTAATGTTAAGGTACTGAGTATGGTTCACAGGGAGGAAGCTTGGGGGGCCACTCGCACTATTGGGGCTTGCTGCAAAACACTGAACACTGCTTTGGTTTTTGCCTTTTTTCACAAAAGCAAAAATCTTTGGGTTTCTTTCAGTTTCTGAAAACAGGTACTAATGTACGTCTCTGATAAAGTGAATGGAGAAATGCATACTCAAAAAGTAGAGGCTCCCTGTACTTGGACATACTCTATTCAAAGGCAAGATAAGTGGGTCACGGAAAACATTTTCAGGTGACAACTGCACAATTACAAATTATAAAACCTTCTACTCCAGTGCGCAGGTATTCTATTTGAAACATTTCAATATTAAGTTATTTACATGGAGGGTGCTGAATTTTTCAGTTTTCAAAATATTTACAATATCAGGTGAATAGATAAACCTTTCTTTTTTAATCCTGTTCAAATCATTTCAATTTTAAATATAATGGAAAGAAAAGATGACTAAGGAGAGGAATATGCATAGGTGAATCGTATTTTCTTTTCTTTGAGAGGGAGCAAATCTAGGGTACTTTGACCTTTATTTATGCATGTAAGTGTTATGCATTTCTCCAATGTTTGTATTTTCTGTAATAAGGATGCATTAGTTTTTTATTTTGGAAAAACCAATAAAATTATGAATATAATATTAATTTATTTCTAAAAAAATGTGAAGGATTTTTGTTTGCTTTGAAATCAATAATTAAAAGTCATGGTACAAAAGTTGGGCATAAAATTTTACACAATTTAATTTAAATTTGCAAACATGGAGAACTGTTTTTATTGCATACTTGTTGCTCATCTATCTGTCATTTGAGTAGCTTTATAGAAATAGAGTTGATTTTCTATGATGGTAGTCCATTCCATTATTAAGTAAGTCTCCTTGTTTTAATCTTGTTTCCTATGCTTTGCCTCAATATGCCTTCCAGATTTTCAATTTATGCTATCTTCTTTTCATTGACTAAGGTTCAGGTTTATAAAGAAATATGTTATGTCAAAATTCATAAATGTCTTTTTTTCTGAATAAATATTTTCATTTCCATGATCAGTTTCTTAAATGAGTTTGATTATGGACCCTTATTACCATTCTGGAGTTCCTCCCATATAATTTATTACCATCTATCATAGGATACACTACTCAGAATTTAATATAATAGGCATGATCTGATGAAGTAATTCTTCACTTTTCCTTGCATTTCTATAAAGTAATCGTGAGACTTTAATGAAAATTATGTGCCATTGCTTTGAGATAAATCAAAATATCTGATAAGTCTATAATAACGTATCCTCAAGCCCATTGGTTGTTTAGGAGACAATTTTTGAAAAGAGGATGCATCTGTTACCTTAAATCTTGCTCAATATCTGACTTGGGACAATACCTTAATAAATCTTTGTGTTTAAAAGAGGGAAAGCTTTCATTAGCAAATATGGATATTTTGCAACAGGAGGAAATCAATATATAATACTTGTAGTCAAGAATATTTGATAAGAACAGAGACTCTCATTATTTTTATCCAATAAAAATTTCCTGTGTTTATCTATTATAAATCAAACCAGTGAATTACCCCTAATGGATGAAATAGCTCTATAATGTAAATGTCTCTGCTCATATTTTTGTAATGTACGAAGTCCAGAATGTAGTAAGTGCAGTAAGATTTAATTATGAAACCAGGGCTCTGAGCGTAGGGTCCCACAACTCCCCCAAGGTGTTTATGGACAGAATTCAGGGGACTCTGAAACTCCAAAGGAAAAAAAAATACAATTTTACTTCCATTTATCTCTTTTTTTCCTTTAGTATTTTTTTTCATTTTTTAGCAGCTTTATTGAGATATAATTGAGATACAAAGAACTGCATGCATTGATTGTGCACAAATTGATGAGCTTGGACATATGCAAATACCCATGATACCATCGCCATAATCAAGGTAGCAGACATAGCCAACATCTCCCACGTTTTCTTGTGTCCCTTTACATTTTTTATTTTATTTTTATTTGGAGGTGTGTAAGACCACTTAATATGAGTCTTACTCTCTTAATGAAGCATTGGTTAAGAAGTGCATAATGCTGTGTTAACTACATGCTCTATGCTCTAGATCAGATCTCCAAAACTTATTTCCTGTAGTATGACTTAAAATTCACATCCATTGAACAATAACGCTCCGTTTTCCCTGGACCCTAGCCCCTCGTAACCACTATTTGATTCTCTGATTCTATGCATTAGATTATTTTAGATACCTGAGTCATGTAAGTGGGATCACGGGGCATTTGTTCTTTTCACTTAGCAAAATGAAATGAGAAATGAAATTGATCACCTGTCTGATACCATACATAAAAATCAACCAAAGTGGATTAAAGCCTTAAATGTAAGACCCGAAACTGTGAAACTGATAGAAGAAAACTTAGAGAAAAGGTTTCTTGACATTGATCTTGGCAATGATTTCATGGATATGATACCAAAACACAAGTGACAAAAGCAAATATAGACAAGTGGGACTTCATCAAACTGAAAAGCATTTGCACAGTGAGGGAAAAAAAATCAACCGAGTGAAAAGGCAAACTGTGGAATGAGAAAATATTTGTAAACCATGTATCTAATGAAAGTTTTATTTTCAAAATACATAAGGAACTCCAACAACTCAATAGGAAAAAAAAAACACAAATAATCCAATTAAAAATGGGCAAAGGACTTGAATAAATATTTCTCCAAAGAAGATATATAAATGGCACTAGATATATGAAAAAACACTCAACATTATTACCAAACACTGTAAACACCCAACAATTACCAAAACACTGTAAATCAATACTAAAATGAGATCTCACCTTACACATGCTAGCATGGCTATTAACAAAAAGTAAAACAAAACAAAATAACAACAAAAAAGGTAAGTTTGGGCAAGTATGTAGAGAAATTGAACCCTTTGTACACTACCTTGGGAATGCAAAATAGTGCCGCAGCTAAGGAAAAAAGTATGGAGGGTCCTCAAAAAATTAAAAATAGATCTTTCATATAGCCCAAGAATCCACTTCTGGGTATATATCCAAAAGAATGGAATTCAGGATCTCAAAGAAATATCTTTGCCCACATGATGCAGTATTATTCACAATAGCCAAAATGTGGAAACAACACAATGTTCATCAAGAGATGAATGGATTTAAAAATGTGGTATATCTATGTATTTACAACTGAAATTTAGTATCTACTTTTATCTTAAATACAAGCAAATCATAGTTATAGCAGTAGTAATTATCAATTAGCAACAATGGAATCACAGAATTTTATATCACATATGATTTATTACATAGATCCAAAAAAAAATGTAGGAGTACTTGTTTAACCATAGTAATAAAGAAGTGAATACAAATATTTATATACCACAATTTAAAAGTAATTTTTTATTAACTATATAATTGGTTTCCTTTAAAATACTGTGTGTTTTAGTTTGTGTTTTTATTTTGTACGTTTTAAGTAGGGATTCATGGCTTCATTAGACTTAAAACAGTCCCATGGCATGGGGCATGGGGCACAGTTGGTTAAGTGTGGACTCCTGGTTTCAGCTCAGGTCCTGATCTCAGAGTCTTGAGATCAAGCTCTGTGTCAGACTCTGGTAGAGTCTGCTTGAGATACTCTCTCCCTCTCCCCCAGTCTCTGACCCCTGTGCGCTCTCTAAAAATAAATAAATAAAAACATTTTTTAAAAAGTCCAGTTACACATAAGATTTAAGAATCTCCCATGTGAAATATTGAATACCTCATATGTGACCAACAAATTTAGAGCTGAATCCTACATATCATCTAAGATTTGATCTCTCTGATATGAGGAACTTGAGGGGCAGGGTGGGGAGTTGTGGGGGGTAGGGAGGG
>LNAC01000089.1:2492560-2569358 GCA_002007465.1 Ailurus styani | reverse complement strand
GTAATATGAGGTAATTAATGATATGAACCTAGATTGATCCTTGGTCTCATTCATTCAAAAAACAAAGAAACTTTCCTCTGTGACTAGGTCGAAACAAAGGTCATGAGCCTCAAGATTAGAGAAAATTAGACACCTATCGATATTTTAATCATAATGAATAACTCATAATCTGAAACAATCGAATACATATAAGAAGAGAAAATTTAAGAGTGTTGATTAATTGAGTTCAAAAATGTACATAGACCATCTATCACCTGTGAGATATTTTATTAAGTGCACACATGGAAAAATATGAAAGTTTCAAACTCTTAAAAAATTTTCCGTTCTTTATTTCCTCATATTGCACAGAACATTTGGGCTATATATTCATTAAATATAAAACATACTTGAAAGACACGATTTAAAATATAATATTATTGGTATACCAGGAAATCATCTTCCTGGTCACTAAGGGTACAAGTAAAATATTATCTTCTTTCATATAGGATAATGTGACACATTGATTTAAATATTCCTTTGTATCAGTTCAAATTATTTTAATATGACCCTAAGTTTATTAATGAGAATAATGGTCCAGGTATGAATGCTCATTATTTTTTCCATATAATTTAATTTTATTTTTATAGACATATGCATAAGAAATTATACCAGAAAAAAAGGTCAACCTGGGAAAAAATTACTTCAATGTTAACAAGATCTAACATATAAGAGAATTCTGAGAAAATCTAAAATGTCAATCTGAAAAATAGAGCCACTTAATGGACAATTAAGAGAGAGAGAAACTTCCAAGATAAAATAAAAATAATGTCCACAAAGCAACATCTCTGAGTGCTATTGACATAGGTCGTCACCTTCCAGAACAGCTAAATAAACCCTGAGGCTTAGGTTAATGAAGAGAGGGAAATAGGTATAATATAGAACATAGAAATTAGATTCACTTAAACCTGGTTCACATTTTAAAATATTTTACAGGGTTGAACCCTGACTTTATGGGTTGAATTGTCCCCCGGTAGAATATGTTGAAGTCCTAAGCCCCAGATGTGATCTTATTTGAAAATAGGACCTTTGCAGATGATCATGTTAGGATGAGATCACTAAGGTGGACCCTAATCTATATAGTCAGTGTCCTTATAAAAAAAGGATGTGATCTTATTTGAAAAAAGGACCTTTGCAGATGATCATATTAAGATGACATCATTAAGACCCTGATCTATATAGTCAGTGTCCTTATAAAAAAGGGGGACACTTGGACAAAGAGACAGACACAATGGAAGACACAGGGAAACGCTATATATAAGCCAAGAAACGCCCAAGGCTACCAGAAGCCAAGGGAGAAGTATGGAACAGATTTCTCCCTCACAGCCCTTAGAAGAAACCAATCCCGTTGACAGCTCTATCTCAGACTTCCAGCCTCCAGAATTACGACACAATACATTTCTGTTTCTAAGCCACCCACCCTGTGATACTGTGTTACTTGAGTCAGGAAATTCGCATCTCTGAGGGGAAAAGTTGTGAAGCAGCAGTTTAAAATGCTCTTTGGCTGCAAGTAACAAGAATTATCTAATGCTAGTGGCTTAAATCTAGTTTACTCACTTAAAAATGTTGGGAGGACAGCAGCCACTCTCTTCTGTACAGTAACTCACCAAAGGAATCAAAGGTCAAAATACTTCTGTTTGTGGCCTCCACCTACTTCAGTGTTGAGACTGCTGATGCTATAGGTCTGGTCATCAGGGCAGATGGAGTGGATATTGACCCAAACCCTATTTATCTCTTTCATCTAGGAATTCAGTGTTTCCTCTGGAAATTTCAGTAAAATGTGTGTTATGAGCTCTTGTCTATAACTTTGTTGTATGACTTCCCCCTATTTACTAGGAAGGATGAGGAAGCATGTATTTAGGTAATTAAGTCTCTAAGGTGGGGCCAGGACAAAGAGAAGGAACCTGAGAATAAAATCGGGATATCCAGCCATAATGTCTACCAAAGGGGCTGTTACAGTGGTTATGTCATTTTTGGACCATTAAGAGCACCCAGAGCTTAAGATATCGTTATTTGCACAGTAACACCCAGAAACCAGTCATAAAGGAAAAAAACATTGAGTCTGGATGAATATACCCCATGCAGTGGGTAAGACAGGAAAATAAAACAACCACAGGCCACTTGATTTTTTTTTTTCAAAATCCTCCTTTACTTTCGTGTACCTGGATGTTCCTGGGAAATTTTGTTTTGTATGGTTATTCATAAATGGCACGGGAAAGGTATGTAATTAATAGGCACTAATTTAGTCTTCAGATGCTTCTTCCTTGGGCAAGCAACTCTGTTCTATCTGCGGGGTGAAAAGGAGCAGGGATTTATTAATATTCCACATGTGGTAGAAATACAAATGTCATCCATCAAGACGTTTTCTTATAAAGGAAACCATATTTTAGCAGTTATTCATTGATACAATGTTAAAATATATTATCACCTCAACACTGTTTCTTAGATTTTATGCTTGAAAGAAGTTTTTCTCCTGAACAACTCTCTAGTGTTGTATTATGTTCAAACACAGGCAATACTATTTTTTATTAATGATGAGCTAATTCTTCCACTTGTGTATTAAAATAATAGCATTCCAAAATTATTACTTTATAGAGATCTAAGTAAAGGCTTAAAATATACATAATCAATAACATGAGATGCAACAGGATGATAATAAAGCTTACTCCCTTATCAGTATTTTGCAAATAGGCAGAGAGGATAAACTAAAATGCAGCCTCCACTGAGAAAATGAGAGACCAGGCTTTTTCATTGGTAGAATTTTTAAATAAACTTGGATGAACAAGAAAACATGCATTGAAAATATACTCAATGTCATTAAGTAATGCGATGTTTCAGACATAACAATCCGATGACTCTAACTATGTAACCGTAACCTGCATTGACTGGTGTGCTGACTATAAAGCCAGACATTCCCAGAGTTCCTCTCACTTGTCCCTGCTGATGCTAATTAAAATGCTGTGGCATTGTATCATTTAAGAACTGGATTTTTCTGCTAATCAGAGAATTGTAAAAATAGAAGTGAGCTAAGCACATGCAAGTGTTTCTTCTGCTCTCACATAAAATCAGTGTTGGCCGCAGGGCAAGGACAGCAAGGTGGCCCCGTGGCCATCTATTATCTGCTCATGACTAGTGCCAGGTAGCTCCCAGGCTCATATTCCTGGTGGCAGGAGGGAGACATGCACCAGGAAAAAAGGTGCATCTCCTAACTGATCAGCCCTCCTTCCAAGAGATTTCTCTAAAACTGTCAGGCAAAGCCTTGCAAGTACACGTCGCTGGGCACTGCTAGCTGAAGATACCTTAGAAAATCACCTTAAAGTCGTATATCATGCTGTTCCAAATAAAATGAGTGTTCTGTTACTCTAAAGAAAGGAGAATGTGGATACTGGGATGACACATTTAGAAAAAGCAAGCAAAGTACTGCAATGTGTGTGTGTGTGTGTTCATGGAATGGTAATTTGGGTGAATAAATTCAGATGTTTACCAAAGAGGAGAGAAATGTACCATGCTCTGATATATGCTTGAAGGTGTAGTGTATAAAACCATCAGCCTTGGCTCTTCAGATAGGGGACACAAAGAACACAGGTGACCTTCAGTCCACAATGTGGAAACTTGTAATGAAGAGTCCAGGAAATAGGGAGACTACTGGAAAAACATATTGGAGACATGTCAGTGTATTCAACAGTGAGGGGGTGGGTACATTGGAAGTCTCTTCTGATCTCTTACATTTATCATTTTGTTATTGACCAAAGGAGTGTAAGATTAGTGCCTGGTTTTAGAATAGTGGACATGCAATTTTTATAAGGTTGATTCTTCTTCTGGACACATATTGGTAAGATTTGTACTGAGTCATTTTTAATAACCTCTTATCAATAGTCTAAGGCTATACAGAAGAACTCTATTTTCTATGGAAATATGGAGAATGAATATACTACCAGTGTCCACTGAAATTCTAATGAACATAAAAGAGATTGTTCCACTTTAATTTCTACTATACAATCCCCTTCACCTGTTATTTAAAGATTTTATTGAACTGATACGCGGCTGGCTCAGTTGGTAGAGCATGTGACTCTAGATCTCACGGTTGTAAATTCAAGCCCCATGTTGGGTATAGAGATTACTTAAAAATATATATATATACTATATATATAATATGTATATATGATTTTTATTAAAATACCCTATTTATATAAAGTGAAAACTATCTCCTTTTTATATTGATGAATTTTATTTATATTGCTTTGGTATTAATTCTTCAGAAAAGAGAAAGCAGTACAAAGCTTTCCTGAATATTTTACAATTTATTGATACATGAATTGAGTCAGTAAGCATGTTTTGTACATTTAAATATTTCAAGGCCTTACATTATTCCTATATCATCTTTACTAGAACATTCATGATTATTCTAAAACCGTGTGCTCTCTATGCTTATAGCAAGTGTATCAAACTTCTCAGTACATTTTCTAGAATAACAAATACTATCTCAATAATTTCAAAATATATATTTTTCAGGAAATGAGAACACATGACATTATGAAAAATGTAAACAACTTTAAAAATCAATAATACTTTGAAATGTAAAATGCACCTTAAAAAACAAAGACTAAGAAAAATACTGTATGATATCACCTGCATGTGGAAGCTAAAAAAAGCCAAAATCATAGAAATGGAGAGTAAAGTGGTGGTTACCAGCAGGTGGGAGGTGCGATGGGGAAAGGGGACATCCTGGCCAAATACAAACTTCCAGTTTTAAGATGAGTAAGTTCTGGGATCTAACGTCCAGCTGGTGTTTATACTTAATAACCTTGTATTATATACTTGAGAGTCGCTAAGAAAGCAGATCTCAAACATTCTCACCACAAAACAGAAATGGAAATTATGTGAGAAGATGCAGGTGTTAGCTAAGGCTATGGTGGTAACAATTTTTATAAGTGTATCAAATCAACACCTAGTACACCTTAAACTTATGCAATGTTATGTGTCAAATATATATCAGCAAAGCGTGGAAAGGGAAGTAAAACCAAGTTGAATCAATACTTCTTACAGACTTTGGGGAACATGTCAAATCTTTAATTTCATAAGTATATATGATCATGGTCTAAAATATTTTATTTCAACTCTGTTTACATTAGGAAATTGTATTTGATATCTCCACCAGTCACCACATTATTCCCCCTCAGAAACTGAAATATAAAGAAAATGTTAACAATGACTTCTTTTCCATACAATTGAAATTGCTGTTGATTTCCATCGCTCCAGCAGTTTCTTTCTTTACAACCAGCCTCCTATGAACTATATTTTATATTTATCCCTTTTACTTCCACTTGCTTTTTCCATTGGAATTTTATTGTTTGTTTGTTTTTTAACCTATAGACTCACATATAAAGAGAGATGTATTTTATTGAATTTATGTTCAGAGTGGCTAAGAGACTGCTGAAAATTCTGGAGGGATGATAATTTGGAATATGCAATGATATATGGCTTTTGCATAATAAAGAAAGAAATTCAACCCACCCTATACTTTCCAACATAATGCATATTAAAGAAAAATTTGTTTTATAAGTTTTCAAAAACAGCGACTACATACATAAGCCACAAAATCTAGGAGAAAGAAATATTGGTCCCAAGTCAAAACCAAATCAACAATATAACATAGAAAGCTACTTTTACACAAAATTCACAGTAAGACACTCTAAAAATATTCCTTTATCTCCAGGATTTTGTCTAATCATGTCCCATGTGGACCCAGTGATGTATAATGTGATTCCTTCACAATGACATGGAAACAACTCAAGGTTGTGTCTCTTATTCTCTGCCATAAATATTAAAATTGGAATGATACTTGGGTTCTAAGGCATTACCATTTTTTTGAAAGATGTAATTTAAAAGTGTGTAACACATTGCTTAATTTTCCTTTAACCAAGCCTAATCATATTGTCTCTCTTTTCCTTACCCTAAATTGTGTTTTTTGGTAAGATTCCATCAAAAAATAAAAGCTATCTTGTACTAAAACAACTGGGTTATAATAATGCTCTAGGATATAATAAGAATCAAAAAAAGCACTGGACAGTAAGTTAAGTTAAAATATTTCTCTGAAATCAAAAGGAATTTTTAAAACATCACAAACTTCTGGCCGACTATGAATCTTGCAACAGGGGTCTTAGTGAGAAAATGCTTCACTAAAGCTTAAGACTCCTACAAAACAGCTCAGATGAGAACTTTGAGTTAGTCTTACTGCAAAACACAGATTTAACAAGCTATGAGTTCAGAAACATCTGACTACAATAAAATTTAATATCAAAATTGTAGATGTTATATGCCACTTGAAAATTTCATAAGTTATTATATTCGAAAACAAAATATACACTTACGTGTTCCTAGAAGTGATGCAAAAAATCATTCTAAATAGACTGAGTTAAAAAAAAAAAAGTAAAATAATTTCCAAAAGCAAACCATATTCCCAGGCCCAAATGTGATGAGATTTCAAATCTGACATTTCAGATTTCAGGTAGTGTAACCTTGATTATTCCATCAACCAAAGTGACAAAGAGAGAAGTCTTATCTTTGGAACACCTTGCTTAGAGACATCAATTCAAAATGTAAATTGTCTCCATCATTATTTTGTTTCCATTTCAAGTATGATGTCTGTGTTGTGGTTACTATTATAAATTCAAGAATGCGTTTCAGTCATTCTTCACTATTGGAAGTTTGCTTATTTCCTACCTTACTCACCACTGATCAATCCGAATTAATCTGGGGAAAAAAAGTTAAAATTCATGGTGATTGGTATAGTGTTAATGTCATATTTGGATTGATAAACAGAAAGTAGACCTTTCTGAGGTCCTCTTCTATAGGGGTTTAGTTTATCTTTTCCATCTCTGTGTAAATATCCTTCAGTTCCAATTACATAAGGATCCTCATTAGGACAGTTATTATGGGCGGAATTGTGTTCTTCCCAGATTTATACTCATATGAATATTCATAATTATGAATAGTATATAGTCATATATGTAAGTCCTAAGCCCCAGCACCTCAGAATGGCACTCAGATAGGGTTTTAAAGAGCTGGTTAAGGTTAAATAAGGTCATTAGAGTGGAACCTAATGCAATTTGACAGATGTCCTTATAAGAGGAAATTGGAATACAAATACATACAAAGTGAAGAGAATTTGAAAATAAAGGGAAAAGACAGCCATGTATGCACCAGGGAGAGAAACCTCAGAAGAAGCAATTCTGTGGATGCCTTAACCTTAGACTTCCAGCCTCCAGAACCATGAGAAAATGACCTTCTGTTGTTGAAGCTCCCCAATCTGTGATATTTTGTTACCGGAGCCCCAGAGAACTAATACAACACTGTGGCTAAGTGGATCTGATAAAAATAACTTTTTTATCATAATAGGGAATTGATAGTGTTATTCTTATATATTTTGTTAATAGATTTTCTTATATAGGACATCTATATTATATATTTATGAAACACTGCAATTTGCCTTTTAGTGTATGATACATTCAAGATTCTGCTGAATTCTTTTAAGTAATATATTATTTCAGATTTTTTATAGTGATGGTCTGACTGAAAAAAATATTAGGCTATTCTAAATATTAGGCCTCCTTCCCTGTCCTGATGAGAAAAATCTAAAAATTTTATTTAGCTCACTTTTAAATACAAATTAAAGATCTGTTTATGGTATATAATTAATTGATATATGTACACATTGAAATTAAGGTATATAAAATAATGCATTCATTTAGAAATATTTTCTACACTTAAAGTTTATATTTAGCTATACAGTTAATACCCATTAATTGGTATTCAGACTTGACAAATGCATCCTTATCCTGACATGCTGGTAGCACCCTGCAAGAGCCCATTTTTTTAGATAGCTGTTAAAATCCAAATATGATGCTGTCACTAGACATTGCATCCAAAACCATGAGGTTAAAGTTGATTGTGCTGCTCAGATCTTCTGTATGTTTAATGTTATTTCTTCTTATTTTCTTATCATTTCCTAAGAAAGGCACATTAAAAGCTACTACAATAGTTATTGAATTATCTACTTTTATTAATGTTACTCCTTAATATCTATTATGTAGACATATACTTAGATGTAATATAATATAGCTATAGCTATATTAATCCATGTACAGATCAAATATGAGATATAGAGTGATACACATAATATATGGATATATTATAACCCTTGCATTCCATCAGTTTTTGCTTTACTTATTTGAAGCTTTAATACTGGGCACATACTCATCTGGAAGACATGCATTAGTTCTCTATCGTTGTGTAAGACATTACCGTGAAATTATGAACTTGAAACATCTGTTTACCAGTTTGTGGTTCTGTATCAGAAGTTCAGCATCATTGGGACGCCTGGGTGGCTCAGATGGTTAAGCCTCTGCCTTCAGCTCAGGTCATGATCCCTGCTCAGTAGGGAGCCTGCTTCCCCCTCTCCCTCTACTGTTCCCCTTGCTTATGCTCTCTTGCTCTCTCTGTCAAATAAATAAATAAAATCTCAAAAAAAAAAAAAAAAAGAAGTTCAGCATCGCGTGGCTTAGTTTCTCTACTAAGAATATTTCAAGGCTGAAACCGAGGTGTCGGCCAGACTGTGTTTTTATCTGCAGGCTCTTGGGGAGCATATCCTTCTGGGTTTTGACAGAATTCATTTCCTTAAAGCTGAGGTCCTTGTTTGCATGCTTACTGCCAGGTGGGGCTGCTGTCAGACTTTAGAGACCACACGACTCGACTGGGTAGCAGGTACACACAGTTTAGGACCCATTATTGCACACTCCTGCACAAATCTATAAGAGAGGCAACATTGCTTATCGCAGCAGTAGATCTGGGGAAACAGAGGTGCCTAGGCAACTGGGTAAGAACTGTGGCAGAGGACATGCCCTGGAAAGAAGAAACAGTGACACCGATGGCCTACAGCAATCCGATTTAATCTCAAAGTCATTTTGTTCAACAGAAAATGTAAGACACAGACAAGGATCTACAGAATAAAATTACAGATAAATGAAAAATAGCTATATATTTAAATTAACTTCATCTCGGGAAAGCAGTTAGCTTATAAAGGGAAATAAAATGCAAATTTTACCTTACACCATAGAAAAATAAGAGCTTCCTAATTTTTATTAAGCATTGAGTATATTTGCCAATGAGGAAAATATTTGAATTTTATATTGCAAATAATTAATTTCTCTAGTAAACAAAGGGAACCTACAAGCTGAAGAGAAAAATATCCAAAAACCAATGGGGAAAAATGAGCAAAAGATATTAAGAGAGTGTTCACAGAAAAGGAAAAATAAAAGGCTCGAAATCCTATAAAATATTTTTAACTTCACCTATAAAAGGATAAATCAGATTCAAAAAAAAAAGAAAAAGAAAAACATATCTTTCTCTTTTTAAGATAACCTGGAAGGATCCGTTTAAAAAAATCAACAGTCTTTTGAAAAGGAACCCAGTGACCTTTTGCCCATTTTGGTCTCTCACAATTTTTCCTGGCACAAAGAATGATCTATAAGTAGAATCGGCAAACTTTCTGTGTAAAGGGCCTGATAGTATTTTAGTATCTTCCCAGTCATACAGTCTCCGTTGAGGCTACACACCTGTGCTGTGGTGATGTGAAAGGAGACACAGAGGATACATACAATTAAGCATGACCGTTTGCCAGTAAAAGTTTACTCACAAAAAGCAGGTATCAGGTGGGATTTAGCCTATAGGCCATACTTTGCAGACCCCTGTTCTACGGCATGTTCCTAGAGACTATGTTAAAGTTATGACTGCATTGGTTCACCAAGCAGTTGTATATGATTGATTAAATATTTAGAACCTTGTTACTGGACTCACCATAATTCGGTACATCTCTGCTTAAAACACTAGAGTAACTCCAGTGATCATATTGGATGCAAAATTGGACTTCAGTCGTATAATCAGAATCATATTATTATTGGAATTACTTCACATGAAAATAGACATAATTAGCTTTTAATTAAATGAATGAATCTTGTGCAATTCTTAGATATTTTATTCAATTATTTATTTAGTTAGTTATGACTAAATCTTACTGATTTATTGTTATTCCTTCACCTTTTATAAAACCTCTCTTCAATTTATAACAAAAAAAATTTTTTTTTTTTTGAGAGAGAGAGAGAGCAAGAGTGCATGCGGTTTGAGAGGAGAGGGAGAGGGACAAGCAGACTCCCTGCTGAGCAGTGAAGGAAAGGAAAACAAGCTTAGGGAAACAATGACCAATTGCCAAAAATCAAAACCCTATAGAGTGGTGATGAAAGGTAGCTTTATTTATTTTTCGTATGACTTCCTACACGTGTGATATTTTCAATAGTTATTTTACATTTAAAATGTAAAAAGTTGTTTCAGTTCTCAAAATCATGTGATAATATTTTTCTAATTAAAAGCTGACTCATGGGGCACCTGGGTGGCTCAGTTGGTTAAGCATCTGCCTTTGGCTCAGGTCATGGTCTCAGGATCCTGGGATCAACCCCCGTGTTGGGCTCCCTGCTCAGTGGGGAATTTGCTTTTCCCTCACCCTCTGCACCCCCCAACTTGTGCTCTCTCTCTCAAATAGATAGATAAAATCTTTTTAAAAAGCTAACTCAGTGCTGTAAGGAGAATAATAACTCAGGATGTGAGACAATAATACAGCTGATAAGAATGGCATGACCTGATTCTCCTCACAGTGATTCCTAATTGATCCCTGAGTCCTGGAGATCTGGTTGACCCTTTCCCTACCTGAAGGAGATGGAGAGCAAGCAACAGGACTCCTGGTGACTAAACTGTACTCTCTCCAGTCCAATATAACAAAGTTCTGAATATAATTTCTTTGAGGAAAAGTTTGGTTTCCAAAAAAATGTTTAATATTCTTGTCATCTAAATATCTGGCATGGCTACTGCCAAATAGAATCAGTCCCTGCCTCTGTGACTGTGTAAGTAAATGCCATTTTTTATTCCATTCTGCTGGCAAGTTTCCCATAAATTTAAAGGAGCATAATAGCAGCTTGCTTGCTTTATTGATTTTACAACCTTGAAGGTGTTTTTAATCTGGGAAAAAGTAAACCTTTATTAACAGGTTGTCACTTTCACAGCAGATAATTCTAAGTTACAGGATTTCACTGGGAAAGGAAAACATCCCTTTCCAATAATTTGGAGTGGCTAAGTGTTATTTATTTAGCCTGTTGAGTTTTAATTCTCTAAAAGTATACATTTAGGAATTTCATTTATTTGCATCATGTAATATTTTAGAAGTTATTTGACATTAGTGTCCACATATATGTGCTCATTGAAGAAAAAAGAACAAAAGATGACTTTCACCATAATGCAACAAGGAGCAGCTAAAATAGAAAAATTTTTAAAAGGCAGTGTTGCATAAATAAAGGATGCATTAAAAGTGTAATTTCAAAGGTCTGAGTCAATTAATCCTTTCCGTTTTCAATGTGTTACAAAATACTAGTGATCTAAATAAAGAAAGGCTTCTCTAATTCTACCTTTGTTTTTTTCTACCTTAACCAGATGCCTGTCTGACTCAAAGCAGACATCTCTTGGTTCCCAGGTAACATTACTCGTTGATGGTCTGTTCCTACATTTGAATGTGACTGGATGGAAAAGTGCTAAAATCAGCTGGGCTTTAGTGAGACTGATTCAGGAAAAAATGAATTATTTTCTTCCCCTTCTTGGAAAGAGAACACCTCCTGGAGAGGCTGAAATTTACCCTTGTGGTCACACATAGTTTAAGATAGCAAAACAGTTGTTTTTAATAATTCTCTCTATTCTAGAAATTTGGAAAATAAGATCAGAATTATAGAATTTGATCCTGAACAGCGGTCTAGGTATCCCAAATCATTGTTGGTAATAGAAGGAGAGAATTTCAGGCTCACTCCATGGTGTAAATGAATTTTAATCCAAAACTGTGTTTGGAAGGCAACTTTTTGAAAATGTAAAACCGATATATTTATTTCTATTCATCACGAGCCAGGTACCTAGCACGGCTGCCACGTTATACACCAGGGAAAGGGGTAGAGAAAATGTCTCTTTGCAGATGTGGAAGACACAACATGCCAAAGCAAAAGAGAACATGGTACCAGGGAGATAATCACAGCAGCACACGAAAGCAGGCATGCCAACGAAGCTTTTCCAGCTGTGGTCTGAGATGGTGTAGGTGATTAGGTTGGAAGGAAAACACAAAAGGAAGAGTCGAGAGCCTGAGAGTCCCCATTTCCTTTCTCTTACTCACTTGTGCACTTTCTGTTTTCTGTCCACCCAAAACAGCTATAGGAAGTCAAAGTCCAGTGGCCTGGACTGGTTAAACGGAAGGTGGTCCTGACTCGGACTTCCAGGAATTTTCTTGGGTTCCATGTGAATAGGAAGACACCCAAGAGCTGCCTTCCCCCACCTCCTATTAAAGGAACCTAAAGGCTGCTGATGGTGCTGAATCCCAGCTTACCAGGGAGGCCACCACGGCTGAATCTGAGCGGTCCTGCACCTCAGGCAGCAAGACCAGAGCTTAGAAACATGTCCAAGTCCAGTAATGCTAACTGTTCCCTTGGCGAACAAAGAAAGGGAGAGGAAATCCAAAATGGAGCCATCTGAACAAGACTGAGTAATGGACAAGACTGAACCATCTGAACAAGACTGAGTAATGGAACCGACTGAGTTTACTCTGCTAGGTGTTTGCTGCTCCACATCCAGCAGAATGGAGATGTGAGTTGCCGGAGAGATAAGTAACTGGACTTTGAAAGTGGTATCTCTTTGTATGTCTGAGTGTAGTGTGTATATTGGTCATCACACTACAATTATTTTTAAAGGAGATGCTGTTTTGTAATTTTCCTGAGAATAAAATTACAAATTCTAGATAACTTGTGTGCCATTTGAGGACATGACACAGTTAATGAAGTTCAGGCAATTTAAATAATTTTAATTACTAATACAAAATAAAAGATGTGGATGAGAACTTTCATACTCTGACAAACCTGTGTTGTGAATCAGCTCAAAGAGCCTACAAGGCCACTAACATTTTCACTAACAGAAAAAGGTCAGTTCTTTGAGATATTTTAAAATAAGATTGAAAGAAAAAGTTCTTTGTTGTATCTTAATGTTCTTGGGCTGTATTTTCTTTTAACCAGTCTCTGAAAGAACATAATGGGATAATTATTTTGTCAGAAAGAGGACGTGATTATTTGGGTAAAAAAAAAGCAAAAAGAATGAAAGGAAAAAACATTCAAGAGGTGGTTTTTGTTCTTTTATGAAGATAAACACTGCTTTTCTGTATTCATGTAGAAGTATAATTCCATGCCCATTGTGGATACAGGAGTGAATTATTTCTAGGCTTTCAATTATTTAAAAGATTTATATAACTTTAAAAAAAATAGTTATGACCATATTAGGATCCCAGAATCTGGCTATTGGCTTTATATGTGTTATCTTTTGTGAAAACTATTTTAATTCATCAACCAATTTTTCCCTTCTAGAATACTTTATATCTAACAATTCATGTTGATAAGTTGTCACTTATCTAGCATAATTGAAAAGTATGTAAAATAAAAAGTGAAACACTTAAGGACACACGCTCTACTTTCAGTGTATGTGTGTGTATATATACACGTGTGTGTGTGTGTGTGTGTGTGTGTGTGTGTGTGTGTGTGGTGAGGGAGGGGTGTTGTGGAGATTTTGCAGTCATAAATAAAGGTCAAATGATGAATACTGTAAATTTCTAGATTTTAGCCCCCATAAGCCTTGACCTTCTTAAACTCTTGCATGGACACATGAAGATTGAATGTTCCAAAGAATAATATATTTTGGCACAAGTATGGCAGTATACAAAAGGGAAAGAAAAATCAGGAAATTGAACCATAATCCATCAAGCTATGTGTATTTGTAAAGAAAGAATTTGCCAGTGTGACTTAACAGAATTTAGCATGTTGAATTAAAGAGCAGTTTTACAAACAAAGGTGTGTGCAGAGGCATATTGCCAAGGATTGCAGAGGATACAATACTACTTTTGTATATTGCCCCAACTTCTTTCTGATGTTCAGTAGTTTCTGGAAATTTGTCATATTTGCTTCCTTTCATATTTGTTACAAAAAAATTGGAAGGGGCCCCAAAGCAGGCAAATGAATTAAGGCAGAGTGGATGAAGACGAAAAGAATGTATTATTGTTCTGAAGCGTTTGTAACATAGTCTTCAATTCTTAGATCAAAAAGGAAGCCGATTTTACATTGACTGGTTACATTGACTGGTACATTTTCGAAAACGAAGTCTGAAGAGAAGCCAACCAATTTTTGTAATTCCAAATTTCATGTTTAGTCTCATTGTTTGCTGCTGGTTTAAAATGTAAAGTTATCAGGCAGTGATGGTATAAAAAGAAAACAGAATCTAGCCTAAGATGGCATTGGATTTCAAATCTAATATTGGCAATCACTACCTATTGAACAAGACAAGTTCTTGATACAATCAGGGCTTCAGATTTCTCATTATTAAGAGGAACAACAATGTATGTCTTTTTGGGTTGAATTGAGTGCTAAAAGTAATCATGGATATAAAGCACAGGGACAACACCTTCAAATAGTAGCTACTCAAGATACAAATATACAGTTGTTTTTTCTCATTAATCTCCACCCAGAACAGAGAAGTGATTGTTGTCTTTTCTCTGCATTAGGAATCTTGGAGAGTTTTAAAGTAATTCAGATGTCTGGACCTAAAATGTGATCATGTGATGCAGTGCTTCAGTTGGTGGTGGCTTAGTCCAGGTTACACACACACACACACACACACACACACACACACACACACACACACGCATTTTTGAGGTTCATTACAGGGAACACACCTATGTAACCAGCATTCACAGCTAGAGAGAGTACATTAGCAGCACTACAGGAATTCCACCACCCTGCCGCCTTTCCAGGCACATCCCCCGAGGGATGTACACATGTCTAGCAATAGATTAGTTTTGCCCACTTTCTGCGTGTGGAAACCACCTCTCAACATTCTGTTTGTGAGAGTCATCCATATGGTTGTGCATAGATAGTAGATAATTTTATCTACTAATTGTATCTAATTATACAAATGGTATCTAATCTCATTGCAGAATAATAATCCATTCTCTAAATATATCATCACGACTCTATCTGTTCTCCTCTTGAGGGGTACACGGGTAATTTCTAGATTTTGGCTAATAAGAACACAGCTGCTATTACATTAAGGCATATGGTTTTTTGTAGGCATGGATCTGTTAGATATTTTCTTAGAAATGGAATTGCCAGTAAATGGTATTGATAAGGTCAGATTTAGAAGAAACATTATTTTCCAAATTGACTGTCCCAATTTCCCTTCTTATCGGCATTATATGAGAGGGCCAAGGACTGCACATTTTTTTTGTGGAGTTGCATTTTCCATAGTTTTTCATTTTAGCCACAATGGTGGAAGTATAATGGCATCACATTGTAGTTTTAATTTGAAATTCTTGATGATTTATAAAATTGAACAAGCTTTTTTGGTTTGTTGTTCATTTAGATGTTTTTTAAACAATGTTTGTTCATGTCTGTTTCCCCTATTTTCTATCGTTTGGGCATCAGGAGCCCAAAGTGACAAGGTAGTGATCTGAACTTACCATGTACTAAGTGTTTGGTGTCAGCACCCCAAAGCATAGAGCTCCAACCGTTGCACTGTGTTGCCCCCAACTGTCCTTTCAGTGAGCATTAACTAAGCCTTTCTATTATTCTATCTGCTAGCTTCCTTCCAATGGACACGTATCTGCTGACACCTGTACTTCACTGATTTAGAACTAGAATTGGAAGCATAAAATTCCTGTACTTCTGACTTGTGCATGTGTGTGGCTGTCCAGGTACTTTTGGATTTGGAAATATGTCTGGGAAAATAAAACAAGGTTGCCCATCCTTGATGTAGAAAACTAGCAAAGTAAATGGAATTTTCCAAGGGAGCTGCCCTGAAAACTGGTTGGCCAAGAACACACGGCATGGTTCATCAAAAGTATTTTTTAGACTGTATTCTTCTTTTGTCTCCTGCCTTGACTATGAGCCTCATGAAGAGAGATTGTCTTTATCATGTTTAATGTTAAACCCAGCAAGTACTACAGGCTGGGCAAATGGTAGGTCTTCAATTAAGGTGTATTGAATTATGACTGAATGAATTTATTCACTTTGTGAATAAGTATATGACTTCCCTTGGTCCATTACATGAAATGTAACATTATTGAGATTATTAAATAATCAAATGTAACCTCCCCTTAAGGTCAATATCAATGTTTTATTAATTGAAGAGCTGTAATGATGTGATAAATTTCACTAGCTTATCCCAGAAGATATTTTTCATCCTGCCAGTACATTGGAGATACAGATGTGGGAGTCTAATGAAATGAAGTTTAAACATTAGCCTTGATATTTATTTACTCAAAATTCATCTCTCCTCCCCCAAATTACATTTCATGGTGCTGATCAAAAAGTGAAGTATTTAACATGATATAGTCACCAAAATTGTACCTATTATTAACAGTAAAATGTGGATATCTTCTACATAATCAAGCAGTAGAGCTTGAAAATAAACCACTTTATGTCTGTAATTGTGGATATATGAGTGTACAATATTGACTCTATCTAGAGAATTACAGGTAATTCTACAAATAGACTTGATGTCTCATGTAAGCTATATCTTAAACCATAATAGAAGTTACCAAGCTATCATCCAAACTAGTATTTATATTTTAAAAATCGTATCTAAATTAGTAACAGACAGAATTAAAGAGGAAAAGAAAGACGTCATGAAATAGGTAATTTTAACATTATGTCCCACCTCTGCCACACACAAAGTTTTGAAGAATTACTTACTTGTGGGACATAAGGAATAACATGGAGGACATTAGGAGAAGGAAAGGAAAAGTGAATTGGGGGAAATCAGAGGGGGAGACAAACCATGAGAGTCTGTGGACTCTGAGAAACAAACTGAGGGGTTTAGAGGGGAGGGGTTGGGGGGATGAGTGAGCCTGGTTGTGGGTATTAAGGAGGGTATGTTTTGCATGGAGCACTGGGTGTGGGACATAAACAATGAATCTTGGAACACTGCATCAAAAACTAATGATGTATTTTATGGTGACTAGCATAACACAATTAAAAAAAAGAACATCTGTTAAAAAAAAGAATTATTATGATAGATATAGTCCAATCAGGGAAATTTACTGAAACATGCAAGTCACAATCCTGCTTGATATGGTCTTTAATTTCACATCACTAGCTTAAATACTAAATATTCTCATTTATTAATCTTATTTTTTTTCAGGTCATTTATTAATCTTAGTTTTAGGCCCATAGAGAATTATTTTTTTAAATTCTTACCAATAATCTCTATTTTCAGCTCATTGATAAACACATTGAATTTCTAGATCAGTGTGTGTATGTGTGTGTATACATATATACACAATTATATGTAATAAAAATTACATATAATTTTTTGATGTCACACAAAGACACTAATTCATTCATCTTTAATTCAAAAATGGAAGTTCAGCAATAGTAGCAGGCAACTGGAATTTATGATGAGAAGATGGATTAGTTGTGTCTCCTCTTGAAATGGCATTGAACTTTATTCACCCTTACAAACAACTCTACTTGCTCACAAATATGAACAGTCACATATTTCTTCTTTGACAACACGGGAGACGAAATACAGTAATAATTGTAATGTGCATATAACATCTGTAGCTTCTGAGCCAAGAAACATGTATATAAAGGGAGTCTTCTCTCAAAGTCTTCTAGAATTTCAGAGGTTGGCTAGCCCTGTCCTTTCTTATCTTTTATTAATGGTTACTTGTTCTTAATAATATGCTTTTATTATAATTCTCACTTACCTGGGTATGTACAGTAAGTGATTTCCAGTAATACTGCCTGTCCTCAAGTATATAATTTTATACATACATAAACATTTTAAAAGATGGATTTCTAGAATTGGAATTTCTGGCCACAAATGTTTATGCACTTATAACTTTAATAGATATCTCCAAGTTCTTAGAAAAGAACTTTGCTCATGTATACACTCACAAATACTCTTTGAAATTTTTATTTCTCTGAAAACTTCCCAACACTGGGCCTTACTGAGTTCAATTAAAATACTTTTTAAAATATTGTAGGTTAGAAATATATTTTAAAGTCTTTTAATTTGGTTAAATAATGCTGAACTTTAGTACAGTTTTACATTTGCATTCATGATCATTTTGACTTTTCAGTGAAAAATGCATTTTTTCTTAAGATATTTTTACATTTTGAAAAGCATACTGTATTTGCTTTTCCTCTATTTGAAAGGAATCGCCTTCTCTTTTGTAAATCGATGGCCTATTCCTCATAGGACTGCTCCACTACTCTCTCCTCACACATTCACTGCACCATATCCCAGCCACATCAAAAACATTGGAACAATGTTGCAAGAAAAATCAAAGGCATACCTCTATGTTAACGTCTCTTCTTTCTTTGCTGGGTCTTATTTCAAATTCTTCTCATCACTGTCCATATACCTGTCACCTCTGCCCTCTCTCTGGTATCCTGAATGTTATCATCCCAAATCAAGAATTATGGCAAGATAGCCATATAAGATTTTATCTTTAAAAACTCCTCTCTCTTCCTGACTTCCAGGTAAATGATCAAAAGATGTTTCTGACATATCAGGGATTTCAACTTGTATCCACATATAACACAGGAATATTATATTAATGAAAGAGCAGTCACCCAATTCTTTTGTTTTTCTCTGAAATTTCAACATGATCTAAACACCTCTTAAGAAAATTGCTATAGAATCCCTGAAGGATCTAGTTAGGAAGTAAGACAGGTGCTAGACCAGTTGGAGGTCACTTTTTATCCTCTGGTGCCACCAGTTGTCCCCACTCACCATAGATCCCACTCCATTATCAAGATCCCCCACCAGAATGGGACATTTGTTACAACTGACAGTCCTGTATTAACACATAATTATCACCCTAAGTCTGTAGTTGACAGCAATGTTCATTCTTGGAGTTGTGAATACTATGAGTATGGACAAATGGAAAATAATATGCATTCACCAGTATAATATCATACAGAGTACTTTCACTTCCCTAAATATCCTCTGTGCCCCACCGTTCATCCCTTCCTCTCCAACCCTCGGGAACTACCTACCTTTTTGCTGTCTCCATACTTTGGCCTTTTCTAGAATGTCATGTAGGTGGAATCATAGCCTTCTCAGGTGGTTTCTTTCACTTAGTGATATGCATTTAAATATCCTTAATGTCTTTTCATGGCTTAATAGCTCATGTCTTTTTAGCTCTGAATAATATATTGCCTGAATGTACTGCAGTTTATCCATTTATCTACTGAAGGGCATCTTCATTCCTTCCAAGTTTTGACAATTATGAAAAAAGCTGCTATAAATATCTGTGTGAAGTCTTTACATGGACACAAGTTTTCAATTCCTTTAAGTAAATACAAAAAGGCTAAATCATAGGGTAAGTGTGTATTTAGTTTTATGAGAAACTGCCAAAATGTTTTCTGAAATGGCTGTGTCATTTTGTGATCACACCACCAATGAATGAGAGTTCCTGTTGTCCCACATCCTCATCACCATTTGGTGTTGTCTGTGTTCCAGATATGGCCAGGAGGTGTGTATTTGTACCTCATTGTTATTTAAATTCACATTTCCCTGATGACATATGAGATAGGGCATCTTTTCATATGTTTATTTTCCATCATTATAGTTTCTTTGTGAGTTGCATGTTAAAGTCTTTGGCTCATTTTTCAATCAGATTGTTTTCTTACTGTTGAGTTTTAAGTGTTGTTTGTATATTTTGATAACAGTTTTTTCTTAGCAGATGTGTCTTCTGCAAATATTTTCTCCATGTCAATGGCTTGCCTTGTCATTCTCTTGATTATTTTTTAATATAAGTAAAATAGAGATTAGAAACAGTTCCCCAGGCCATTGCCATCATTGTGTAACATGTTGCAGAATTTCTACACAATGAAATAACAGGGAAAAAATTAGGCAGAATGTCTATTATAAAAGAACAACAACATGATGTCTTGAATCAATGAATGCATATAACTGAGGAAAATAAAATAAACCACAACAGCAATTGCTTTGCATGTCAGTGTCTTCTCCATATGAAGAAGTTTATTCTTTATCACTAGAATATTGGCTAGCATGAACCTTAAGAGTGACACGAATTTTTTTTAAAAGATTTATTTATTTATTTATTTGAGAGAAAGAGAGAGAGAGAGCGTGAGCCAGAAGGGAGAGGGGCAGAGGGAAAGGGAGACAAGCAGACTCCCTGCTTAGTGGAGAGTCCAATGTGATCCCAGGACCCTGAAATCATGACCTGTGCCTAAATCAAGAGTGGGAGACTTAACGGAGCCACGCAGGTGCCCCAAAAAAGACATGAATTCTTTTACAACTGAGAAAAATCATCCCGTTTTAGAATACTAGATGGAAACAGGAAAAAAGTGGAGGCAGATGAGAAAGTTAGAAGGGCACCCACATTATTGAGTTTTAATGATGACCTACATGAAGGCTGGTAGCTGTAGGGATGATTTAAATATAGAGAACTTAAGAAGTAATAAGACATTTGTATCAAAGGATTTTGATTATTTGGTGATTAGAAATGAGGGGGGGAAAAAAGAAGAGAAAAAGAAAGAAAGAAAAAAGAGAGGAAGAGAGAGAAAGAAAGAAAGAGAGAGAGAGAAAGGAAATGAGACAATGATATTTTCTTTTTCTTTTTTTTTAAATATTTTATTTATTTATTTATTTGACACAGAGAGAGAGATTACAAGTAGGCAGAGAGGCAGGCAGAGAGAGAGAGAGGAGTAAGCAGGATCCCTGCCGAGCAGAGAGCCCGATGTGGGCCTCGATCCCAGAACCCTGGGATCATGACCTGAGCCGAAGGCAGAGGCTTTAACCCACTGAGCCACCCAGGCGCCCGAGACAATGATATTTTCACTTGTAGAAATAGGTATGAGGGAAAACAACATAAAGGGCCCTGATGAGTTGAATGTGGACACGCTGAACTTGATAATTTTTTTTAGGATTTTTTATTTTTAAATAATCTCTGTACACAATGTAGGGTTCGAACTCACAGCCCCAAGATCAAGAGTTGCATGCTCTACTGACTGAGCCAGTCAAGTGCCCGTGAACTTGATATCCTTGTATAATGTTACAGAACAAACATCTGTGAGTACTTATATATAATGGTCTGGAGTCCTAGAAAATTATTTGACCTGAATATAGAGGTAAAGGAATTAGAAGCAAAGCTATTACAGGGAATTATTTCTAGAAGCAAGTATCATTCCAAGTGTCCTATATATGTGTATTGACATGTAATCTCCATGACAGCTGAATGAAGTGGAATAATATTATTGAATTCTCATGGCAGAGGATTAACCTGAAACACAAAGAGGTATGTGCATTGCTCAACATCACAAATCTTGTAATTAGCGGTGTTGAGGCTTGAACCTAGGCAATTTATAGCAGGGTCCAAGCTCTGAAACCTAGCATTGTATACTGGTCCTCAAAAGATACTAATTGAAATCATGAGAAGAGATGATACAATCAGAGATAACCTCTAAAATAATAAAATGGCCTGAGATTCAAACTTTAATGTAAAAATCAACATTGAATAAAGCCAAACTAACAGAAATGGAAAGTAGAGTGTTCATTACCAGCAGCTGCAGGTGGAGAAAATGAGATGTTGGTCAAAGTATACAAACTTCCAGGCACAGGATGTGTACATTCTAAGGATCCGATGTACATCATGATGATTAAAATTAACAATACTGTACTGTATACTTGAAAGTTGCTAAAAGCATATCTTAAATGTTCTCAGTACAAACAAAAGTAATTGTGGGAGTTGATGGATGTATTAACTAACCTTATCATTACAGTGAACATTTATATATATACATATATATGTACATATTCATATATATAAAGAGAGAGAGAAAACATATATACAATCATCACATTATACACCTTAAACTTACTCAGGCTCATGCGTAAATTACATTCAACAGGGTGGGGAAAAATCTTGGCAAAAAGAGAGAAGACTGGGAAGGGAATAGGAATGGATAGAAATGGACCCACCCAAAATGCCGAAGGATAGCCATGGAGTCAAGGGCCAGAATATCCAAGAGAACTGAATTTCTCAAGAACGAGAGAATGGTGGGCTGGTAGTGCACAAGCCAACCCCAAGTGACGTGTCATATAGGAATAAAAAATATTGACTGTGCTTAGCAATTCAGTTCTCTGATGATCTTGCTGTTAGAGCAATAGCAAGGGGTGCTGTTGAACAGTTTGAAGGTGTAAGAAAGAAACATTACCAAAAAACCCTCAAGTGGTGGCCTGTCTTATGAATTTGAGGTATCATCTTAAAACAGTTAACCTTTCCAAATTCTGAAAATAAACATGTTATTGTAACGTGGGCACGATCCCCAGGGTTCTCACAATCTATACAATTCTATGCTAAAAAAGGATCTACTTCATTATTGTTATCATGAGTCCAAATATCTCTTCACTGAAATATACTAGGGAGCAGAGGACAGGGTTCGAGGGAAGCTATTTCCTATCTTGGCACATTAGGAATCACGCACCAGTTGGTGCTCCAAGGGAAAAAAAAATGACCAATTTATTTTGTTCTCTCCGAATTTCATGGCAAATGGCCCGTACAGAAACAACAGATGCCCCTACTAACTTGATGTCTTCTCTGAAACACAGAAACTAAGGAAATTATAACTTATACTTTTAAAGGAGAAATAAAAATAAAAAATCGCACATGAATGTAAATGAAATATATGAGTGATCGGAAACTCACACGAGAATTTACATTTCATAAAATATTTCTGAAGCAGCAGTCTTGCGTCTTAAAAGTAAATGAGCCTAGATATATTAAAAATATTCCGATACCATTAAAACATTATAAAAGGTTTCTTAACATCTGTGGCTTTTATTGCTTCTGCCTCAAAATAATATGTTTATAGGCTGACATTTTGTACCCATGTTGCAGTAACTTTGGGACCAGGAGGTATGAACTTCACACAGCATTCTAAATGAATTTCATAAACACAAATCCTGGGGGCATAGAGGATCCAAAGCAGCCCTTTATCTATAAATCAATTTTGATGTTCCAATAAATATATGCTTCTCATGGAAACAATGGTGGTCTAAAAAGTATTCTTTCAAAAAGAATTCTACACTAAAAGCCTTTGAAACTGAACATTCAAAAAAACCTCAGAATTGCATTAAAGATAAATGTGATCACATTTAGCAAACATCTATTGCACAAATACCACTTACAAATACTGTTGCAGATTCCTGCCTTCAGTTCAGAACCAAGAGGAAGACCCGGACGGGAAGCAATTACATACAAAATAACATGACAATAAACACAACGGGGGTGTCTATCATTTGCTGTGAAATGCAAATCCACTTACTTTGAAAATTTCTCCAAAAATTGTATAATTTTATAGCATAGGAAATAATGTCCTATATATTATCTGCCTTTGGGGACAACTTTCTTGGCTCAACAGTTGATAATAAAAATTTGCCGCACTGATTTGGAGTTTGGGGCCCATGTTAATTCTAAGAGCTCTTGAAGATAATTTTCCAGCTTCCAGAAGAGCCTTCATGGTCAGCTGCTAAAACAACCAGTGCTCTTAACTCTGGAAGTGACGACAGATGAATTAGATGCAGGTTTCCTCAAGTGCATCAAGATGGGTAATGTTCTACTCTCTATAATTATTAGCACCATCCCTGAGTGATTTAGCTCTAACATAGTCCTGTAAGATTGTTGCTTTTCCTAATTTACTCACCACACAGTGTCTATGGCTAAACTCCTACATAAGCCTAGTTACGAATGTTAGACCCCACATCCTGTCCCACCATAGCCTATGCTATGATATCCAAAGATCTTTCTGTAGATACACTGCACAAAAATTGATATGCATTTTACCTTCAAGCAGAAGTTAAAGGAAACTATATAATAAACTTGACATCTCCTGTATAGTCTACATATAAATTCCTGAGTAGGGTGAAGGGAGGGGCAAGACTGACGAGAATCAGTGGACCTTCACTATAGCTTTAAAATACTTAATTATGGGAGTGCCTGGATGGCTCAGTGGGTTAAACCACTGACTCCTGGTTTTAGCTCAGGTCATGATCTCATGGGATGGAGTCCCTCTTTTTTTATTTTTTTAAGATTTTATTTATTTGACAGAGAGAGAGAGAGATCACAAGTAGGCTGAGAGGCAGGCGGAGAGAGAGGAGGAAGCAGGCTCCCTGCCAACCAGGGAGCCCGATGCGGGCGTCGATCCCAGGACCCTGAGATCATGACCTGAGCTGAAGGCAGAGACTTTAACCCACTGAACCACCCAGGTACCTGGGATGGAGTCCCTCTTGCAGGCAGGTGTGGGGATCCAAACTCTGCATGGAGGACGGGGTCTGTTTGAGATTCTCTCCCTCTCTTTCCGCCCCTTGCCTTGCTCAAGGGCATGCATGCTCTCTCTCTCTAATAAATAAACAAAATCTTAAAAAAATAAAAATAAAATGTTTAATTATCCTGATGAAATTATTGCACAGGTTGAAAACATATCTTATCATTTTCTGAGTTATTTTTTGTGGGGAAATCCAATCCGCATACTCAGGACCTAATCAATTATTTAACCAGGATCCCTGGTAATTTTCATTGTTTGACTATAGGATGTAAACATGGACTCATCCCTAGATTGGAAGAAACTCTTCTTCAACCCAATGTGAAGCTAATGAGAAGAAATATTAATACAGTACTTGTGACAGCACAAGGCAAACTGTCATGTTTTGGAGCGAGACTTGAAAGCAGCTCATGCAAGTGGTGAAGCGGCTTGTCATCCCTGGATCTTGTAGTCTGTGGGCAGATTTGATAACAATCGTACTGACAGGTTGCAAAAAACGAAAACAAAGAATTGGGTAACAGGATATTGGCAAGAAGAAAAAGATTTTAAAGAATGAAAGAGTAAATGCATTTACAGCTTGACAAACACAACTTACTAAATATGAGTGCTGTCTTCCAAGAACCCAGGAGAACAGACACACGGAGGGAGAGCTGCTAAGTAGATCAAATTAAAGAATGAAAAATAAAGAAACCATATTTGCTCATATAGCCAGAAAGAAGGAGTATACGGTCAGCGAAAAGGTGGGGTGGGGGAATTTTCTTTTCATCTTTGAAATTAAAATGAATGAGAAGGTTTAATTTTAAACCATCTAAATAAATTAAACCATTATCTGCACACAAAGTAAATAAATCATGAATTTTATTATTTATGAAGATACTTGTTATAAATTTATATTTTGTTGTAGCTCCCTGTAATCTTTGGAACCTCTCTGTCTTCTGAGTTCTTGTTCTGGAAAATTGGACAATGAATTGGAAAGAGCACGGAAGGTGCTTTACTAAGGAACATGAAATGCTGAGTCCCTGGAGAAGGCATGGAACTTCTGCGCAGGCTGAGCCGAGGACAGAGAGATGAGTTTTCTGGGAGAGAAATCTCTGTTTTGTTCCTCTTATTCCCAATAGTCCTAGAATCACTAGATAGATGGTGAGGCTATCTTGCCTGGCTAAGTCTTAGCATGTCCCCAGAAAAAGTTATATATAGGTATGCATTGAAAATCAGGTTCCCACTGGAACTTCAAAAAAGCCATAAGTGCGTCCTACAGAGTTAAGAAAGGGTTCTAACTTAAGAAATCTGATGGAGAAGCACAAGAATAAAAATGCCACCAGAAAAATGGTGGGTCTTGGAAACTAAGATATACACCTCTTCTCCTCCACTCCTATTTTATTTTATTTTTTCAAGTATGATGATAAATAGGCTAGTGGGTCTTGGAAACTAAGATATACATACACCTCTTCTCCTCCACTCCTATTTTATTTTATTTTTTCAAGTATGATGATAAATAGGCTATAATTCTTCTGTATGTTTTCAGTATCTCAGTAACATTGTACATGGCTAAACTAGATTTATTAAATACGATGTGTTCTGGGAAGCCTGGGTGGCTCAGTTGGTCAAGCATCTGATTTTGGCCCAGGTCATGATCCCAGGGTCCTGGGATCCAGCCCAGTTTGGGCTCCCTGCTCAGCAAGGTGTCTGCTTGTCTCTCTCCCTCTCTCCCTCTGCCCCTCCCCTCCTCCTGCCCCTGCTCTGTCTCTCTTTCAAATAAATAAAATCTCTAAAAATAAATAAATAAACAGTATGCTTTCTATGATATGATAGTAAGAAAACTTGCCTGTGGCTATGTTGCTTATTCAAGCTGTTGACATTTTTATTTTTTTTTTAAGATTATTTATTTATTTATTTATTTATTTGTCAGAGAGAGAGAGAGAGAGAGAGCACAAGCAGAGGGAGNCGATATGATAGTAAGAAAACTTGCCCGTGGCTATGTTGCTTATTCAAGCTGTTGACATTTTTATTTTTTTATTTTTTTTAAAGATTATTTATTTATTTATTTATTTGTCAGAGAGAGAGAGAGAGAGAGAGCACAAGCAGAGGGAGCAGCAGGGAGAGGGAGAAGCAGACTCCCTGCTGAGCAAGGAGCCCGATGCGGGACCCGATCCCAGGACCCCAGGATCATACCTGAGTTGAAGGCAGACACTTAACCAACTGAGCCACCCAGGCATCCTGCTGTTGACATTTTTAGAGCAAAATCCAGGAAGGAGGGGCTACTTATTCCATATGATACCATAATCACATATATGTTACCAAGACTTTATCAAAGAAATAAAAGTGGCTAGTTTTATATTACATATCCTCAATTCACTCAGAATAAATAGTCATTCGAAGAGCACATAAGTAAGCAGCAAAACTTATGTAACTGGTTTTTTATTTAAGATCTTATTTATTTATTTGAGAGAGAGAGCACTGGTGGACGTGCCCAAGTCAGGGGGCGGGGCAGAGGGAGAAGCAGACTCCCCGCTGATCAAGGAGCACCATGTGGAACTGGATCCCAGGACCCTGAGATCATGACCTAAGCCAAAGGCATCTGCTGAACCAACTGAGCTACCCAGACATCCCAAAATTTGTGTAACTGTTATATGTTAGTGTGGAGCAACAGAAACAAATGTGCCCTTGGGTGAGACAAAAATGCTAAATGGGGCTGGAGTAAGAGGAATGTCTTTATTACAAGTAAAATAAAACCTTATCAAACCATTGCCCTCCAAATTCAGACCTTGGTTATGGAGAAGGCCCTGAAACTATTTTGCAATTTTTCTCTTCCCCCACCCCTTCCAGATAAATGAGGGGATCTTTCTCAGATATTGACAGTGTGCAACTTATGAGGTATCTGCAGGTACAGTCCACAGAGGTGTAACGGCACCCCTTAAGAATGCAGTTCCCAGCAGGTGCCTGGGTGGCTCAGTCAGTTACGTCTTTGACTCTTGATTTGGGCTTAAGTCATGATCTCAGGGTCATGAGATCAGGCCCCAGATCAGCTCTGTGTGCTTGGGATTCTCTCTCTCCCCCTCTCCCTCTGCCCATCCTGACCCCCACTCACATGTGTGTGCGCCCTCTCTCTCAAAAACAAACAAACAAACAACAAAAAAGAATGCAGTTCCCAGAAATTTCTCACATTCACGTTATTCCATACTGTCTCCAGCTGCTTATTAAAGTTACTATTTCAGTAACTTCAGATTAACATGTGGTATCTTCTCCCAAACTGAGTTTTCTGATGGGTCCAAGATAAGTCATTGCTTTTCCGTTTGTCCAGGCTTTGCTTACTGTAATGATGGGAGTGAGGACTAGCAAGCTGTTTACAGCTGGAGTTGAAATCAGAAATCTAAAGATTAATAAATATTATTGGCCTAACTATGCCAATATAACATTCCACTCCAGACTTTCTAGGACAATGAGGATGACATAGGGAATGAGTATATTTTCACTATAGACATAATGTGCAAAACCATACACATAAAACCTGCCTCAAGGGGTATAATGTAAGAATAGGAATAACGTATCTAGATCTTGCTTTTCATAGAAGTGGTCTAGACAGGGGTGCCTGGGTGGCTCAATTGGTTAAGCATCTATCTGTCTTTGGCTCAGGTCATGATCTCAGGGTCCTGGAATCAAGTACCACCTCAGGCTCCCTGCTCAGCTGGGAGTCTGCTTATCTCCCTCTCTCTCTGCCCCTTTGCCCATTCACACTTTCTCTTTCTTAAATAAATAAATAATTAAATAAATATTCTTCAAAAAGAAGAAGANCTGCCCCTTTGCCCACTCACACTTTCTCTTTCTTAAATAAATAAATAATTAAATAAATATTCTTCAAAAAGAAGAAGAACAAGTGGTGATCTAGACAAAGAACAAAAGTCAAGTATGGATCCAAATAGCAGAGGATTAAAACCAAAGAGGTGATAATTAAAAGGCGTGAGGCTGGATGTCAAGATGTGAGGAATCATGGATTTGAAGCCCAGAGTTCACAGGCATTTTTTTCCTGAGTGTTATCATAGGTGTGGGACATACATGGAAATGTCCTAACAGAGGAAAGACCAGCTCCTTTTGGGTGATTTCTGTCACACAAGACTTGTGAAGCTCCTTCTTATTTTCTTTTTAGGCTATTTGGTAAGAGTGCAGTGTATTCAGTACAAACTAAACGTACACTTGAATGATTTACCACCTCATCACTGAAGTCTGAATTCTCATCTGGTCGAAAGTGCCTAGAGTCTTAGATATAAAATCAAAGAAAGTTTTCATCCTTCAGGTATAGGGAAGTCATAGTTCTCAAAAGTTGTCATACGGGGCGCCTGGGTGGCTCAGCGGTTTAAAGCCTCTGCCTTCGGCTCAGGTCATGATCTCAGGGTCCTGGGATCGAGGCCCACATCGGGCTCTCTGCTCGGCAGGGAGCCTGCTTCCTCCTTTCTCTCTGCCTGCCTCTCTGCCTACTTGTGATCTCTCTCTCTCTGTCAAATAAATAAATAAAATCTTTAAAAAAAAAAAAAGTTGTCATACGTAAATCAGGTGCCATATTATGAAGCAGAGTTTAATGTGCTGTCAGATTTAAATTTGGGTGAGGGGAAGCTCTTGTCTGGGGCTCTTAGACAGCTTTTGAGAAATTAGTGTCACCTAGAAGCATTTTATTGACAATTTAATGATTGAGTTTTCTTCTGCTAAGGGCAGGAATTTAAGGTGAAAGCAATGTCACTAATATTAAACACCACTTTATCATCCTGAAAGGCAAGTTATTTCAAGTCTGAGTCTCTTTGGAAACCTTTGAAAAAATTGTTTGCATTCTGGAGCATGTCGGTTTTATGCCAGGTTTTGCCAAAGATTGCCAGCTCTGTTGATCCAGAAATTACATTGTATAATTGTGGTTTCATAAGAAATCATGTCCCCAAATATCCTCCTTTAATGTTCTATCAAGAGGTGCTCACTGTTCTATTTTGGGGGGGGTTATACTAATACTGAATATACCCACAATATGACAGGAATAAGAATTAGACTCAATTTATCACAGCAACTAGGAATAGTAACATCAAATTTAAATTTACCTAGAATAATCTGATGGTTCTATATCTGCATTAAAATCCAATAACTAAAATTCATCCCCATATCACTCTCTAATTTAGCAAATGGGGCAATTAATCTAATTTTCATCTCTGAATAAGCTCAAAGCTGCATTAATAAAGCAAAACTCATGAGTTCCATCTCTGCTGCGCTGGCATTAGCCTCTGTGTATTATCTGCAGTGGTGGCTGTCTTACTAATATCTGGAGAAAAGCAAACAAACAAACAAGTAGTGGTGACTGAAAAGCAAAGAGAAGTAGGAAAAATTTAGAAGACGATCAACACTGGGAGGAAAGACTCACAAGGAGATGAAGGCCCCCTTTTATTTCTCTTTTGTATTTTTTTTTAAGACTTTATTTCAGGGGCGCCTGGGTGGCTCAGTTGTTAAGTGTCTGCCTTCAGCTTAGGTCATGATCCCAGGGTCCTGGGATCGAGTCCCTCAGTGGGCTCCCTGCTCAGCAGGAAGCCTGCTTCTCCCTCTCCCACTCCCCTGCTTGTGTTCCCTCTCTTGCTGTGTTTCTGTCAAGTAAATAAATAAAATCTTTTAAAAAAAATAATTAAAAAGAAGACTTTATTTCTTTATTTGAGAGAGAGAGCAAGAGTAGGGAAGAGGGGCCAAGGGAAAGGGAGTAGACTCCCTGCTGAGCAGGGACCCCCCCCCCAACAGGGGTTTTGGGGGGGTGGGGCTTGATCCCAGGGCCCCAGAATCTTGACCTGAGCCAAAGGTAGACACTTAACTGACTGAGTCACCCAGGAGCCCAGGAGCCCCTCTCCTTTGTGTCTTTTTACTCTTCTGACTTTGCACCCAAGAATTGAATCCAGTTAGACACAGTATTGCAAATGCACCATTGAAACCCTCATTGAAACTTGCTTTCTTTTTGGCCATAGAAACCAGAGGGAAAAGCTCCAGTGAACAGATAGGTGAGGAGGGAATTTGGGAACAGAGAGAGCCAAAGAAGCAAATCCTGTATTTCTGATGTGAACACAGTTCTCAGCTTGACTTTTGAATGTATGTGGGAAAGCAGACCCAACCTTACACCACAGATGCAGAATCCCCAAAGTGAGTCATGAACTACATGCATGGTTCTGGGTCTAAAATCAATCCCTTCGATCATTATAGACCATCCTTGTTTTTTTAATGGGAACCTGACATTTTAGGTGATGCTTTGTGGCAACTCTGGGTACAGTACCCCTTCTTCCAGAACCCACTTATGTATGTATGTATGTATGTATGTATGTATGTATGTATTTTAAGATTTTATTTATTTATTTGACAGAGGGGGAGAAAGAGACAGCGAGAAAGGGAACACAGTAGGGGGAAGGAGAGGAAGAAGCAGGCTTCCCGCTGAGCGGGGAATCTGATGTAGGGCTTGATCCCAGGATGCTGGGATCATGACCTGAGCCAAAGGCACACACTTAACGGCTGAGCCACCCAGGCGCCCCATGACCTCTTTTATTTTTTTAGTAACTGGCTGGATTATCCCTGTGAAGAATATACTCCACCCTACATGTGAAGCCTTAGATGTTGCTCCTCAAGGAGGCACAATTTTGAGCATCAGCCCAGGCCCCCTGAGGTGACAGTGGTAGGCATCTGTTTCTCTTTCTCCCTTCTTGACTCTACACTCCACTAATGGCCAGCTGATTGTTCTTTTGTTGTGAGCTAGGTCCTAAACGGCTCCACAAACGAATCTAATTGTGGCTTCTTTGAAGGAATAGTGTCTGAGGTCTGTGTTTCATGGTTTTTGGCTCTAGAAGGTCTCCTCCCAACTCTCCTGTTCCCTAGCTCTTATTACTGAATTTTCATAGATTTCCTTGAGAAGGCATTTCTTCGTTGCTCTTTGCCCTTAACATCTAAAATCATATAATTCACCAGGGAGTAGATCGGTGGAGGTTCCTTTGTTGCCAAAAATTGACCCTCAGGAATGTAATGTATCTAATGTTCAAAACTCAATAAATGCATTTATGATATTAACAGAATCATGAAAATATAATTTAATAGCCATCCATGATTTTTAAATGCTAAGCCAACTAAAATAATAAGAAATATATACAAGCTGATAAAAAACATTTATGAAAATTCAACATAATACATAATGATAAAACATTAAAGTGTTTCCTTCATATATATATATATATATGGCATATATGCCAAATTTAACCATTTCTATACAGCATTTTACTGGTCATTCTAGCTATTATAATAAAATAGGAAATTAAAAGAAAATCCATAATATTCATAATGAAATAAAACTTGTTCTCTTTTGATATAATATATTTACATCCAGGAATCAACAAATCAGTTCTAAAAGTAAGACATAAATTTAGCAAGGGTATAAATTTGGTATACAAAAGTCAATTGCATTCTTATGTAAGTACCAGATAATTGGAGAAAAATAAATTTTAAAAATTCCATTTACGGTACTGCTCAAAAATCTATGAGATACCATGGATGAATCTGACACACTATATCCAGGATCTCTACACTGAAATTTACAAAACAATACAAGGAGAAATGACAGAAGATGTGGATAAGAGATATACTATGTTCACATATAAGAATCCATTTAAGGGCGCCTGGGTGGCTCAGTGGGTTAAAGCCTCTGCTTTCGGCTCAGGTCATGATCTCAGGGTCCTGGGATCGAGGCCCGCATCGGGCTCTCTGCTCAGCAGGGAGCCTGCTTCCCCCTCTCTCTCTCTGCCTGCCTCTCTGCCTCCTTGTGATCTCTCTCCCGCTGTGAAATAAATAAATAAAATCTTTAAAAAAAAAAAAAAAAGAATCCATTTAAGATTCCAATTATCCGCAAATTAATCTACAGGTTAAACACAACCTAAATCAAATTCTATCTGGAATTTTTTTTCCTAAAAATTGCAATTCTTTCCCAAGCTTCAAAAGACATAAAGAGTTCTAAACTAAACAAATGTATGGGCCACTTGATTTTCAAAAAGTGTCAACACCATTCTGGAAATGAATGTTGTTTCAACACTCCTGTAGATTCAACTGTATATTCATATGGAAAACAATAATCATCAAGCATTAACTCACACATGCACACACACACAGACATACATACAAGTTGTAATGAATCATACGCCTAAATGTAAAACCTGAAAATTGAAAATTGTAAAAATCAGAAGTGAAAATGTTTGAACATGGAAAGATTTCTGCACTAGAGCCCCAGGTATGCAAATCCTAAGAATAAATAAAGATAAATTGGACTTATCATAATTAAAATTCAACAAATTAAAAGGCAGACCTCAGAGAGCAAATTTCTTGAAATACAAAGACTCTTAAGACTCAGTAACAGTAATAAAAACAACCTAATAGAGATGGTCAGAAAGATCTGAGCAGACATGTCACGTCAGAAGATGCATGAATTGCCAACAAACACACTGAAATGTTCTACATATTTAAGGTAAATGAAAATTAAAATCACCATGGAAAGCCATATTATATCCATTAAAATGGATAAAATATAAAACATAGACAATACCTTGTGTTAACAAACATGTGTGGCAATGAGAAGCATCCTACACTGCTATTAGAAATGTAAAATAATAATACATGGGGCGCCTGGGTGGCTCAGTCATTTAAGGGTCGGACTCTTGATTTCAACTCAGGTCATGATCTCAGGGTCTTGGTGGAATGAAGCCCGTTGTCAGGCTCTGCATCCATCCAGGATTCTGCTTGAAATTCTCTCCCACCCTCTCTCTCTACCCCTCTCCCTCACTCGTTCTCTCTCTCTCCAATAAATTTTTTTTAAGATTTTATTTATTTATTTGACAGAGACAGAGAGACACAGCAAGAGAGGGAACACAAGCAGGGGGAGTGGGAGAGGGAGAAGCAGGCTTCCCGTGGAGCAGGGAGCCTGATGCATGGCTTGATCCCAGGACCCTGGGATCATGACCTGAGCCTACAGCAGATGCGTAATGACTGAGCCCCCCAGGTGCCCCTACATAGTCTTTTAAAAAAGAAACGTAAAATAATACATGGAAAAGCAGTTTGGCAATTTCTAAAAATTTTGAACATACATCTGCCATAAGTCCCAGCACGTAGTTCCTAGGGGTGCACCTAAGAGGAATGAAAGCAAAACCACATAAAGATTTTTGTGCGCATGTTTATAACAAATTTATTTGAAGAAACAAATAGATAGAAATAACCACATGATTCTGAACAGGTGAATAAATGAATAAACAATTCGTGCTGTAGCCACACAACGGAATGCCGGGGAGCAATAGAAAGGGGTGACCTACTGTAATGTGCAACAGTAGAGAGACCAAACAGTTACGCCGAGTGAAAGAAGTCAGACCGTACTGAGTACGTACTGTGTAAATTCATTTAGACAAAATCCTGGAGAATAAAATCTAATCTATAGTAAAAGAAAACAGTTCAGTGGTTTCCTAGGAAGAACAATGGGAGGAAAAACAAACTGCAGATGGGCATAAGGAAAGTTTATGGGGTGAGCAAAATGTGCCTTATTTGGACCATATTGATGGTTTTCCAGTATATCCATAGGTCAAAACTCAGCAAATAGTATACAATAATAAGTGCAGTTTATTATACATCAATTATCACTCTATAAAATAGTGGAAACAACGTATTTTCAAACATATTTTCATTGGCTATAATACATGATCTTAACTCTAATGCATTCTCTGGCATCTAATTGGAATCCATGTAGAAGTTACAGCTTCAGAAGTGAATAGGATACAACACGTACTTTTTCATCTATTAAAATTAAGTGTAAAATAGAATGGAAAAAAAAGTTTAACAGATACAAAGTATCCAAAAGGCAAAGCACCATGTTTTGGATCAAATTTGAATGTAATGCTGGAGTAAAAGTAGCCTGTTAGCCTCAGGTGAGACTGGAGGACTTTTGTAGAGGGGCCTGTAAGAAATAGAATATTTTCTTTCCTTACTTGTTCTATTTTTCCTTCCTTCAATACCATTTCTTTCCTTTGTCTCTTCCTTTCTCCTCTACCCTTTCTTAAAATTTTTTTATTATCTTCTCTCTGATCTGCATACTTTTCTTTTTCAATATTGTTTTTGTCTTGTATCTCATCTTTGTTTTTTATTTGTATCCATACAAGGTCCTATTTTTCATATTTTCATTATTTTCCATTTATTTCTTCTTTCCCTTTATTGCTCTTATCGTAAAATGTCTTTAGTTTTATACTTTTTATCTCACGATCTTAATTATATACTTTGAAACATAATTAAAAGAATCAGTATACCACTGTTTTCTGCATTTTTATGATATCTACAATTTTCAGAGCAATTGTAGCAGTCTTACTGTTATCATTGTTGTCACAGATGAGGACAATGACTCCTGCAGGAGTTCATATTCATAATTTGCCATAAGTACAACTGGTTGAGGTAACATTTATATCCAGGTGTTTTCAACACTCATTTACTATACTTCATTGTTAGCGAATCTCCTGCATGATACTCTACACTGAAAATGACATTATAACATTATGTCTAACTACTTAAAAATCCTGGCAGGAGTTCCCCATTTGATTAACTAGAGTGATATTTCTTTTGGTTGGCATCAGAGGGAGGAAGCACTCTTACACATTTTTTAATAAATACTGAAAGCACAGCTTGCATTATCAAAATCAGCATTATACTGATAAAGAGACAAGATATGAATTTTCATTTCATAGTATTAATCACTTAGGAAAACACTATGTATGTAGAATTCAGTGTTCCCAGATTAATACCTTAAAATAGTTTTTTTTTCCTTTTCTTAAAGATTTATGAACAGAAGCATAGTAATACAACCCATGGAGGATTTATAAATGATCTCAGAAACATGCTTTTTGTATATAATATAAGGTCACTTGGGTATGATTTTTTTTTATTCAGAAAATAAAGAGGGGAATGCATATTTTCAAAGTTTTTCACCTAGTAAGTATCTATGATAAAGTTCAAATACTGACAAAAAATATTTAAGAGGTAAAATCTAGGTATGGCCTCAAATGTTCACAGTCATCATCTTAAAAACCGTTCTTCAATATATCTACTTTATTGATCACTATACCTTTAATAATTTGACTCTGGCAACATATGGCAGTCTTTAAATTCTTATGTAAATATTCCATATTACCTACCTTAATAAATCCTTTAAATTGATGGCAAACTTGGTTGTATAATTTTTAATTTAACTTAATATTTATGTGACCAAACAATTTTTATTCAAAAAATTATTAAAATATAAAAACTAAGCAAAGCCTCTATTAGCTTTTATTCCAGGCTCTGGTCAGAAGAAGAAGCATACGAAAAATTTCTGTCATAGGGATGAAACCCCAAAGATGAAGTAATTACAATAATAGTTGCAATCTTTAGCAATTATCACCTTAACATTTGAGATCTGGCACATGATTATGAAACACCAACAGTCATTATTTGCAACCTCATTAAGTAGGAGGAAAGGCAACGTTTTCAAATTTCCTTGTAAATATTTATATGCTGCTCCTTTGACCAGAGTCAATCATTGACTTTTACATAAAATTTTCATTTTACCTCATTTACAGCTCATTTATAGGAATGATGGCAGGATATTATTTCATTCAACTTAATTTTCATGCATATATTCTCTGTTAATTGAATTCGCTTTTCATAAAGTGTTACTTTTTGCTTAATATTGTTTTCTTTTCTGTGTCATTCATCTCTCTTTTGAACCCCTCTTTATTTCTATAGTCACAATGAACTTGACAATGTATATTTCTTTCTATGAAGGAATGAGAACAGTGAAATAATTTAGTTCAGGTCACTTTTTTTTAATATTTTGCATTAAAAGGCAATAATCCTAATTCTAATGAAGTATTTGTTGTGGCCTATATTTAATTATGGCACACAGGGCATGACAGAGGATTTAATAAACTCAAAGCCACCAGCATGCTGAGAAGCATCCTGGAGAAACAGTGCGTAAGACTGAGGTTCAGAAGATTACTCAGTGGACAGAGTTTTGATAAAAGCTTCCATTTCCTACTGGAATTCTTTCCTAAGCCTCAAACATGAACTTGAGTACATAGGAGTCTATTATTAGAATGTAGTAGTCTATTAACTTAGACTCCCCTCAGTTGACCAAGAGCAAAATCCAACCTCCAGAGAGGAAAGAGGGTAGGAAGGCCCAGCCAAGATATAGGCAGATAGCCCAGTTCATGGCAGTAAGATGAAAGCATAGAAAATAGAGTAGACAGGTCAGCCCACGACCAGGTACACTAGCCAAAGCTTTACTAGCAGAGCCTACATGAGTGGTGGTTGCCTCTATTAAGAGGCAGGAACTGATAATGATTGAAATGCATAATTATCTTAAAGTTCTAAAAACAGCTGGATAGAATTTAAATGTTTGAAGAATAACCAGATACAGTTTCCTACATAAAAAAAGCAAGTTTCTACCTTTATACTGTGAACCCTGTAAAAGGACTTTACCAAAATGAGTATAGTCTACAAGTCCAACAGCACAACATCAGTGTTTAGTGTAAAAGAGAAGGTTTGCTGTTGTGGTGATGATATCTGGAAACAAGATGAAAACAGGCTGTTGAGTTTTTAGACTTATTTCTAGAATAGGCTGTTTCTCCATAAAATTGTTTCCTTGTTTCTTGTCTTTTTTTTAAAAGAAATTGTAGGTGGGTGGGGTATGGGTGAAATAGGTGATGAGGATTTAGGAATGTACTTGTGATGAGCATCAGGTGACTAAAATAAAAACTTTAAAAAAAAAATAAGAAAGAAGTGTGGTGGCACCTGGGTGGCTCAGTAGGGTAGGCATCTGACTCTTGACCTTGGGCTCAGGTCACAATCTCAGGGTCGTGAGATCTAGTCCTGTGTGGGGCTACATGCTCAGAGGGGAGTCTGCTTGAGATTCTCCCTCTCCCTCCCTCTGCCCCTCCCCCACTAAATAAACAAACAAACAAATAAGTGAATAAATAAAATCTTTTTAAAAAGAAATTTTAAATCACCTTTACAAAATATCAGTATTAATTTAAAACACTGTTGAACATTATTTAATTGATGAGGGAGGCTTCCTTCCATGGTTTAGTTTGTATCTATATACCTACCAGAAGGTGGTGTTGCCTTCATCATGGTCAGTGTATGTATCACAGTTAAGAAGCCCAAGCAAAGTAAAAAGCGACCCATTCACCCATTCTTCTAAGATAATTGTGATCAGTACCACTTACTGTCTTGGAATAAATCAGGTAGGAAGACTAGAAAAGTAGCATTTTTTTCAACTGCAAACATAAGCAAACTTGAGCACAGAGCACGGGTATTCGTCTCCCACCTCCAGAACTAATACTCAGCTGTGGGGTACACGCCCCACTCACACCACGGAGAAGGGCTCAGGAAAACAGTCCACTGGGCGGCCTTGCTACTAACTGCTTATAGCGTCGACTCCCCTCGCTACTCTTGTGTTTATCATCTTATTCTCAAAGCACGCTATCTAAATTTGATCTGGATGCCGACTTCCTGTCTCTTCCATGCTTGCAATCGGACATATTTTCTCATATATGGATGGATTCTTACATCTTCCTCAAATCTTACTGTCTCTTCTAGAGTAACGTCCTCCTACTCTTGGGAAATGATCTGATAATAGCCACGTACATCCTATATGGGACATAGCTGTTTCATTCATTCATTGTTTCATCCTGGAATATTTCTACTTGAATACCTCTGTGTAATTACAGAATACAAAGGTTTATTCTCTCTTAAGTTGAGTCACACGCATGTAACTTGAGCAGATCATTCTGGAAGATAGGAAGTCTTTATTGATGTGTAAACAGTAGGTGAATTTAAATACTGGAAAAAGTCATTGTAAAGTATTTATTACCAGTGTTACTTAAAAGATTTCCAGGAGCCTTAATTTCAAATATCATCCATTTTGGCTCAGAAACCAGTTGAAGTAATTAAAAATATAAACTATCTTTTAAAATTATACCAGATGTGCCAAGACTTATTTGCTAAACTATGTTGATTTAGATCTGAAATGTTTGCTTGTATTTACATCAAATTATTGAAGATTTGTAAACAGATTTTAATCAGGTTGATTGAAACAATTCAGTAAGTCAGCAGATGTTCACGTATTACTAACATGTACCAATAAGAGTATAGAGATTATTTTTTCTGGAATTTGGAGATGGATAATACAACACAAACAACACTTCTGACCTCACCTACAGAGATCAGAAGTTTCTGGTGTTTGTATTAGCAAGTTTTGATGTATCAACAGCATTTAAAATGTGATACAATGAAAATCATCATGTCCAAAGTAAATGTGGGCTTGTCATTTTGTATCTTACAATGCATTTTAAAATGGAGAAATGCTCACTATTCCTGGGGGAAAAAAAGCTAACTTTTTTGTTGTTTATTACATCTTTTAATAATTTATCATCAAAGAAACCAAACTGTCAAAAATCACTGAGGCAGAACTGGCAGCTTGTCAGTTCTCACTGCTCAGTGAGTAAAGAGCAAACAGACACAGCCCATCAGAGACCACACAGCTCTAGTTATCAATTATCATAATGCTTTATTTCAAAATATTTTCTAGGATCATCCAAATACATATTTATATACTATAAGTTAAAAGAAAAAAAACTCTTCGGTAGCTATTAATTTATTCTGTGAACACGTCATTTTGAAGTCTATAAGGAAGAAAACAGATTTAAAACCATGATTGCTTTCCCTAAGCCTTTCAGTAGAAAAGATACATGTAAGCATTGAAGAAAAGCTTTCTTCTGTAACTTTCAACAAAATTTTACCTTTGTATTACGTTTCCGTATTGTTCTGTCTTAAGTTCTCATTAAGAATTTCAGACAGACTCCAGGTAGCTCTGACAATACTTACATTGAGAAGTAGGCAAATCTCTCTACACTTCAATGACAATAAGCTTTTTAATTTGCAAACACCAGTAAGGGAAGTCTAACAACATATTCAATTTAAAGAGAAAAAAATATCCCTTTCTCTACAATCACACTTGTCCCCAAACATTACTGGTTTTACACTAAAACTATTAGCTGTCCTTTATAGGCAGAGTACTGACACAGTTGGATTTGATTATTTAGATAAAAAGTACAAGAATATATGGAGTGGATGTAGTGAAATTATGACATTCATTCTAATAATTATTTCCTAAATTGCAAATCAGAAAGCAATTACTACTGGATTTTTCACTGCATTTACCTTATATATTATTTTACATAATGAGCTAGTTTTTTTAAAAATTCAACTCAATATACATTTTTCAAATCAATTGATAGCAGCTCAACCTGAGATCTTAATAAATCAATGGAGACTGATGGTCATCAGTGCCGTATCGTCCATTTTCATGATGAATGGACATTAAAACCAAAATGAATTAGTGATGAGATGCTTTTCCATGATACATATGTATGTTCACATATCTGTTTTCACATAGAATTGAAAGTGTCCTTCAATGGTATACTGGAAAATTCATTTAGTATCTTAATACAAATGTCCAGTTAAGTCTATAAACCTAATGGCTGCTTAAGGGAAAGCATAGCGTAGGTTATTGCTACTTTTTTCTTTAGTCAAGGAATTTTACTCAAGGAAAACATGTGAATACAATTATATATATAATATATATTAATATACATGTATATATGACTATATATGTATATATAAAGAGCAAACAAATTCATATAATTATACAAATATGTAATTATACAAATTATATATATAATACATATACAATATATATTATACATATATGTACATATATATATATATATACACACAAAGAAAGGGAAAACAAGTTTTGTAAACAATCTGAGTGTTAGTGGTAGCTCTTCAGGAAACAGGCTTTATTTGAGTGATACATACAAGATCATAATCATTAAGGAATTTTAATGAGTTAAACAGTTTAATCTACTCATGGGATTATGGCCGGCACCTCCACTATCTCATCATACAGATTCCTGTAGTGAAATCATCTTATATTCCCCTTCCCCTAAAATCCTTTCCCAACTCATCCAAAAGATTATTTTTTAAGTGATTTCAGTTCACCTTTCCCTTCTAGTCTTACTATCCCCAAAATTATTCAAAATCAATGCTATTTTGGATGGGGTCAAGGCAAACTCTTGTGGTATAAACCCCACAGATTTTAAGGAAACAGGACGATTAATGACTTTTCAACATTGAGGAAATACATAATTATAAAGAGTAGGATTTGAGAAGAATTTAGACGGAAAAAGAAAAGGACAACATAAATTAAGGGAAATGTACTTTTCTCATTCTCTTAGATACAACAGAGACAGCTATAAACATCCATTCAGAAAATAAAGCCCAGGAGAAAAATTAACCTTAACATTTTGACTGTAGTAAAATGCTTCCTCAGTGACACTGCACTATCACTCTTGGTCTTAATGCATTTTCCACCATTCTTTGTCAAGAATTCATGATCTGCTGCTAGCATTAGCCAACTCCATGAAGAAAAATAGACAAAATGTCAACAGTATCTACAATAGCTCCCCAAATCACCACACACCTTTCTATGCCATGAAAGTGGTCTGATTCATGAAAAATGTGAGTGCAAAATCTAATGAAGCAACTGAAGAATGAGAAGCCACATTTTCTTCTAAAACAAATTGGCTATAGCTCAAGACGTTCCAAGGTTTTAATATTAGTGAATGTACTTTGTAGTTTCAAAACGTTTCTAAAACTCTTAGAAAGCAGTAAGGTTAAGAGCATTATTCTGTGAATAAATCTTTGCTGGAGACAACAGAATGATGTTTTCTAAATAAGCTTTCTACAGTAAATGAGATACATGACTTTTACTCAGCAGTGAAATGGTAACTATGTGTCCATCCTTGAAAACTGACTCCACATAAAAACAATCCTTTTAGAAAGTCATAAGAATCAAAAAAATTTTTAGAAATGACTAGGAAAAGTGTAATCATTTTTATTGTTTACTTTTAACTGTATTATTGTAAACATACTTCACCATACTTGTGATGTTTAATAAAAAATGAGAATTATTTCTCTGATAACCATTGAGGTGACCAACCAAAATGTACTAGAAATAGCATGGTCAGAAAAGCATCAGAATAAATCTGGCATCATGGAAGAACCTTTCTGTCTTGGCAAAAGAATACTGGAGTTTGTGTTCTCCATTAATTACTTTTTCACCTTAATTTATCAAATCCATCTATACAATTGCATAAAATTGTCTACAAGTATGATAAAAATGAAACCTTCATCCCTATGATATTCTATTGCAGCAGTAAGAGAGATTATATATGGGAATGCTAGATAAACTGTAACATGCTTATGCAGAATTTAGTTACAGTAAGTCTGCTGCTAACACTAATTATTCTGTTGATATGTGACAGTAAACCATTCAATTTCTTTTTCATCGTGAAACATAGCATACAAGAAAATATATTTCACACAGATGCATATATTAAAGGATGATAAATATGTTCAAAGCATGTTACCTATACTTTTGACACCTCCTTTGCCCTTTCTGATAACAATTCTTCACACACGACAAAATCCAAAAATGTAGCACTTTTTAATATTTTGTAATCATCATCCTGTTTGTCTTTATAGATTTATTATACTATATGTATCCCTAAATATGTATGTTTCAAGGTAGCTTGTTTCCAGAGTTCAGGGACTCAAAGTGGCTGGCTTGGGCTTCCTCACAACATGGCAGTGGGATTTCAGAAAGGAATATTCCAAAAGAAAAATCCCTAACGTATAAGCATTTATCAAGCTTTGTTTGCATCATGGCTGCAAATGTTCTATTGACCAGGCTCAGAGTCAGTGTAGGAGGGTACTTAACAAGGTCATGGGTTCTAGGAGATATGATTAATTGGGGATCAATAAGGCAATGGTCTACCACAGAGATCTAAGCAGACAGGTTGATGATATCACACAAATATTTATCCAGATTTTGGTTGCCCACTTGTCACGCTAGCATTTAATACCAAACCTTTATTACTTAGTTGCTAAGAAAGTTCTTCCCAGAACTCTAGTCTTAGATGGACAGGACAAGCTCTGAGAAATAGAATCTGAAATTTGAGCAACACTAACAAAATTGATTCATAATCATTAGAGTCTTGAACTAAAGCTTCTTAAATTTCTCTAAACACCTTCCAAAAAGAAGTAGAGTTAAAGGCATATTTGAAAAAAATGTAATTATTTAATTATGCTACTTGCCCCATGAAGACAAAGGAATATAGAGTCTAGGAAACAGAAAGTTCCATGTTTCACTTCTTAGTTGTGGTCCAAATTAAAAATGTAACTTATATGCTCTCCAAACAGAAGTATACCTAGTAGCATGGGGATTTCTTGGTAACTATTCTGAAGAAACACTTGAAATTTTGGATTTTGTTTTCATTCTTTCCTTCCTTTCGAATCAGCAGTAATGATGTACTCACCCCCAATATCAGGGTTGTGTTCAAATAATAAACTTACATTGACAAAAACTCTCATGCATAATGAGAAGAACTGAAGTGCTGTCTCTGGAAGCGAAGAAACTGGCTGAGTACCCATGGCAACAGTGGAATGACCACAAAATCAAGGGCTAAGCGAGCAGCTGTTGGATCCAGAACATTTAGCACAACCAGTGAAAACCAAGGTCAGCAGCTGGAGTTATCTGTGAAGTGAAGAGATGGAATTCAGTGACAGGCTTTGAAAATGTGGTCCATAGACAAGTAGAAATCATTGTCTTTGTGTTTAGGGATTGGAGAAAGGGCAATGTTCAGTTCAGTAATTTTTGCAACAATGGAGAGCTAAACGATCTTAATAAGCATCTTCAACGATGAAATATAAAAGACAGGAAAGATGTATTGTCTGACAAATAAGTATAGCTTAAATGAAAATTCCTTGCTGACTGTAGACTCAGTTATGTCCTCATTCATCCCTTAGATTGATTTATTGAACTACATTTTGTCACATTTCATACCAAAAAGTATACAAGCTATTTAGATCATTTTCTGGGAGAACATTGCTTCCTAAACTCTGGCTTTAAATATATTACAGGTCTATTATTTAAATTTTATAAATCATAAAAGGCAACTCACCTTACCTACCTGTTATGACTTTCTTATTTTTAAATGAAAGATTGGTTCCCTTAAAATCCAGAAAATAATGTCTAGCTCTAATATTTTTGGCTTCTATTACTGATCAGTCACTAGAAAAACTGTAGTTTAGAGCTTAGAGTGGCATAAAGCACTAACTTCAAACGATAATTTAGTTATTTGGAGTTATAAAATACACACAAATGTAAATAATAGTATATACTAACAAAATCTAACCATAATATTAAAAACATTCAAAGCAAATCCCTCAGTAATTGAGAGGAGGTAAGAAATATCCTTAGCTAAGCATGTTTAGACATTTTTCAAAAAAGCAGGTGAAAGTGAGGTGCAGGAGAAACAGTTGAGCACACATCAAGAAGAGGAATTAAAATGAGCATAGGGTGTGAAAGGAGATATTTAACTGTTGGCTTAAAATGACTTGTTTGAGATCATCTGCAAATACCCAAACATAATTTCCAAAATGGTCAAATATTCAGTCTAGATGTGTGTGTGGTCATTATGTCAGTTACCCTTTTATTTGGCCCAATCTCACCCTGAGAAGGAGCCTAGATTGGCACTTCATATTGAAAGAGATAGAAGAGACAGCAGAATACTGTGTCTCGAACAGTACATTTTTTTCTATGTGACCATTTTTCTTAGTCCATGTCTCATGTCTTTTTTTCCTCAAAAGTAATCCCTGCTAAAAAAAAAAAAGAAGTAAACGATCACACCTGCAATCATGCAAATGGGTCTGAAGCCATTAATCTGTGTACCTAACTTCTCACACCAAAACTCACTGGCTACATAAGAATCATCTCAAATTTAGTAATTTGGACAATCAAAGAATGGTTTGCTTTCTTATGGAACCAAAGTACAAATATATAGAATAACTCAAGGTGAGACAAGAGTATATATTCTCTAAGTCACTGTAGAAAGAAGACATGCACGTGACTTGTAACATCTGTGTGTGTCTGCGTGTAACCCAAAGCAGATGTTGGAGCTCTTCTTCTCATCCCCTTAGCCCACCTTTGCCACGCTGGCCCACCCGCAGCTATGGTGGGCAAGCCCACGTGAGGCCAGACTCACTGCAAAGGTCCCATCTCAAGCACAATGTGTGATTCTACACTTGACCTTGGGGATGTCGCCAAGGCTTTGAAAATCTTTGTTTCAATCCTCAGCCATAGTCATATTAGAAATTTAAATATATATACATATGCAATATATACATACATACAATTTAAATATATGCATATATGCATATGCATTTCACTGTTTTGACATGGTGGGAAAACTCCAGTTGGTCACCTTAACTTATTATTTTATATAAAATATCTTATCTCTATTATTATTTTTTTTAAGATTCATCTATATATCCCAGAGAGAGAGAGAGCGAGCTCTCAGAGAGGGGTGGAGGGGCAGAGAGAGAGGGAGAGAGAATCTCAAGCAGATTCCCTGCTGAGTGTGGAGCCCACAGGGCTTGATCTGACAATCCTGAGATGAGACCACCCTTGATCTGACAACCCAGGTGCCCCATCTCAATTATTTTTTATAGTATGAAACATACTTAGTTTCTGAATATATTTTTTACCAATTTCATAATGATTAGCAATGTATCAGCTTGGCACGGCAGCCAAACTCAAAATTTGTTGCTGTCTGCACTTAATTTTCTTTTTCTAGATCAGTATTAAGTATCCATTCAACTTGTATATATTTAAAGCATAAATTTGATTGTTTTATATCACATTCATTGTGAAATAATCACCATGACCAAGCTAATCAATATATAAAACACTTCAGATATTTAACATTTTCTTTGTGTGTGTGTGTGTACGGTGATAATCCTTAGGATCTATCATCCTAGTAAATTCTAAGAACACCGTAAAATATTTGTAACTATAATCTCGCCATTGAACAGTATATTTCCAGAACTTACTCACCTTGCATAACTGACACATCAGGTGGCCTGACCAACATCTCCCCATTACCTCCTCCCATCAGCCACTGATAACCAACATTCTACTCTCTTCTTCTATGAACTTGACTATGTCAGGTTCTTCATGTACCTTACTTTCTTAGAGGAGAAATAGAGTACTGAGGAGAAAACTATTTTGTCCTCGAGAACTGATGTTCTGAATAGACCCTTCAGGACATAGGATGTTGCTGACAACGCCCACAGGGCTGCTGACGGAGACGTTCATCCCTGGAGAGTCTCACTGCAGAGCACAAGTCCTAAGAAATCAGCTACTGTGAGTGATAAAGATGGAAAATAAAAGTGACAGCAGGAATAGTACTGAAGTGGTCAGAGTCACAGAACAAAGAAAGAATGAAATCTACTGAACAATATCGTATTATAAACTTTAAAATTGCTAAGAGACTCGGCTTTAAATGTTCTCACCACAAAAAAAGAAATAATTGGATGACATGATAGAGGTGTTAGCTAATGCTCAGTCTTAATCATATTTCAATATTAAAATATGCCAAATTAACACCCTGCACACCTTGCTAATGGATGCAGAGTGTGTCCACGTGTCGGTATTCCCCATTGTCCAGACGTTCACCTCACACCACTCCGCTTTTACGAAAGACCGACATTAGTGATAAGGGGTCTTTCATAAAAGGAAAGTGGTGTAAGTTGAACTTTTGGAAAACAAGGGATACCTGTATTATTTCACTATAAAATAGTGATAATAGTTTTCTCTTATAATAATTAAGGCACTAGAAAAAATCAAAAGAAAATTAGTCCTATATTCTTTTTTTTCCCAGAGAAATCAACTCCGCATCTTGATAAAAATGCAGTGTGTCACATTTTGAAATGTAGTCATTGGATTTAAATAGAAAATGTGTGGCACATGCATTCTTGTTTCAATCTCTTTATCTCTTTATTTGCATCTGATATGTCAAATTATCAAGGAACTCTTCAGACAAAGAATGGGACTTGTGAATGAATAAGTGCTCATAAGCTTCATCTTTCATAAATTGTCATAAAGCATGAAGATAAGATCTAGGAAAGACTAGTATTTAAAAGTTTCTGCCTAGAGAATGACTTCTCTGATCTTGCCGTCATTCTTTCGCATTTTCTCTCTTCAAAATCTGGCAGGTATGTGATATCCCACACAGCAGCTTTTGTGAACAGAACTTGAATAATAAAACTCTGCCAGCTGATAGTTACAAAAACTGAAAAGGGCTTATTTCTTAACTACAGACACACACTCAAAATTAAGCTGGTTGTTGCTAGAGGCTAGAGCAAATTGAAGTTTTATTAATGTGATTATGGGAAATAGTAAAATATAACTCTTAATTGATGCATTGATACAAATGAAAGAAAACATAAACTTAACTGAACAAAAATATTCAACATTTTTTGTTTCTTTCTAAATTAAAATTGTAAAATTATTGGTGCCTTAACAAGTTTCTCTTTCTTCCCTAGAAGTTCTTTCACAAAAATATTACAAAGAAATAATTATCTAAAGGTCATTTAAGATTAAGGAAGATGAACATTAATTTAAAGGAACATTTATAAACAATAAATTGATCTAAATTTAACTAGGAATGTTTTATAAATATTTAATTTTTCTCAATAAATCATAATGAAAAATCAGGGGGAAAGCAAGAATACATATTTTGATTCAAGGAAAAGAAGAAATTTGTATGGAACATATTTCTTATGGATAAAAAATAAATATATGGATTTCAGCTTTTTAATTTACAGAAGACATGTTTTAAAAATCCCCACCCAAAAGAAATACTGAAATATTAAGAGAACATAATAAGGTTACAGTTTAAGGGGTTTTTTCCCCCAAAGATTTATTTTATTTTAGAGAGAGAAAGAGAGAGCATGCTTGCAAGCATGCAAGAGAGCAGAACAGAGGAAGCTGGGAGGGCGGAGGAGGGGGGGTGTCATACCGCTGAGAGAAACAGACTCCCTGCTGAGCAGAGAACCCCTATCCTTGCTGGATCTCAGGAATCTGAGATCATGACCTGAGCTGAACTCTTAACCAACTGAGCCACCCAGGCATGCCTGGTTACAGTTTAAGTTTTAATGAGTTTATTAGTATTCAAAATTGCTTTTTTATATGCCACAAACGAACAATTGGAAGGTGATCTTTAGGTAAATATATTTATAATAGCACCACATTAAGTGAAATACCTAGGTATAAAACTAAGAAATGTAAAATGTTTATATGCAGAAAACTGTAAAACTCTGCTGAGAGAAATCAAAGATCAAAATAAATGCATAGATACTTAATTTTTATGGATTGTAAGACTCAATACTATGATGTGAATTGCTCACAACTTGATTTATAGATCCAACACAACTGTAATCAAAATTCCCAAAAGCTGGGATGCCTGGGTGTCTCAGTCAGTTTAGTGTCTGCCTTCAGCTCAGGTCATGATCCCAGGGTCCTGGGGTGGAGTCCCACATCAGGCTCCTTGCTCCGTGGGAAGCCTGCTTCTTCTTCTGCCTGCCACTCCCTGCTTGTGTACACTCTCTCTTTCTCTGACAGATAAATAAATAAAATCTTTAAGAAAAAATAATTCCCGGGCGCCTGGGTGGCTCAGTGGGTTAAAGCCTCTGCCTTCGGCTCAGGTCATGATCTCAGGGTCCTCGGATCGAGGCCCGCATCGGACTCTCTGCTCGGCAGGGAGCCTGCTTCCTCCTCTCTCTCTGCCTGTCTCTCTGCCTAATTGTGATCTCTTGCTCTCTGTGTCAAAAAAATAAATAAAATCTTTAAAAAAAAGAAAAAAAAAGAAAAAATAATTCCCAAAAGCTAGTATGAATGATTTGTCAGTACAAATTGGTTCTAAAGTGTCTGTGCAAAGGCAAAAGACCCAAATGAGCCAACACAATACTGAAGAAAAAGAACAAAGTTGGAGGACTCGTGCTACCCAATTTTAAGGCTTCCTGTAAACTACAGTAATCAAGGAAGTGTGATATTGTTGAAAGAATAGACATAAGTCAATCAAATAGCAGGGAGAGCTCAGAAAGAGACTGAACAAATATAATCAATTTATCTTTGAGAAAGGAGCAAGGGTAAGAAATAAAAGATAGTTTTAGAACAACTGAACTTGCAAAAATTGGATTTCCATTTACATAACAGAGCCTAAGACACAGACTTTCCAACATTTATTAAGAAAAAGAAAACTTCAAATGGACTATAGCCATAAAATGCAAAAATACACAACTTCTGAAAGGAAGTATAAGATAAAATCCTACGGGTTTGATGATGAGTTTGTAAATACAACATCAGAAGATCAGTAAGTGGAAGAAAAAGAGGGTAAATTGCACTTTATTAAAATTAAAAACTTCTTTGAGAAAAACATTACTAGGAGAATGAAAAGATACAGATTCGGAAAAATATTTACAAACACAGGTCTGGTAAAGAAATTGTATTCAAAACACGGAGAACTCTTACAATGTAATAAGAAAGCAAACAACCCAATCAAACAATAAGCAAATGATCTAAGCAGAGAAACGTCAGACACACAAATATATAAATGACAAGGAACATTAAATTCAATTAAAATAAAGAGATAATTAAAGTAACTACATACTTAGAAAGGCTGAAATTACTAAAAACACCAAGGGCTGGCAGGGCACCAGGCACATTCCTGCAATGCTGCTGGGGACCCATAATGGCATAGATTCCTTGCAAGCCAATTTGGCAGTTTTGTTTTGTTTTGGGCAAAGCTGAAGTTCTACCATGCAATCCAAAAACCTTGCTTCTAGGTATCTGCCCAGCTAATTTAGAATTTAAGTTGCCACAAAAACCTGTATGCTAATATTTATGGAAATTTTATTCATAATTGTCAAGTACTGGAAGCAATCAGACATCTATTAATAGAAGGATGAATTAAACTGTGGTCCATCCACACACTGTAATCTGAGTCAGTAGTAAAGAGAAATGAGCTATGGAGCCACAGAGATGAATCTTAAATACATATTTTGAAGTGAAAGAAGCTAATCTGAAAATTCTACATACTACAGGACTCCAATTACATCGCATTCTTGCAAAGGCAAAATCATAGAGACAATCAATAATCAGTGGTTGCCAGGAATTCTGGAGAAGTAAAGAATTGAATGGGTAAAGCCGAGGAAATTTTTTGAGAGCAGTGAAACATTTTGTATTATACTATGGTTTTGCCTACACAACACTATGCATTTGTCAGAATCCATAGAACTTTCCAGAGTGGAATCCAGAATGTGGCAAAAAATCAAAGCCTGTTGCGAATACGTGAAACACCCTTCTGGAAGTGGGTTAGGGGGAAATGTATTGACCTAAGTAAGTTTGGAAATGAGTGCAGTCTGTCTGTAAGAATAAAGAGAAAATAAACGGGTGTCAGTTGAATAACGCTGTTTTCCATGCTGTACTGTTTAACAGTGCTGGCACTATAAACACCTACACTGGCATTAAACAGTTGGTTAAAAGGATGGCTGATGATGGGGAGCCGACTTTTTACTGTTGCAGTATGAGTTAGCAGGGAAGTGGCTGGAGTGATGGAGAGAAAGCTCCAGAGTTTGAATTGTGCCACAAAATAGGTCTCTCCCTTGAGTCAAGCGCCTGTACCTTTAACCCTGTGTCTTTAGCTGAGCTCTGTAGAGGGTGAAAAGCAGAGATGTACGAAGCCTTTCCCACCGGAACAGCAGACCCCATTTGGCCTGGGCACCTCTGTGGGGGAAAAGACAGCTGTCAATGCTTAGCAATCAACTCTCAACAACACCTAGTGAGTGGAGCGTGGACTGGCAAAGACCCTTCAGAAGGGTTCTCAGAGCATCCTTAAGGGCCTTACCACAGCAATGAACATCTTTTCTTTCTCTTGTCCATACATCTACCAGAAATTCTCCAAATGAGACACACAGACATAGCATTTCATGGAATTTTATCATAAAGGCATCTTCTAGTCATTCCCAGCTCTCACAGTGACGTTTCATTTAACCCCTTATAAATACATTGTGTTCTCCTATTCTCCTGATTTATTAACACCCATATGTACTTGGAATGCTCGTTGGTTCCAAACACACACCTCTCCCCACACACAGACCTGGACTCCCAGTGACACACCTCATCATTATCTCAACATGGAGAAAATTTCCAGAATCATATTAGATCCCCCTTGCTCTTTAAAAGAGACTATGCCGGGACATTAGAGCACTTACTTCTTTATCCCATTTACTGGGTAGCAGTTTAAAACTATGATACTAATGGAGAACTACTAAGTAGGATATTTTATTATACCTAATTTATTTTTCTTCCTCAATGTCTGGTATTTATGGACTTTTTAAAACCACTTTTGCTTCTCTCTCTCTCTCTCTCTCTCTCACTGATATCGCTGTAGGAGTTAGATTCTTAAAAGTGAGCCATGCAATGTCATCACTTCAGAGACCACTTATGAAGAAAGCATAAAATATGTCAAATATCCATTTCCTTGTCTGCCTTCTCATTTTCTAAAACAATTCCCAAGACAACGGAGTGTGCCAATAAATAACAACAGGAGACATTTTTAATCCTTAACTCAGTATTTTGGTTAAATAGAATTCTTTTTCCATGTAGACATTTAGATTCTAACTGACAAAATTGAAGCCATAGAAGTGTTAAATGAGAAAAATAATGAAGTTTGGGCAAAGTTCTCCCTTTCATAACTTCTTAAGTGAAAAACATTTAAGGAAAACTGAAGACTTCACCTATCACGTGGAGAATTTACAAAAGCTAACTCCATCAGCCAGCCCCTTGAACTCTAGGATAACTACTATTCAGAATTTTCATTGGTATCTCATGCCAGAGGCTTTGTAAGGGACGAGTCCATTCTGAAGTCACATGTTAACTCAGTAAGGGGAGACATTTAGCAGATCACTTCAAACTGGCAATGGAAAAAGTAATACTGGCAATATAATAAAAAATAATTAAATCTTCAATGGTAGTGACTTCTATTCACTTCTCTAAACACATTCATTTAAGTTGTAAAACAAAATTAAAAAATAAATTTAGAAGTCAATATTTTACAAATAAAAATACACAGAGGGGTTTAAGTAAGTTGCCTGATTCATTAAGCATTGAAGCTGAGATTCAAATCCAAAATTAGGGTGTTCAACAGGAAATTTTCCCTCTTTGTGATAGGTTTAGAAAAACTGTGTCCGATAGTCAAGGAAAGTAATAGGGAAAGCCAAACCTGGGCATAGGGAGAGGAGAAAAACTGTGTAGAGAAATATTTGACAGTATCAGAAGTTGTAAGTTTTGTGCTACCGACAGGGTAGAGTGATCCAAAATTCAGGATGTGGATTTCATGAAGAGGACTAGCTGCTTGAGAACAATGGAAAATAACTATCAACCCAGAAATCATTGCATAGCCAAAACTTGCATAAGATTTAAAGCAAAATAAAGTTCTTTTGTTTTCATGTTTGTTTTCAAATACTAACAAACAACCTCAAATCAGGCCAGACATAGGTCTCCAGGTCCTTGATTAGGGTTCAGACTTTCTTCCTGGTAGATGTTCTTTCTGTCTCTTGGCTCTGCCCTCTGAGTTATTTTTCCTTTCCATAAAAGTAGCTCATGATTTCAGACGAATGGCTTAGATCTTTCTGAATTCTTCACAAAGAGTTTTATGGCATACTCTTAGATTTATCTCTATCTCATTTACCTGATAGCAACCTGGATTATATCTTTGTTTTGGGTGCTATTATTTAATTTGAGAATTGTGTGTCATCTGAAGAGGAAAAGAATGAAAAAGGGTTTTCTCTTTTAATCAGGGAGGCCCTGGCTTTTTTTAAATATCTAGCTGATCTCTGTCTATATCTTCCTTACACATCAAAAAGAAGTTAGTTCTGTCTGGAATCTTCATAACTACATTACCAAATTCATTAAATACGTATCCTATTTTTCATGTCTTGCAAGTTCCACTGTGACCAAATTACCACCACTAAATAACAAGGGTCTTCTTTTCTCCAATTTCCAGTATACATTCTCCTTTTATTTTTTTCAGTTCCTTACTGACCGCTTCCTCCATGCCTTTTTTTTTTTTTAAAGATTTTATTTATTTATATGACACAGAGAGAGAGAGATTACAAGTAGGCAGACAGGCAGGCAGAGAGAGGAGAGAGGAGGAAGCAGGTTCCCTACTAAGCAGAGAGCCCCATGTGGGCCTCGATCCCAGGACCCTGAGATCATGACCTGAGCCAAAGGCAGAGGCTTTAACCCACTGAGCCACCCAGGTGCCCTTCCTCCATGCCTTTATGCTCTTAATATTCTGGTTGGGGTCCTTCCAGGTTTAACTAACCCTTTCCTCAAGGTTCCTCAAGCTGTGTCATCTTCCCTTGGATACCCAGTCTGAAATGCAGTGACACAAGAGATGAAAAGCAAGCAAAATGTACTACTTTTCCAGATTTAGATTTTTTAAATCTTCTTTCATGCCCCATCATATTGTGATTGTGTTATTTAAGCCCTTCAAAGAATGGTTTTTATTGAATTGCATTTTGTTATTAGACTACCTCAGCACAGTAAAACCTAAGAAATGACCATAAGAAAATATATTTCAGTACTTAGAGTCATTACTTATGTATGACTTGAACATCTTTTCCAACAACTCATAGTGCATGACTCTTGCTGAGTAGTATCCACAAGAAAAAACTATGAGAACTAACTGGTTTATATTCCATCTAAATGCCATAGGCTTTACTTTTTTTTTTCTTTTAATTTGGAACCTAGAAATCTCCCTTGATAAACTGTAGCCAACTTCTAAGAAATAAGGAAGAACTTAAGGAAGAAGCTGTTTCCCAAATCAGTCTTATCCTAGGCTTGATCATTAGTTCCTATGTTTATTTCCCATCTGTTTTAATCTTCTCAAGCATGTATTTGTTCCACCTGTAGAATATAGAACTATGTAAATTAATTCACGTGATTTTAGGAACTAAGCTAACTAAATGGGAGGTCATGTGTAGAACATTCACATGTAGAATTCACATGTAGTTACATTCACATGTAAAATTTTAGAAAAAAACTAATAAATTTTTTCTGTCTTTGATATGAAACAGATTTGCCATATTATCCAAATTATTTCACTGGGTCATGTCTTAGGGACATGGTTATTAGAATTTCAGATGCTGTTACTACTGTGTTCAACTCCAACTCCAACAGCCCTCACTGTGTACAACCTACTGTCAGAGAGTGACCTCAGATCTTCTTAAGCAAAGATTGACTACAGTGCTATTGATATGTACTTCCTTCACCTTTTAGTGTGGTTGATGTCTGCACAATCTCCTTGATTTGATTGATCCAGATCAACCGTCAAAGTCTCTATCTAAACCACCCGAGCCAAAGTCTACTCTGGAGTATACTTTTGTACACTCTAGTATTGTCTAGGCCTGAAGAGATTAAAGTCCATGGAAGAGGTCACATATACATAGCATGCCTAGGATATGGCTGCACAACGTTAACATCATTTTTTTTATTGATGTCTGCCTCAGAAGTAAATCTCTGCGTTTAAAATGACATATAATCCACAATGGCAGAGGATAGAAGCAAGAGCTGAAATACATTATTGATATATTTTAATAGTATGAGTGAGGATAAGCCTGCGTTGATCATCTGCATGGGAAATTCGTGTCTCAGAATCAGTCATTTGATGAATAAGATATGAAGGAGAAGCTGTTTTGAACTATATTTTTTAGAATAGTTGTAGCTGCCTTTGGATTTTCACCTAGAAATTGCTTTAAATCACATAAACTGTAATAAAGAATTAAAATTATATATGTGTTCAGGATTTCCATTTTAAAAAGAAAAAAAAACCAAACACTGTTTGATGTTTAACTTGAAGAACTGAAATGAGAAAACGCTTGTTGTAATTTTATTGAGTGAGAAGCATCATACGCAAAAACCCATGTTGAAAATACTTATAGTCATAGAATTTGCTTCGTTTCCACAGACATAGGAGGACTTTCAGAGTAGTATTAAATGGAGATCCCAAGTTGTAGTAGGATTATAGAGGAGAAAATAAGTTCATGAATCTTCCGCTTGGGTATCATTTCTTTTATTCTTTTATGCATCCTGCCATCCATACATACTGATTGGATATCTACCCTGTGCATGTTCCATGAATAGTACTGCATTGTCTTTCACATCCCATGTTCTGGGTCTTTATTTTCCCAGTCTCCAAAGAGTTTTATTAAAACCTGTAGTTTAAAAAATAGTCACAAGCTATAGAATTAGGCGCATCTACGTATAAAATATTATGCTGCACATAAGACCAGACCTAGCCTAAGACTTTGACGCATGAGACTAACATGGCTCATAAAAGGACATAAGAAGATCAAGTAGAATTGATATAATTTCATATGGAATCCAGAAGAATCAATAAAACAAATACACTTCATCATGAGCTTAAATTAAGTCATAGAGCTTAAAGAGTTATTAGACAAGTAATTGTAATAAACATTAAATTACTCTGATAAGTACGCCTATAGGAGAATACAGGGCTTATAGTGTTATATATCATGGAGACCGAAGTTTAGTTGTCATAGAACGACTTACCCCGGAAATGAGTTATCCTCTCCATCTCTAAATAGATACAATGTGAGATCATTAGAATTTGATGCAGAAATAGTATTTTAGGAGAGTAAAAGATACAAGTTTTTTTTCACCATCCAACAACTAGAATTGTACCAACAATTATTTTGTTAAATTTAAAAATTAAAGCTTAATCTTTGCTGATGTATTTTACGATAATTATTAACTTCAAAGGGCATATTTGAAACTTTTTTTGTTTTCACAGTTGTACTAATATCTATACATACCAAAACATGCAGTTAGCAAGCATTTAAGTATGTCAAAATTATATATTTATGAGTTCACCTCCTACTATGAGACATCTGAAAGAAGATACCAAATTTTATTAGCCTTCCTTTCTTCATTTTTAGCGCAATGCCTAGAAAATAGGAAACGATTCATAAAATGTTTATTTACATTAATCAATTAGTTCTTTGCATTGTTGATTACTGCATAATGTAGCGAAAAGTATAAGAACACAGGAGGAGCAGATTCAAAACAGAGTAAAAATTTCTTAAGGATAATAAAATTTGAAAAGAACAGAGAAATCTCATAATTCTAACATCTGTGTCTTCAGAACTTTGCAAATGCCCTTTCATTCAACAGTGATTAATTTTCACTGGCAAAATCTCCATGGAATCACTCATCATTTTGATGAGTTACTGGGTGGAATTGTTATTTACTCGACTTGTGCAGTCAATCAGCAATGCTCATTCCTTACCCAAGTCATAACTAGCACATTACCATTTCCATAGCAAATATTAATCAGCAGGTATTATACTATGGTGCCTGAATATCATGAGCTAAATTGTGCTGAATTATGATGCACATTAATAAAGTAGAACTCTCCAGAGATTGTTGATATATGGCAGTTATAATTCCACTCTTACTGATCATACATTAAATTGTATTAAGGTGAGAAACACCCCTAAAATAAATAAATGAAAGCTTACTCTGCTTGAATAATTTCAATTTAGAAATTATTGTGTTAACACGGCCTGTGAGTCACTGCCAGACTTCTCCAAATTCTCTTGTGAAGGAGGTAGGATGGGCTCACTCTACATTCTACTGCCCTCTGGCTGGAAAACTTGCTGCCAGAATAAGAGATTAGTTAACATTCAACATATGTTAATTAATGTACTTTATTAAAATGTGTTATTGTTGCCTTGATTCATTCTTAGTACTTAATTCATTGCTCTAGGGGATATAATAAAACCATTAGGGTTTTCCAAATCATCAAAACCTCATACAGCTGAGTTAGATTTTAAAGAGTAGGATCCTTCCTTTCACCTCTTGCTGCTTAAAATGATTATTTTTTTCTCAACATGTGGCAAACCATAATTTAAAAATTTATTGTATCAAATGAACAAGGAAAATTCATTTGTGAAATTATGTGGAAGGTTTATCCTAGGAAGCTCAACTGAGTCTGTTTAAAATATTCTGTATTACAAAGATTAAATCTTGTAAATTTACAATGCTTGGGAAAGCCATTTAAGTTAGTGATATATATACTTGGGCATACAACAGAACTTTCTTAATCAATGTGGTTTATTCCTTCCACAAAACATGCTGACTAATGCCCAGGGTAGGCTAAGGATTCTCTGTTAATGGGCTATTCTGGAATACAACAATGTACACCTATTTCCAGCAGGTGAATTATTATACTTACCAAGAGTCAACTGCATTAGTTCTTAATCCTTTTCTATCAGTCAGGGTAAGCTGGGGAATATTGTGGAAACGAATTAACCCCAGAGTCTCCAAACGTCGATTGCTTACTTACGACGCAGTCTGCTGTACACCGGGTGACACTCGAGTCAATCATCCTCCATCAAACACCTGGACTGGTTTCATCAAGATACCACAAGCTGACAAAAATGTCATTTGTGTTGTCTTTTCAACATATGTGGTTGATTTCTTGGGGCAAGAAAGGAGAGAACATGGAGAACAAACAGATCGTCTATGCTTCATGCAGGAGTTTACACTCTGTGTCCTACAACTCATTGTCCAGAGCTAGTCATAGAGTACCAAACAAACTGCAGGGCGGCTTGTGATGTGCAAGGGAATGCATGGATATTTGGTGAGCATTGAATGTCTCTTCTATTGTCATTTTGTAATCTGACCAAATTTTAAGATATGTATTAAAGAGGAGTGAAAAGATTGAAATATAGCTTAGCATAACATGACCACCTGGGAACACCTTGATGAACACTAATTGATTTAAAAAGTATAATATCCAATTAAGGGTGAGATTTATGGAAAAAAAATAAAAATAAGGAAAAGGCACTTAAAGGATTTGAAAGGATTTTTTGTGAGTGATTTTAACTTCTCATTACACTTTTGAAAAAGCACATAATCCTAATGGACACATTATAGTTGTTTCTGCAAGTTGCATGAAAAAGACTTTGATAATCAGACTCAAATGGACTCATATTAAAAGCAAAGGCCTTGATCTTACTTTATAAGTGAAAATGATTTAAGTTAAGATAAAAGGTTTAACTTAACTACATATCACTTTTAAAGAGTACCAATCTTGTATAGGGTTGAATCCTCTTTCTGTTGTGTGATTTTGATAAGTTATTCAACTTGCCCATAACTCAGGTCCTCATCTGTAAAATAGGTCAGCAATAGTATACATCTCTTGGAGTTGTGAGAAATAAAGAAAAAAAAATATGGAAAGTGCCTCTCGCACGTAAAAATCTCTAAATGCATGTTCACTATTACTTGAATCATCACAATTTTAACTGATTTATTTAATTAACAAGCCAAATTCTAGTACAATTTTCACTGGAGAATAAACCTTCTATTTCTAAAGTTAAAAACACATTTAGCTTTACTGAATTTTAGTGTCTATGTATTTAAAAAGATAGTTGTATAGACTTATTTTTAATTTAATAAATTTAACTTTGTTTTAAAATATATTTTCCAAATAAATTTAACCTTAAGAGCTTAATTAATGTATTAATTTCCTTAGCATTTTTTTAGGAAATATAATGCATGAAATCGAAGTAAGCAAAGTCATATGCCATAAAGTTTTATTTCACCTCTAAAAACTTACTGACATACTTAAAGGTATACAAAGACGGTTTTCAAGCCATCTGTTAGCATTTGCAAACCATCTGACTGTCATTAATGAATAAACCTGAAGGGCTATAAATGAATAAGACTATAGAAATAATAACTTAGAAATTTCAATCATTAATTATACATTCTTAATAGTGCCATGTTTTTAGTTGTTTACTTTTCCAAGTAATCTAGTTTTATTTTTCTCTATCTTCTCACTGGGATTTAAAGAACATACAACATCATGAGATGTTCTATAACACATTTAAGATAAATTTATACACTGACAAGTAACAATGAATAGATCTTATTAGCATATATTACCACTAAGAGATAGGTAAGTATGCATTTTTTTAAATAAAATCAACCTGCATACACAAAATTCTCTTTGGTTCAATACCCAGGAAGATGTACACTAAAATAAAACACAAAATTAATTTTCTTTTAGTTTTCTATTCTCTTTCTTTTCATTTTTTTAGACTATGAATGCAAAAAATACGTAAAATCCAAGTTTGTAAATATTTCGGATGAAAAATGAAAAGACATAGCATGAACATTCAGATTTGAATTTATTTCCCTTTCCTTTGCAGCCAAATTACATGAAATTCTAATTGTAAAAGTAATTTGCCAGTGACCTTCCTGGGTAAACAATTGACCAATTTTGCTCTTTCTCCACTTCCTATTCAAATGCTAACATTGATCAATCGTGTCAATTTGAACATATTCAAATTCTACCTAGAGTGAAGAGCATTTGAATTTCAAATGATATTTGGAAGGCACACTCACAAAAATAATTGAATTTATTTTAATATCAACTGATACTTGGGTCAGGATCAACCCTCCTGGCAAAAAGAGATAGGACCTTCACTTTCTTGTCTTTGATGAATGTCTCTACATTTTTTAGAGTAAAGGGTAAATATTCATTTCTGAGAGAGAATGAATGCACAACCAGGACCACAACCTCTCTCTTAATGCTTGGAGCTTGTGGTTGCAAATGCATAGCTTCCCTGACTTCGACAGAAAATTTTGAATTGGAAATACTGCATGAAATTTTATAATCCAACAAAAAAATTTGTTTGAAAATAAATGAGGTAAGCACAACTTTCAAGAGAACTTCTCGCATATTGCTTGTAGTGCCAAATAGATTTAAACAGAGCAGCTGCTGCCTGAGCAGGATTCCCTAAGGTCCTCTAGATAGATCTGTTCCCAGTGGTTAGGAGTTTACTTTTATTGTTTCTGACAAGCATAGCAGTCTGGTCACAGGTGTAGAAGACAGTTAAAAGAAAAAAAATAAATATACAAATTTTGGCTGACATTTTAATTATGTTTCCATAGACGTCAGAGTAAATAAAATTAAAGTTACAATTAAAGAAATAAGGAAACATCTAAAAGTATTTTACATGGTTGTCAGTAGGAAAGCTGCCTTAAAAAAAAAAAAGTGTATTTGCTGTGGCTGCATTGTCAATGGCCTACATAACATTCTCACATTTAGTGAAAGGAATTAATAAATTGTTAACACCTTTCATTCATATATTTATTTCTTCATTTAGATCACCGGGAATACCTCATATATCACAAATTTTGTGTGTGTATATCAAAATAATTGGATCCTTCTCTAATATTTAATCCCCATTATTCCATGAGATTTCAGAGTTCTCACAATCTGGCCCTTTTTAAATATCCCCAAAAGAACTAAGACATGAACAAGTGACTATATTAGAGAAAGAAGTAGTTTTGTTACCCTATTGAAGTAGTTGTCACAGGTGGAAATTTGCATACTATACAGAGTCTAACACAAATATAAAAAAAACAAGAACATAAACTCCAATAAATGCATAAAATGTTTACAAGTCACTCACAGGCCGTGTTACAGTTTAAAAATTAGAGGCAAGATTTTCACATGATAGATGTCAGAACACCCACGGCTTGAGGCTGTCTCGTGAAAATCATACTCTGATGAACATTATGATAAGCCTACTTACATTACGTGAACAAATTTCTCCTACTATCTCGCTGGGGTGTGATACATTTTGGAACCCTCCTTGTCTGAGGGAGAGGGACAAAGTATCTTTGTGCTCCTCTCCCGGCTGAGACTTGTTTAAAAGAAATATTACTTCCTTCCTTAATATTTGGATTTCCAAGGTGGTTCTATTTCCATGACAGCTTGACCAGGGTTTATTTTTAGAAGACCTTTGTTTTCTTACATAGTTTGTGTTTAAATTTTTAAATGTTTTAATATTTGTAAAAGGTATCATCAACAGATGATACCTTTAATAGACAATATCAATATTCCATTATATATGGGTATAAATAAGTTATAGGAAACCAGATCCAGTTTTAGAAGGTAAAGAACATGGTAACGGATTGCAAAATCTTCAGAGTTTGGAAAAGAAGGGCTGCCAGTGAAAAGCAGTTTCCCATGATAAGAGGTCTATGAAACCATAGTCAATATTACTTTGTGAATCCAGTTGTTCAGTAAGACTGGAGGACCTGAACTTCCTATGTAAAAAGACCAGCTAATTTTCTCTTCCATTCAGTGTCTTTGTCCATTTTTGGCGTAGTTTTTGTTTTGTTGATGTTTTGGGGGTGAGGAATTGAAAGGGACAATTTTGCACACTGCCATCACAGGAAGAGGAAAGTCAACCCTCTAACTATAATCCTCTAACTATCATATTTTAGGATTGGAAAAAAATAGAATGGTTACTGAGAAAAGGCAAGTGACTATTTCTAGCCAAAGTTAGATAAATTCAGTTATTACGTAAACTTAATCAAATGTTAGAAACAAACCTAACCTCTTAGATAAATCTCTGGGAAAAAAAAATTAACTGAGGAAAAATTTTGTTTCAGAAATTTACAAATTTCTCTTGTGAACCTTTAAGATAAATGACTCATGAAGATTTAGAGGATTTTCCTAGGAGAAAATTTGAAATGCTCGTTGGGTCCAAATTTTGAGTTTCTCTTGAGTTTTTGATACCTCATTCTACTTCCTTCCATTCTCCCTTGATGCATGTGGATTTGCATTGTCTCACAAAAACTAAAATATTATAACTACACATGAAGCAAAATATGTGAATTTTTTATGCTCTTGCTATTGTGGTTTTAATCTTAAACTAAGAAAAACAGCAGTTCTTCTGACAATAGACACAAAAATAATTTACAAGGCTGTCTGCATGTTCAGAAATTATGGAAGTTTAAAGCAAGCGAGTTAGCACCATGGAGTCATTCTCTCTTGTCTTACTAAGAACTCCTTAAAAATTAAAAAGCAATACTTAGGCCCATTATGTCACAGAAAACATCATCTTTGTTAAATTTGACTTTGATTATTTTGTGATATAATAAAAATGATAAATACTTCCAAAGAATATTTTCCTATGCATGAACCCTTTTTTAAAGGGGAAATGTGTGCCAAAGCAGTTTTTGTACCCTCCCAGAGTCTGCCTAGTACCTGACCTCATTACAGTCACACCAAACTACCAGTCAATATTTACCTGCTCATATCCTGTTCTCAAAGTACTTTCAAAACTGATATCCATAAAGCAAAAGAAAATTGTCAGAGATAGCATTTCTTCTCGAGGTTGTGTTTTGACTTTGTTTTGGTTTTGTTTTGTTTTCTTCTACTTTCCAGCCAGCCAGCTGCCTTCAGTAACAATATATTTTTTTCATTCTTAGACTGAAATATCAAGGACTTTAATAGCATTTTTTGGGAGTAGAGAAATTTCTTTAGGTCCATTTAAAAATGATAGAAATGTGCATCAAAATGGACATGGCAAGAAGCATGTTAACTGAGCCTTATAGAGAACAGGGGATGTTGGTTTAGCCTTGAATGTGATGAATAAATGTATCCCATTTTAGCATCACGTAAAATCATCTTGTTTCGGCAATTTCACATTTTGCTTTCTAGTTCCAACTTTGGATTCCTTGACTAAATAAGACCGAGCTCATCCTGCAGACAGTTTTACTTCTACATGCTTTTCCTAATTGGGTTTAAAGGATAAATCCAACAGCTTAGCTTGTAAGAGTCAACAGCATTTAACTGCTTTTTCAAAGTTGTTTACACGGTTAAGAATATTGGCTAACATGCTGAAAATCCATTTTGAAGAGACCACAATTGTCAGGTCAAGTGGGTTTTCAGAGAATTGGGCAGCAAAACTCATGAGAGTAAATACTTGAACCACTGATGGTGTGAACGCATACACTCTGACCCTGTCAGCTGGATATTCCCATTTTCCTGGACAGTTTTCATTTCGAGCAAATGTAATTATCTGGCAATACCCGGCTGTTGGAGAACGAGCAATATTTTACTGGAAGAGTTAGTATTGGATGAACTTATCAAAGGACTTGATAAAATGTGGTTGTTGCATTTCAATAATATAATAATAATAGTAATAATAATAATAATGAAAAATGCAATGAGTACTACCTTCAAAGTATACATGCCTACCCTGAAAAATGCTGTCCTGAGTTTGTCATTTTCCATTCACTTCTCTTTCTCCTTACTGCTGTAGGATACCTAGTCCAAGCTTCAAAGGAAATTATTCAACTTAGTTAGCATCATGGTACACTTCCCATATTCTCACCTGACCTCTCTCTCCCTGCTTTAGCTCCATTGATTGATTATTTCTAACTGATACACCCATCTTCTGGCCTCTGTGACAACAAACTTTCTTGGGGTCCCTCCTACCTCTAGGCTGCAGCTTCTCAGTATCCTTTGTGAATTTCTGCTTTCCATTCATTCCTTGTGTGAATGACAAGTACCTGGTGCATCTAATTACTCTATCAAATCAGCATTTTGGCTAGAAAAGTAATTTGAAGAGATGTATCAACCCAAACATGTTTCATAAGGATTTTAACCATCAAATATTGTGGCAGTCACTACAGTTCCCCTATGAGTGCCATATTTAAGTCTCGAGTTTCAAGATTTTACCTGATGCTAAAATGGGAAAATAACTATAGCAAATATTTTTTTCCAGTGCTACATACTTTACAAAGCATCTTCCCAACCATTGTTATTAAACCCTCATAATTATTACATACTAAGGTGACTGTTTGCATTTTCTAACTAAATTAGCTAAATTTTGTAGATTAAAAGCTGAGTCTCAGAAAGGGTAAGTTACTAATGCACGTTTGAGTTTCTAACACTTTTAAGAGCTAAGAACCAAATGATCTTAGTTCATTTCACAATGACAGAGTGCCTATAAATAGGAAAACAGAACATAAAAGAAATTCTATTGTTGGTTGGTACACAGAGGTTAAAACTTTCAAGAGTTGCAATTTAAGACCTAATGTTATAATTCCATGTGAACAAAAGTGGTTTTAAATTGGTTATTGTCCTCAAAAATTATGGGATGTTATAGTTTTCTGAAAAAAATGAAATAAATGTGTTAAAAGATACATTTCATCTAATGCATTTGTGATAAGTTATCCTGACAGTAGTTATCCTTTATACAATATGATAAAAATGGCACCTGACCTTGGTGATCTTCCTCCCAAAAACATATAAGCATAGTCTAATCATGAGAAAGACATTAGATCTACCCCAATTGAGAAACAGTCTACATAATACCTGTATGTTACTCCCAAAATTGTCAAGATCATTTAAAAAAAGAAAAGCCTGAGAAACTGTCACAGCTAAGTGGAGTTTAAAAAACCACATAAACGAAATGTAATGCAGCATACCTGAATGGGATCCTGTCAGATAAAAAGCACATTAAGTTTAAAAAAAGTACATTAAATAAAATCTAAGAAATCTTAATAAATTATGTGCTTTTATTAATAAGATATCGATATAGGTTTATTAATCATAACAAATATGCTATTCTAATGTAAGATGTTAATACTAGGGGAAACTGAGTTTGAGGTATGTGGAAACTCCATCTATTATCTTCATAATTTTTTATTAGTCTAAAATGGATATAAATAAAACTGACTTAAAGTAAAAATTACACTGAAAAACCTTAAGCATACGCTTACCATTTCTCAAGTAGAATGACAGTCTATGTCTACACAAAAAAATCTATATGAGAAAGTTTAGAGTGGCTTTATTTGTAATTGTCACACAGTTGAGAGAACCCGAATGGGACTTGAACTTGGAAATTGACAAAGTGGTATAATTCATATAGTGAAACAGTACTCAGCAATCACAAGAAATGAGCTACTGATAAATCAACAACATGAATGAAGCTCAGATGCATTATGCTTATAGAAAGAAGACAGATTTGAAAGGCTGCCTCATGTGTTTCCATTTGTTTATCATTCTTGCAAAGACAGAATTACCAGGACAAAAAGCAGATTAGTGGTAATCAGGGGGTAGGGATACCTCCTTATTTACAAATAAGGGGGTAGGACATTTTTTTTGGTCATTGGAACTGTTCTGTATTTTAATTGCAGTAGTGGTTACATAATACATTTTAAAAACTCACAAAAAGGTTCACTACAAAAGATGAATTTTGCTATATATAAGCTATATCAATAAAACAACTGAAAAAATAACTATGAGTTGCAACATAATGTGTTGCCTTAAGTATTATAACATGTGTGATCACCTCCTGAATTATAATATGAAAAGTTTGAAATATTATTAGTCAAATCTTTAGGGAGACCTAACCAAGAGTAGCTATGACAATTGTGTACCAGGGCAAATTTTGGGAAGGATTTTGGCTTGGAGTCATCAAATCCTTAAAAAACAAAAACAAAAACAGGGAGTTGGTATGTGTTGGGCAAACTCCCTCAGTGAATGCCGTACTTACTTACCAAGTTAATGATAAGAATCTGCTTGTGAGACCACTTGAAGGGATTTGTCAGACCGTGCTTTTTCAGCAGTGCTGAGGACAAAGCACTAGAGAGATGAGGAGGCTTCATGAGAAGCCAAGAGGCAGTAACGGAATGATGACTTATACCACTTTTCACGGCTATTCACAAAATAATAATATCATTCATGTAAAGGATGAAGTGTCCCAATTCAACTCCCTGTATAAACTCAGTTTTGCTAGAAAAAATAAATAGCTCATCTCAAATTATTCTATTAAAAATCTACAAGAATATTGCCCCAATCCTAAAATATATTATAATTGTTTGCAAGCTCTTATGAAATATTTTCTTGTCATGAGCAAAAGAACAAATAATAGTTGTTAATTTTAAAAACATCAGAGATGTTTAAGCTCTTGAAAATAAAGATGCACAAAGTATAAAATATTTAATAATGGCTTGCTAATTTATGCAATTCAAAATTGCATGAGAAATAGAATTACAATCCCATCAGTCAAAAGGAAGAACAAGCTCAGAGTATTATTTAAAATTTGAAAATACTTTAAAGTGGCAAGAGTCTTGTAGAGCTCATTAGATCAGAGGATTTGCTGTAAAGGAATGTAAACTCAGGTATGGTTATTATTATGAGAAACATGAAGAAATTTAAATTATTGGCCCTAAGAGGTTAATAATTTATCAGTCCTACCCCCTAGAAAATGAATTCATTTATTAGATATGAATCTAATAATTTTGATTACAACTAGAATCAAAGAAATATTTAAAATTAAAATGGAATAATTGAAAGGAGACAAAGATAAGTAACTAGAATTAGAATGCCAAACCACCAATAGCTCTTGCTCACGCAATAATTCATATGTGGCAAGCACATGTTTCCTAGTTGAAATGACATTTTATCATTAAGTAGTATTAACATTCCAGCCATTATTAGGAATTCTATATAGCTTGTCCCATTTAAGCCCCAAAGTAACAAAATAAGGCAGTTCTGGTACATTATCCCAGTTCTACAGATAGGGATATCAACCTGTTTTATCTCTCCTTAGCTGCTTTTGAAAGTCCACACTGTATAGTTCTTCAAGGTGTAGACCACCCTGTCACCCTAGAATCACTTGGCTAAACTTGTGTGTTAAGCCCTGTGAAGGAGAATATAAGCCTGATCTTAGAATAGTCAGTGTTGAATGTGATTCAGTTTTCATTTTGATTTGTATTAAAGTTTTGCTTAGATCGCCATTGTCAAAGAGAGGGTATAGAATAGTAGCTAAAGCAGTTTCTGAATCTTGTCTGCTCACGTTCACAAGTATGGGGAATAGATACCACCCTACAGCAATGTTGAAAAGATTAAATGCTTAAGATATACATAGGCCCTAGCCCTACATAAGTTATTCATTATTATTTACTTCCAATTTATTTGGATTTGTTTTACTACTATTTTAATAACATCTAAAGTTAAGTGCTTCACTTATCAATTTTCAATCTTTCTTCTCTAGTTTGATCACTGAAGACTACAGATTCCTATTGAAGAACCACCTTAGATGTATCCCACAGGGTTTTGACAAAGGGAATTATGTCATTGATGTCTGAACATTTTCTAATTAACAATATAATTCCTTATTTGTTTGAAGAGTTACTGATCATTGCCTTGCTTTTTTCTAAATTTCAAAATATGTTATTTTTAAAGTTATTTTTGTTTGTTTTTTTAACTTAGAGGCACATAATCACAGAGCATTTTGTTCTTTTGAAAATATTTGAGACTTGCTTCATGTCCTAGGATGTGATCACTATTCAGACATACTTCATGTTGTATGTTTGTACAACAGATCTAGTTTGTTTAGTGGTTTGTTCAGATCTTCTATGGTTTGGTTTCACTGATAGTTTCTGTCTCCTTTGTTCAACCTCTTATTGACAGTAAGTCAAAAATCCCCCAACATGATGGAAGATGGTCTATTTTTACTTGATCTTCTCAGAGTTTGCTACATATTTGTAGTGAGCTATGTTCTTGGATGCATCAACTTGCTACATATTTCTGATGAGGAGAAGCTTATTATTGTGCACGGACTTCTTTTGTCTCCAATGATGCTTTTTGTCCCCAAAGTCATTTTTTATCATTTTAATATAATTTCATCAGCTTTCTTTTAGAGTATTTTCCTGATAAGTTTTTCAATTTAACCACTTAGATTTACCAATATATTTGCTATTTTATTCTCTTGCTTTTTCATTTCCTTATTTTATGCATTCCATGTAGAATCACTTTCATTTCTGCCTCAAGAAAATCCCTTATTATTTGCCTTAGAGAAGGTCTGTGGTGGTAAACACTCAAGATTTTTGTTTGCCTGAAAATATCTTTATATTGCTCTCTTTTGTGACAGGTATTTTCAGCTGATAAACAGCTCTGAGTTCTGGTTTTTTCTTCCCATAACTACATTATGACATTTTTTCCTCACTGTCTACTGGATTCTATTTTTGTGGTTGAGAAGTAGTCAGCTGTCAAGATAATTTTCATGCCTTTGAAGATAATCTATCTTTTTGCCCTAGAAGCTTTTGAAAACCTAATTGTCTCATTGATGATCTGGACTTTCGCTGTGATCTATTTAGGTAAAATCTTCTCTTTACTTATCCTGCTTGCTATTCTTGAGCTTTCAAAAATACTGTTACATATAATCAGTTCTGGAAAATTCTGTCACCTTTTCTCTTCCTCTCTCTTTCCACGTCTTTAAGAACCATGATTAGATATGTGGTATTCCTTCTCACGCTGACTTTCTATTTTCTTGAAACCATTTTTTAAAAATCTCTTTACCTCTCTGTGTTGTAATTTTGTATAATTTCCTTAGATTTATCTTTAAACTCACTAATGTTTTCTTCAGATGCTCCTAATCTGCAATTAAACCTGTCCACTTACTATTGATTTCAGTTATCTTACTTACATTTCTCTTTATTTTCCTTTCAAATCTATTTGTTTTTATGTAGCTCTTGTTAAAAAATTATTTGCAATAACTTGTATTTCTTTAAACATTTTAATATGGTTATTTTATATTTCATTTGGTAATTCTAATATCTGATATTATTATGGATTTCATTTTGTTTTCTACTTTATCTGCTAATCCTTAATAATGTTGCCTTTTTTCCTTATGTGTTTTGTGATTTGTGATTGTGAGTTTATATTTGTGGAACTTTTCCATGGGAATTATTTGTGGTCAGGTTTGAAACTGGGTTTTAGCAGAGAATGTTTGCTTTTGCTCTGTCAGGCATTTAGAAGGTATTATATGGCACACTTGAAATTTTGGTTCTCAACTGTTTCATATTATTAAGTTTCATGACTTTATTTTATTTTCTTTAAAGATTTTACTTGGTTATTTGACTGACAGAGAGAGAGAGCACAAGAAGGGGAGCAGTAGGCCACGGGATCCCAGGATCCTGGGATCCTGACCTGAACCGAAGGTAGATGCTTAACTGACTGAGCTACCCAGGCACCCCTAAGTTGTATGAATTTATGATGCAAACCTGCAAAACCATTTTGTGGGTGTGTACTATTTTCTTTTTCTTCTTCTCTCAGGAGCAATATTTCTTACAAATCATTGGATGAGGAAACCGAGAATGAATGGATCTATTTTACTATTTTCCCTTAGTCTGGTCATGCTCTTTGGGAAACCTCTAATACGAAAGGCCAAGAACCCTGCCTTTTCTCTTGATTTTTCTGTATAACGGGAGGAAAAAAGGCCTCTTAGGTCTATATTGTGACAATCAAAAATTGCCTTTAATTGCTGGCATACAATTATTCAACAATGGGTCTTTTAAACATTGCATAGAAAAATTGATAGTGTTTTAAGTCACAATTTGCAAGAAAAAAAAACCCTATCTCAACTCTAATCAAAAGTGGCATCAAAGAGTCATGGAAACATGAAGGTAACATTGAAGAAGGAAGCTCCTGGTGGCTTCATTTGAGCAGTTCTAACTATTTATGCATATTTATATTTCAAGGTTTTCATTCTTTGTCAGAAGTAATTTAGGAAAATGAAACTGCTTGTTTTTAAAAATGAAAGTCATTTTTACCTTGAAAATACAATACAAATTCATTAGACTTATTTTTATAAATCTTAAATTCATTGTGGGTTACCAGTGACACTTTCCTATATTTTGAAACCCACTTCATTATTATTCATAATTGTTTCTAACGATGATACAAAAGACTAGAAGACTCATAAAATTTAAAAAGATAGAATAACCTCAAAGGATGATAAAATCCTAAAATGGGTTATGATCACTCAGTTTTCTTATGTGATCAAAAGTATTACATAATCTTTCAAGAAAATATTAAACAAATTAGAAACACCATCTTTGTAGCAGTATATTTTTAAATTTCACTCAACATTGCTGAGAATTCAGAATTTTCTATATTCTGTATATAATGGCAAAGATTAAAAGTTGACATGAGAAAACATATACTATTACTAGATGAATTGGGAGATGAGTATAAAGAGACAAAGAGGACCCTCTGGACTCTAATAATGAAGGTCAGAATAATGGTACCGGTATCAGTGAATTCACACTGAGTCTTCGGATGATGATATCTAAACAAATTTTCTCAACCTCAGGAACCAATGAATAAATTCTCCATTTCCAACAACAAAAAGAAAATCTAGCATTCTCTCAGTTAGAAAGGACTTTATTTTACTGCAGTTATATTTAAGATAACCACTGTCACGGAAGAACTTTTTAAAAAATATCCAAATGCTTCTCCTATAACATAGACTATAGTTGGATCATTGTTAACTACATTGTCATTTCCAGGAATTTAACTGGGTTTTATATCATAATTTTGAAAATGTAAGAGTTTTAGATTAATCTACAGAATGTACATTGAGAGGGTACAAAAGCACTACTTGCCAATTTTGAAACTGATTATTTCTCTTATCCATTAACGTATTTTCTCTACGAAAGCATCTACTTGAGATGTTTGGGTGGCTCAGTCGGTTAAGTATGTGCCTTTGGCTCAGGTTATGATTTCAGGTCCCCACACTGGGCTCCCTGCACAGTGGGGAGGCTGCATCTCCCTCTCCATCTACCTGCTGTCACCCTCCCTCCGCTTGTGCTTGCTCTCTCTCTCTCTGTCAAATAAATACATAAATAAAATCTTTAAAAACAAAAAATAAAAAGAAAGCATCTCCTCTCACAGTTCCATGAAATAGAAAGCTCAACTTAGGTTCTGAGCTACTAATGTGTGTAACATATAAATAATTACATTGAACCTTCAGGGAAGAACTGAAACTCTACCAAACCTCTATTATTTGAAGTTCACAAAATGAATGTCAAAGAAATGTAACTTTTTCTAACTCTATAACCTATAGTTGACAGCTTCTTTGAACAATTTTATTATATGTAATTCAGGGACAGAATCAAACAGAAAAAAGCAAAGAACATCTGTTTTGTGCTTGAAAGATTATCAAGAAATTCAGAACATCGTTCAGTAAAGGTCACCGAGGACATATCTGCCCTTGGTCTAAGTACAAAAAGTCCCAGTTTTCCCACATTGTCTTTTCCATCCACTTACTAGGAGCTATTGCTCACCTATTGTCATGCACCTTTAGAACTTAGTAAGTGATTCTGGAAGAGGCCCTTATTACATCCCCAGATCTTAGATGAATTTAGAAGTAGAACCTCAATTCACAGGTATGATTATGAAAGAGGTACATGGCCAGTGGGGTAGACTTGGTTCTGTTTCCCCAGACATGTAGTCCCCTCCTTGCCTTGGTCTTTGGTCACCTTCTCTATTCTCCCAAAACTGTGGTGACATTTACTCATTTTCTTATTCACTGATGTCAGCTCCATTGTTTACTCTAATTCAATCTTAGGTCATGAAATTGACTCCTACCCTATGGTTTCTCCTCTCTATTCTTGGAAGTGCTAAATTATAACAGATGTTACCAGTATCCCCATATGAGACCTTTGAATAGATACCCTTTAGTAGAGCTGATATGGATTCCTAAAGACAGTAGTTCTAGAATTATCCCTCTTGCCTCATCTATTATGATGCCAAAGCTTTGACTATATCCTGATGATCTGCTCACTTCCTGTATTCGACAAGCAGTTACTGAATGCTTATTATACCCGGACCACTGTTAGATACAGCCTCCACCCTCAAGGATCTCAAAATGCACTGCAGTGATTTTAAATTTTGACCACATATAATGAGGGCTGAAGAAAATACAGATTCCTTAGCTTTCCTTAGGTATTTTAAACCTGTAAAGCCAAGGGATCCCATGAATCAAGGGAGGTATATGGAAAACTATACAGGAAAATTACTCTTAAGTGAATCTGATACTCATTTATCTGTAGGAATAAACAGGCAAACCAATTACAATGGAACCAATTATACATGCCAAGATAGATTACTCATGAAAAGAAAGGCGCTAGAGGTGGGAGGCTACCCCCAAATTAGTCTTGAACACTTTCTTTTCTGGTATTTAGCATCAGCTGAATTTGCCCAGCTTTAGCTATTTCTCTAAACAACTTACAAGGACACTGAAAAGGAACACATTGGAGGTGTTAAAAACATGGTCTCTGGGGTGAGACTACTCCCTGGCATCTAAGTAGATTTGAACAAGGCACTTAACTGTGAGCTTCAGTTTCTCATCGGTAACATGGATAATAATTGTACTTACCTTTTAGGGATGCTGAGATTTTTAAAAATGCCTTGCCATGCTTGTAACATTGTCCACTGCAGAAATAATACAATAAGTGCAAACTATTAATTTTTTCTAAGAAAAGATATTTTGTCAGATGATTTTCTGAAAAACTGAAAGGTTATTACTTAAAGCATCAAAACATTTTGTAGTGTAATTTAAATTTTTTTTTTTTTTTGCATAACATCCTAACTTATTGATCAGAATAAGTGACTGCAGCTCAGCCTGTCCTGAAGGCTTAGGCTAGGGTTCTCCTCACGGCCATCAATTCTAAAGCCCTAAGATGAATAACAGGCCCATAATTCACTGATACATGGAATGGCTGCCCCTATAGGAAAGAGATTCGGATTGCATTGATTTTCTAGAAGGTAACCCTGTTCCTTCATATTCAGTAGACATATTTCTACTCTCCTGAGGACACTGAATTCAACATCCTTTGTCTGCTAAAGAATGCCAGAGGAAGCACTTCAAAGAAACTAGTTAAAACAATGTTCTCAATTTTAAAAACAATGCAAATTCAAGTGGGCTTAGATTCTTGCAGAACAAAGTAAAGAAACTAATTTCCAGGATCCTTAAATGCTCAGGCATTTTTATGCTTATTTTAACTTGATAATTTTGTACTGTGAGCTTACACTGTGGAATTTTTGTTGAATAACTGGAATAGTACTTTTTAGTCTGAATAATAAATATTCTAAACCAATAAGATTTTAGGTTTGTATCGTGCCAAATGCAAAGATGTTACACAGTATTAATTCTGAGATATTAGGTCATAAGTCAGTGTATCGGTCAGGAAAACAAAAAACAAAAAACAAAAACAAAAAACCGGAGCCCAAGTCAGATATTTCAACAGAATGCAATAGTTTCTAAGGAGTCAGAAAGCTGAGAGAATAAAGAGCAGATGGTGAGGCAATCCCTAATCAGCTGTACCACCAAGCTGCTCTCAGCCACAGGGAGAGGGTGGGGTTGCGCAAGCCTTGGACCCAGAGCTTCCGGTGAGAAGAACCACAGATGAGATCCAGCTAATTCCAGAAATAACCCCTGGAGCAGAAAAAGAGATACAGGCTTCTCCCATCTTCTGACCCCATAATTTTTCCCCAGGGCCTATCAGTGGCTAGTTGGCAAGACAACAGTTGGTTAAGAGAGAAAACTGGATCTGAAAGCAAGCAGGCAAAGGTCAGCACAGTAAGGGTATAAGACAATAAATTATAATATAAGATTGACTTCCTGAAGAGCTATTACAGTGTGTTCCGATACACCCAGAGGAATGCGCTTTGTAATACCCCCAAATTAATATCCCATGATTACCAGGCCCATGGTTCCTTCATTTTCTCTAAATGCTATTGCCATAAATAAATAACATGATTAAATTAGGAAAAAAACTTGATTACATTTATTAAAACTCAACTCTTTATCTAACTTGAAAACAAAATTAAATGTCCCTCAGAAATCCAGGTACAGCTAAATATTACAAAAAGGAAAAAGAAAACTGTTTGTATTTTGGCAGTAAAGATATGTTGATGATTTGAGACAGTCTTATGTTAGAACATCCTACAGCCTGGTTGATAATTATATATTTGTGTGCCGGCTAATAGAAGTAGACAACAATTAGTAGACATGTCTTCAAAGTATTTTCTTCTCATGCACTGTGAATAGGCAAAGAAATGGGAAAAATCCTAAAATAACAACTAATGTTAATAGGGAATAGAATCTATTGTAGCTTGGGGTACCTGAGTGGCTCTGTGGGTGTGTGTCTACCTTTGGCTCAGGTCATGATCTCAGGGCCCTGGGATGGAGCCCCTCATCAGGCTCCCTGCTCAGCAGGAGGAATCTACTTCTCCATCTCCCAGTGCAGCTCCCCCTGCTTGTGCTCTCTCTCTCTCACACTCTTTCTCTCAGATAAACAAATAAAATAAAATAAAATAATTTTTAAAAAATCTATTGTAGCCTAATTTATTCAGCTTGGCCATTGTCTCAAAACTGCTCCATTCTGTACTAATGCACAACAACGTGCTGACCTTGTGGTATTCCTGTCAGACAAGGGAACCAGCAAAGTCGAACTGAAAGTGCTGGGTGAATTTCCCTCTTATTTGTTCCTGAGACAAAGTTTGAGAATTCACTAAATCTCTCTAAATACAGCTTTGCCATTTGAACAGGGGAAAGGAAGTAACTAAACTTACTCACCAGGAACCACAGTTACCCTGTTAGAAATGTATTTCAGGAGTGCTGTGAAAGGTGTAAGCCTGATGATTCACAGACCTGTACCTCTGGGGCAAATAATAAAAAAATTAAAAATAAATTAAAAATAAATAAAAATAAAAATAAAAAAATAAAACTAAGAAATGAAAGGGAAATCAATCCAACACAAAGAAGAAAGAAAAAAATAATAAAAAGAAAGAATAGTAAACAGAAAACAAAATGGTAGGAATGAATAAGTCAAAATAGAAAAGAAATGGCACAAATGTGAAATATATATTTCTATGGAAAGATAATGTCGGATTGAATTAAAAATAAATACAGCGTATATGCTAAAAAAAGAAATGTATTTCAGGGTTGTCACTAAACTCACAATATCATGTGGAGGTCGGTATAATAATAATTAATATGGTTAGAATGTACACTGTACCTTCCTAGGAACTGTCAGTAAATGAACTCAATGAATACTAAAAAAAAAAAAAAAAAAAAAAAAAAAAAAAGACAAGAGTTTTATACGGTTGAAGCAAAAGAAACTCAGAGAGGTTAAGTAATTTTTCCAAGGTCACACAGTTAAGTAGCAGAACCTGGATGTAACTTGGCCCGAGTCCCCAAAGCCAAACAGTGCCATATTTATTGTCTCTAAACATAGTATGTAGGGATATTATAAAGATCTTTTCCAGCAATACATGTGAAAGTATCTATGAAATATAAAATGCCATGCATACATAATCATTGTCATTCCTAAGTAGAGGAGAAAATATAAAAAATTACTAAAGGTGACTGTAAGAAAGACTCTAAGAAATAAATTGGGATATTATGATGAAAATTAAACTCAGTGACTTTTTATCTTTGAAAAATATTATAGAATTGATGCAACCAAATCAGGCTTTATCTCTGAGTAAAGACATGTGGCAGTTTCCCAAATGACTTAGAATAATTTCTAAACTTTTACATTAACCTATCAATCTTTATCTAACTTGGTTCCATCTAACTCTTTAATCTTGCCCTTTATTACCACCCCCAAACAATAGCTTTAAGAGCAAATGTGTCTTTTGTTATTTTTAAAAAATACAAGCTCAGTTCTGCCTTAGCTCTTCCCTCTGCCCATAAGACATTTCCTCCATGCTCTCATGGGCTGATACTTTCCTGCGTTTGAATCATTTCCTCAGAGGGGTTTACCTGGCTTCTTAGTCTAAAGTAGCCAGTTAATCTCTGGTCCATTGTCTTGTTTTCATTCTCTACTGAGAGATACTTCAGATTTTATTTTTTGTTTATTTGTTTATAACTAAAGACCTTTATACCCAATCAAAAGCAATCTACCATTGAGAGGAAGCCTTGCCTCTCTTTACTGCCTGGCATATAGTAAGTATTTACAGTTGTGGGTGGATGAATGAATTACAATTAAATCAATAAATGTAAATCTTTTGAATATAGAACACATTGTTCTAATAAGACCAAGGTTATAGGTTAGATTTCTAATTGAGGTCAATTGGCATAAACAGAGTTTCAATATTGAAAACGAATTCACCACCATAAAAATTCACAATAGGAATCAAAATCAAGTTACAAGTATAGATAAATAAACATATAGCCTCATCATTTACATCATTTAATGGAACTATATCCCCAAATGGATGTCATTTTGTTATTATTTGAGACATTACTCATAAAGGAAAACAAGTGAAAGATGTTATATGTAACATTCTATGATAATTGCAAGATAAGTATCATTTATTTAAAATTGTAAAATAGAAGAAACATGGAATTTGATAAAAATTAACCTGATTTTAACATTAATAAAAAATTTCTTTGGAGTAATGTAACATCATTTTTGAAAATAAAACAAATTATGAATATATTTGCTCCAATTTCATTTTTTTAATTTTTTGCAAAATTATTTTGGTTTGAATTCACAGTACTTACTTCATGCCCTTTACCTATAAAAGTCATACAGTTTGCTTTTGCTTTATACATGTTCATTTATATTCACATGAAACAGCTCTATTTCAAGACTTATTTTCTGTTATTTGCCTTTGTCACTATTGATGTATGAAATAGGCCATTTAACTGGAAAAAGTGTTTAAATTGAATAAGGATGACATTGACAATGAGGTGAATTTTACATGAATATATATTTAAAGTAAGATGATTTTTCCTCAGATTTACAGTAAAACCTTTTCCATAAACACAGGAGAGGTCAATAGGCTTGAGATCAAAGTAAGATTGCAGGATTTATGGTGAATTTTATACTTTCTATTTTAGCTATAAATTCAGACCCTGATGTGTCATTTCTTTCCAGTATTTCACGTGGCTGGTATGTATATAATTTTTATCTTAGTTCATTAAATAAAAAATGGGTTCTTCCAAATCAATATTTAAACTATCTTTTCATTATATTCATTTATTTTTCTGTTCAAGGGTAGTAGACAGACTAAAATGAATAGTAAGGAGGCTAGGACTCCTGTACTGACGTTGTGGCATAATGAGAGGTCACATTTTTTTTTATTAACATATAATGTATTATTTGCTTCAGGGGTACAGGTCTGTGAATCATCAGGCTTACACAATTCATAGCACTCACCATAGCACATACCCTCCCCAATGTCCATCACCCAGCCACTCTATCCCTACCTCCCCACCCTCCCCAGTAACCCTCAGTTTATTTTGTGAGATTAAGGGTCTCTTATGGTTTGTCTTCTTCCCAATCCCATCTTGCTTCCTTTTTCCCTCCCTACTTCCCATGACCCCCCGCCCTGCCCCTCAAATTTCTCATATCAGAGAGATCATATGATAATTGTCTTTCTCTGATTGACTTATTTCACTTAGCATAATACCCTCTCATTCCATCCACATCATTGCAAATGGCAAGATTTCATTTCTTTTGATAGCTACATAGTATTCCATTGTGTGTGTGTGTGTGTGTGTGTGTGTGT
>LNAC01000089.1:2433373-2492457 GCA_002007465.1 Ailurus styani | reverse complement strand
TTTATCCATTCATCTGTTGATGGACATCTAGGTTCTTTCCATAGTTTGGCTATTGTGGACATTGCTGCCATAAACATTCAGGTGCATGTGCCCCTTCGGATCACCACATTTGTATCTTTAGGGTAAATACCCAGTAGTGCGATTGCTGGGTCATAGGGTAGCTCTATTTTCAACTTTTTGAGGAAACTCCATACTGTTTTCCAGAGTGGCTGCACCAGCTTGCATGCCCACCAACAGTGTAGGAGGATTCCCCTTTCTTTTTTTTTTTTTTTTTAAAGATTTTTTTTTTTTTTTTGACACAGAGAGAGAGATTACAAGTGGGCAGAGAGGGAGGNAGTAGGCAGAGAGGCAGGCAGAGAGGCAGGGAGAGGAGGAAGCAGGCTCCCCGCTGAGCAGAGAGCCCGATGCGGGCCTCGATCCCAGGACTCTGAGATCATGACCTGAGCCGAAAGCAGAGGCTTTAACCCACTGAGCCACCCAGGCGCCCCAGGATTCCCCTTTCTCTGCATCCTCACCAACATTTGTCATTTCCTGACTTGTTAATTTTAGCCATTCTGACTGGTGTGAGGTGGTATCTCACATGCAGAAGAATGGACCATTTCCTTAAGCCACACACAAAAATAGACTCAAAATGGATGAAAGACCTCAATGTGAGATAGGAATCCATCAAAATCCTTTAGGAGAACACAGGCAGCAACCTCTTGACCTCAGTCACAGCAACTTCCTCCTAGAAACATCACCAAAGGCAAGGGAAGAAAGGGCAAAAATGAACTACTGGGACTTCATCAAGATAAAAAGCTTTTGTACAGCAAAGGAAACAGTCAACAAAACCAAAAGACAACTAAGAGAATGAGAGAATATATTTACAAATGACAAATCAGATCAAGGGCTAGTATCCAAAATCTATAAAGAACTTATCAAACTCAACAAAGAACAAAATACACAATCAAGAAATGGGTAGCAGACATGAACAGACATTTCAGCAAAGAAGACATCTAAATGGCCAACAGACACATGAAAGAGTGGTCACATTTTGAAGAATGAAACTCAGCATTTATAATGACTGCTCAAATTTAAACAGATATCTCTTGAAACTGATTAATCCAAATGTTATAGTAAGGAACATAAATTTATGGAATATTTTCCAGAGACTAGGATTCCATGGGCAAATAAACTTTGTAAATGCATAATTTTGTATCTTGCCTTGGAGAAGCAGTCACACTAATCAGTATACTAAAGGTTTTAAGAAATTCGACTGAATGATTTCTGAATATCTTTTGCATAATTTTTTTAACTTAGTTTTTACAAATTCATTTCATTAGATATATCTTTAATGCAACAATGTAATTTCTGGAGAATGTATGTTGGCAAACAATTGCTTTGATTTTTTTTCCAAGTTATTTAAACTTATTTGTGTTAAAATTATCTTTCACTATGATTATTGTATTTCTATATTTACTAGAATACGTTCTTCCCCTGATCATTCTTGATACACACATACATGCAAATATTTGTACACTCAGTAGAACATACAATATTATAATGTGACTCTCAGGTAAGATTTCACCAACATCATCATGGGCACACACACACACTATAAAAATAAATAATATCTGATTTCTATGGTGGCAAGTCAAAATTGGCCTCTGTTTGCATTGTACATCTTTGCACATTTCCTTCACCTTTTTTGACAATGACAAGCAGAGAGCTGACCACCAGCCTTCACTATGGATAAGGATAGAAAAGAAAGTTGAATTTCCATGAGAAAAGGCAAAATTACATCATTTACAAGGAAAGGAGACAGAATTGGGTAATTTGGGAGCTTGTACGTATTAGGAGGGTGGTGACTCTGGAGATAATATGACGCCAACAGCATTAGGAGAAAATGTAACAAAGCATAATATATGAGGATTCTCTGTATGAGGAACAGGATGGGTGAGATAATATTGAAGACAAGACTTATGCTCAAACACACCCATAGGTCTAAGTAGAGAGGTGTGATAATTTGCACGCTCACATATGAGGCAGAAGGAAGATTGTCTTTGAGGCAGGAGAATTTGACAGAGAAGACAATAAGGTGCTTAAAATGCTGTCAAATACCCCCCACCACACACACACACATAATCCAGAACAAATCTGTGCTCTAGAGTAAAAATCTAATCTTCCCTTTGCTAAGCAATCCTCCTAGGGTAAGTGATGAAATAAAGAATGGATTTGGTAGAGTATCTTCACTCCCCAGGTAATGTCTACAAAAGGCCATCTTTGTCAGCTCAATCACAAGTGAAGGTTGCTCATATTTCTCCTCTGTTTTTTGTTTGTTTTCTGCCCAATACTTTCCTCAGCTAGCTCACTCCACTTCGGTGTACACGTAGGTAAAAGATGTTATCTTTGATAATGTTATAATAAGAGAACTTAATTTAGTTTCTGGGATTTATACAATAATAAGTAGAATAAGAGCTCTTCTCTCTATGACCTAGAATGTTATGGTATTTCTACTTTGTTCAATAGCAAACCTTGAAAGTATATTTTAAAAGGAAAGAAAGTGTTTGCATGCAGACACACATACAACTGTGGTACAAAGGGACTGTGAGCAGTTTTGTAACAAAGTTGAAAACAAAGTTTTGGGAGTATTAAGGAGAAGATATTGATTTATTCTGACTGAAGACAAGGGAAAGGTTCACACACAAAAAAGGTAAAGTCACATCTTCCATAGCCTTGGAAAATGAGTAAGATTTTGACAGATAAAAATGTGTGGAAAAACCTACTAGATATTCTGATATTTTAAAAAATTGACAGTGCAATGTTTTTGGCAGCTTCTTTTTATTAACTTTTTTTCCTCCTCTGAGCTCTAGGCAGACATTTAGCAATTAATCTTCTGGTGCTACAATGAAATAGGCAAGTGTGATTAGAATGGTGAATAGCTCTGTGTGAGGATAAAAGATAAAAAAAGACGGAAGTGACAAGTCTAAGATCATAAAAGCAATCACTCATCAGAGATTAGAATTCCTAAATTCTAGACTTCACTATGTAACCTTTGGTCCAGTACTAGACATCACTGGGATTCTTCCGTTTACTTACCATGATGATGTCTTGGGAAAAAAGGAAGTTATAAGAGTTTGATTCTTTACCAACTATACCACAGTCTGAAAATAAACTTTCTCCAAAAAAAGAAAAATAGCTATTTCAATTTTCAGTAGAGAAAAAGATAGATTCCCAAAATGTACTTATATATACACTTGCTTTCTGAAGAATGAATTCATCTGACCCAAATTTGCCTCAAGGTCACCATTCCATTTTATCACCAACACCATCATTATTTTCATTTTATTCTTTAATAAACCCAACCTATGCAGTTACTTTTATGATAATACCAGTTTTAATTTTTATCATATTTTCTGTTGGTATTATTGTATGTTCAGAACATAAATATACTTTTCAAATCTGTTTTTTGGTAAAAGTCCATGCCTTTAGTATAGCAGATTTTCTCTCTGGCTCTAATATTTAGGAATATGTAGACTAATGATTAAGAAATTCCCCAGGAGTGAAATATGTTCTTGATAAAAGTCAAAATATTAGGCATTTGTTCAACCCAGCACAATATTCTCTAGAATAATAGAACTAATTAAACCATGAAATTATTATAAATACATATATAAAGCATGTATTTTCCCTATTCACCTTTATTAGAGGATCAAAATGCTACATTCAATTTGATATAATAATTTGAAAGAGACCTCTTTTGAAAATGGGAAAATGATATGGCATGGAACTTTCAGTAAAGATGGGGTTTCACACTCAGACTACGTAGTCATTATAGATGTATGCCTATATTTGTAACAACTTGGGGTAAAGAACACTTGACTGCTCTTTGAGTTATAATAAGTAATCTTTTCATTATCTTCACTCCTAACAAAATCTATTATAAGACCAGGTCAAGAAGCTAACCTTCACTGAATAGTAGAAATGACACAAACTAATAGATGCGGTTAGTAAATTTTAAACAGGAGAACAAAAAGTGGCTGAAGGGAGAAAGAGTAGAGGTTCCAGAACTACAAAACTCTAGTCAAGGAACAGAACATGGCCACAAAGTTATAATGGAAGGTCATGGACTAAATCCAGGAATCTTTGGTATAAAATAAGAGAGTGTCTTTATTGACTATGGGCTAAAATAGACTATCCTAGGCTCAAGAATAGAAAGGAGAAAGTAGGGATGCCTCTTTGGCTCAGTCTGTTAAGCCTATGACTTGGGCTCAGGTCATGATCTCAGGGTCCTGGATCCAGCCCAAGTTGAACTCCACACTCAGCAGGGAATCTGCTTGTCCCTTTCTCTCTCCCTTTGCTCCTCCCACAACAGCTCATGCTAGCTTGCTTTCTCTCAAAAAAAAAAAAAAAATCTAAAATATTTTTTTTAAAAAAGGGAAAAGGGGAGCAGAAAGTAAATGTTGAATGGATATTACTGATTGTTAGAATGAAGTCTGAAGGATACTGAATCTAGTTGGTGTTAAGTAAACTATGTTAATTTAGTAAATTCAGAGAGAAGTACACCCTCAGACATACTTTGTAAAGAAATCAACCAAAATGAGACAGAAAATCTTCAGAATAGTTTTTTACTTTCTAACACAACAGTGGAGCTGGGGTCACGGCAAGACTTTAATCAGATATGGTAAGTATCCACTTAAAATAGGTGCATGCACAGTTCATCCTGCTCACCATAAATGTCTTTTAAATTGAAGTATAGTTAACATACAGTGTTGTAATTTTTCATCTGTAAAGTATAATGACTCAACAACTCACTACAATTCTCAATGCACATCATGCTAAGTGTATTCTTAACCCCCTTTATCTACTTCATCCAACCTCCTACCCACTGCCCGTCTGGGGACCACAGCTTATTCTCTGTATTTAAGTGGTTATTTTTGTTTGTTGGTTTGCTTCTTTGTTTGTTTGTTTCTTTCTTTCTTTTGTTTTGTTTCTTAAATTCCACATATGAGTGAAATCCTAGGGTATTTGTCTTTCTCTGACTAACTGATTTCACTTAACATTATACCCTTTAGGTACATCTACGTTGTTGAAAATGGGAAGAGCTCATTCTTTATGATTGAGTAATATTCCACATCTTCTTTCATTATATATATACACTACATCTTCTTTATCCATTCATCTATCAGTGGACATTTGGGTAGCTTCCACATCTTGGCTATTGTAAATAATGCTGCAATAAACATAGAGGTGCATATATCTCTTTGAATTCATTTTTTCCTTTTCTTTGGATGAATGCTCAGTAATGAAATTATTGGTATATATGGTAATTCTATTTTTAGTTTTTTGAGGAATTTCCATACTCTTTACCACATTGGCTGCACCAATTTGCATTCCAATTACAAAATAAGTCTTTTGATTTTGATGACTTTAAAACTGGAAAATCCACATTAAAGAACATGTAAAGACTCACAGATTGAGGCATATATCTATAAAATATTTCAGAATGGGTTTTTGCAATGAACAAAGAATGAGATAATGTGGGGGTGGTAAGAAGAATTTGAATTTTTTTTTTTTTAAAGATTTCATTTATTCATTTCACAGAGGGAGAGAGATCACAAGGAGGCAGAGAGGCAGGCAGAGAGAGAGGGGGAAGCAGGCTCCCCGCCGAGCAGGGAGCCTGATGTGGGCCTCGATCCCAGGACCCTGAGATCATGACCTGAGCCGAAAGCAGAGGCTTCAACCCACTGAGCCACCCAGGCGCCCAAGAATTTGAATATTTTATAAACTGTAAATTTGATCTCTGTGCTCTGAAATTTTCTGGGAACTGTGTAACTTGACTCTCTGACTCTATATGATTTGCTACTTAATAAACTAAATATTTATACTTCCACTTTATATCACTTGTTCAATCTGATTCCATTACTTCATGAAGGAAAATTTAGAGGAATAAAAGTTATTGAGTTAAAAATCAATATTGTAGGGGTGCCTGGGTGACACAGTCGGTTAAGCCTCCCACTCTTGATTTTGGCTCAAGTCAAGATCTCAGGGTCCTGAGATCAAGCACTGCATGGGGGTTCTGTGCTCAGCGTGGAGTCTGCTTGGGATTCTCTCTCTCCCTCTGCCCCTTCTCCCCACTCTCTCTCTCAAATAAATAAATCATCTTTAAAAAAATTAATGAACAAATACTGTAACACTCCAAAATAACATCAAATAAAATCTATCTTTGTTTAGGGCAATTTCTACCTTTATTTAGTCATTCATATTTGATTATAATGTGGATAGACATAAAGTTGGATAGACATATATATGAAAACCATGTAAGAAGATTTTAAAATATAACTGTCTAACCTTTCCTGCCACAGTAAAATAATTTCTCTGAAACAGTTATCTATGCATTGGTGAATAAAACACTGCAAAATTTAGTGGTATAAAATAATCTACTTATTTGCATTGTGCAAGAAAGTACAAGCTTTAAATTAGAGTCATGACCCCATAACTTCTTGAAGTAGCATTTAGAGCTGTCAGAGAAGCTGGAAGTTGAGGGAGGATGTTAGAAAGGAGAGAGCCATATGGATATGATTATAAAAGTATATATACAAACTACTTGAAATCATTAGCTGGGGCTTGAACTCCAATTCTCAAAAAATAAAAATAAAACAAAATGAGGGGAAAACAATAGCTGTAAACCTGAAAAACATGATTAAAGATTTCAGAAGCTGCTTGTGACTAAGTAAACAGATTCTGGAGTTTAATTCTGCCAGGTAAGATGGGCTTTGTAAATATTTTGTTCTTTCTATTCAAGCTCAACAAGGGCTAGGACTCAGGAGTAAGAACCACATTCATACCCTAAGAGATCTGTCCAAGATATAAGATCAAAACCTAAAGCCTAAGCCACACAAAATCAACATAATCATCTGTAGTTGGATTGCCTTCTAGGACAAAACTCAAGAAATCTTAAAAGATAACAAATGTCTATAAATGTATCATCCACAATTTCCAGTATGCAAAAATAAATAAATAAATAAATAAATAAATAAATAAATAAATAAGATAAAATACATATGGGGGAAAAGAGGAAAATGTAACCTAGAGTCAAAAGAAAAATCAATCAATAGAAACAGACCAATAGAAATTAAGATTTTGGATTGAGGGTTATAAAAGAACTATGAGTAATATGTCAATGAAACTTCCAAAAATTATGGGAATATTAGATAATGATTTAGACTATTGAGAGAGATATGGACACTTAAAATAGAAATGGAAAATATGAGGAAAGAAATCTCAGTTAAGGATAAGATTACTGTAGGGCTCCTGGGTGGCTCAGTGGGTTGAGCCTCTGCCTTTGGCTCAGGTCATGATCGCAGGATCCTGGGATCGAGCCCTGCATCAGGCTCTCTGCTCAGCAGGGAGCCTGCTTCCTCCTCTCTCTCTGCCTGCCTCTCTGCCTACTTGTAATCTCTCACTCTGCCAAATAAATAAATAAAATCTTAAAAAGAAAGGATAAGATTACTGTATCAGAGAAAATCTATAAAGATATAGGTGTTTTTAAAAATGTGATTAATAATTTGAACTTCAAGGACAAAAATGGAAATATGTACTCCACACCTGTGGATTATACCTTGTTTCAAATACACAAGTAATATTATAAAAGTGAACCAAATTCTGGACATAAAGTACCCTTTAATAAATAAAAACAAACAAGCCAAAATAAAACAATAAAATATATTTTTTTACTGCAGTGTAACCTTTAAAGACATCAAATATGGTATGTAAATAGTACATGATTAAAGAACATGGATGCAAAAATTCTCAATAAAATCTACCAAATTGGGCACCTGGGTGGCTCAGTGGGTTAAAGCCTCTGCTTTCGGCTCTGGTCATGATCTCAGGGTCCTGAGATCGAGGCCCGCATCCGGCTCCCTGCTCAGTGAGGAGCCTGATCCCCCCACCCCCCTGCCTGCTTCTCTGCCTCCTTGTGATCTCTCTCCCTCTGTGAAATAAATAAAAAATCTTTAAAAAAAAATCTCCCAAATTGAATTCAATGGTATATTAAAAGAATTATTCACCAAATTAAAAAGGATTTATTCCTGGGCTGCAGGGGTGGTTCTATATTTGCAAATGAATCAGTGTGATACACCATATTAATAAAAGAAAGGGTAAAAACGATATGATCCTATCAATAGATGCAGAAAAAGCATTTGAGGGGGGCCTGGGTGGCTCAATGGGTTAAAGCCTCTGTCTTCGGCTCAGGTCATGATCTCAGGGTCCTGGGATTGAGCCCCCATGGGCTCTCTCTCAGCAGGGAGCCTCCTTCCTCCTCTCTCTCTGCCTGCCTCTCTGCCTACTTGTAATCTCTCTCTCTGTCAAATAAATAAAATCTTAAAAAATAAAAGAAAAAGCATTTGACAAAATACAGCATCCTTTACTGATAAAAACCCACAACAAAGTTAGGATAAAGGGAACATACCTCAACATCATAAAGACCATATATGAAAGACCCACAGCTAATATCCTCAATAGGGAAAAACTGAGAGCCTTTCCCGCAGGGTGAGGAACAAGACAGGGATGTCCACTCTCACCATTACTATTTAACATAGTACTGGAAGTCCTAGACTTCACAATCAGACAACAAAAAGAAAAAAAAGGCATCCAAATTGGCAAGGAAGAGAACATTTTAAAAATTAGAGGGTTTTTCCTCCTGACTGACAGAACTGGTCGGTCATAATAAAAGCATCTCAAGTAAAAAATTTAATCCAAACTGCAAATATTAGAAAAAAGAAATATTTTTTAAAAAATGAATAGACTAATATCATCTCACTTAATATAATTCACTAGTGCACTGGATAATCCCCCTTGTTTCATTTACCTGGCACTGCATAACAATGTTAACACAAACAGTGGCTTAAAAGAATGCACATTTATTATGTCACAGTTTCTGTAGGTCTGGATTCTGGACTCAGTTTAGTTGTGTCCTCTGTTCCAGAATCCACAGGCTACAATCAAGGTATTGGTTCAGGCTGCAGTCTCATCTCAGCTTGGGAAAGATCTGCCTCCAAATCCACATGGTTGTTGGCTAAGATTCAGTTTCACAAAGCCTATTGAATTGAGGGTCTGTGTTTCTTGCTAGGTTTTCGCTGTAGGTTACCGTCAGGTCCTAGCTGATTGTTGACCAGACTGCTGCCCTCAGCTCTTTGCCACTGTGGGCTTTCCCAACAGGGCTTCCTGTTCAATTTAAACCAATACAGGAGAGAGTCTCCTAACAAGACTGACTTTCCAGTATTTTGTGACATAATTGTTCTGCCTACGCTCAAGGAAAGAATACTCAAGGGTATGAGTCTAGGAGGCAGGACTATTTGGGATCCATCTCAGAATCCATCCACCATACACTCCTATTGTCTGTGTAGACCCACTCTCCATTTTCCTTCAACCAGCTACGTGTCCTGGGAGGCTGACGTTTATAGAAGGATGACTATGGGCGACACAAGAGTAGGCAATTAATTATACATGTGGAAAAACATGATATGGGAGTATCTATTCCCTTCTTTCCTTGCTATGCTTTGGCAGAGGATGCTTTATGCTACTGGAACTCAGACCTTAGGTTCATTGCTGTTAAATACAGCACCAGCATCCTTCCAAGTTCTGATAATTTTGTTGTCCCTCTCACGCTCCCTTCAGAACAAAGACTGTTAATGGATCCTAACTGTTATTAGTTTGTAGTGATTCAGTATCTCTTGTAGTCCCTAAATTGTGCCCGCTCTGTTGCCAATAACCCCTTCTTTAAAGTCTTCAATTACCTGGTGAACATGCTGTCTGTTTTCTGACTCATACAACCACATGCACAGATAACAGGGAAAAATCGTATCACATCAGTGGTTGCAGAAAAAGACCTTATACTCAATGTCCAAAATTAGTAACAGTTATACAAAAAAAATTTTTTTTAAAGTAGGAATATATCTTAGAACCAACAAGAACCAACCAAGATATCCATAAAATATAAAGTGGGTATTTGTGGTGTATTCAATGAAAAGGATAGCCTCAAAAACATTAGAGAGAATATCATGTCAGGTGGTGAACCACTGAAATACTTTCCTTAAAGATCTAGAGATGATTCAAGGATATTTCTTATCCTGATATTCAATATTGAATAAAGACAGTTAAGACAAGAAACACAAACACATATACATGCAGTAGACTGCGTGTCTACTGAGGGAAATGCCTCATTATGAACAGATATAACACATTGTGTATTATGTACCAAAAATTATTAGCCCTTATAAGAGAATTCAGCAAGGTTGATAAATTAAAAAGCAAATAGACAATCATAATATGCAGTTCTATATCTCAATTAAAAAGTATGAGAATGTAAAATTTATCATTATTAAAAGATGTGTGGATTCAAAGCGATTATAATAAAAATCCAAATTCTGTGTGTGTGCGACAGGCAGAGAGAGAGATACAGAGAGAAAAACTAGATATGACATGGAAAGCTAATGGCAATGGAAACACAGAGGATCAGGCATAGCCAAGGTACTTTTGAAGAATGCCAAGCTATGAGTTGTTCTGCTCTATATGAATTTGTATTATAAATCTGTAGTAATTAAGCCAGTGTGGTAGTAGTAAACAGATGGACAAAAGAATAGATATCTCAGGAACAGACATACAGATACATGGATCCTTGACTTAGGACAAAAGAATGCAAGGGAATACAGAAAGATACTATTTTCAACAAAAGATTTTAAGTCAACTGGATATCAAATGAGATAAAATGAATCTTGGCTTCAATCACGGAGGATACTCAGTATAAAGCACAAAAACATTTCAATATGAAAGGCAAAATAGTAAAGCTTCTGGAAAATAAAATAGAATCTGTTTTACCTTTGGAATAGGCAGATTTCAGCACAAAATATTGGCCATAAATAAAAGACTACATTAAAGTTAAAATTTAAAGTTTATGAAAAGTTCATCAAAAGACATCATTAATCAAGAGAGAATTTCAAGACTTAGAATGAGGAGAGTTATTTGCAACACACATAAGTAACAAAAAGTTCATACCTAAAATACAGTTTAATACTGTACAAACCATTAAGTAAAAGGAAGACAGCACAAAAGAAAAGTGGTTAAGAAAAGTAGACACTTTAAAATATAGATCATTCAAAATGATGAGTACATCCATCCAAAAGCAATTCCTCTCATTAACAATCAAGGAAATGGGGGCGCCTGGGTGGCTCAGTGGGTTAAAGCCTCTGCCTTCAGCTCAGGTCATGATCTCAGGGTCCTGGGATGGAGCCCCACATCCAGCTCTCTGCTCGGCAGGGAGCCTGCTTCCTCCTGTCTCTCTGCTTGCCTCTCTGCCTATTTGTGATCTCTCTCTCTCTCTGTGTCAAATAAATAAATAAAATCTTAAAAAAAAATCAAGGAAATGTATAGTAAAGACCACAAGGGGACACAAATGCATACACACTAGAATGGCATGCTCAAATAATAATGACAAACAACACACTGTGCCGATGTGGATGTTGCATGAGAATCACATACTCTGAAGATCAGAGGGCAAACAGATTATCTAACAAGTCAGACACATGTATCTCATGTCCCAGCACTCCTGTGTATAAACTCCACAAAAATGAATATATTTGTTCAACAAAAGTAATATACAAGAATGTTCAAACATCACTAATTCTAACAGCCCAAGCTGGAACCAACGCAGTTGTTCATACTCAGTAGAAGGGCTATATTGTGGAATGTTTATTCAATAAAATATTATTGCAATCACACTTCAAGGTTGAAAGCATAAAAATGAGCACAAGGAAACATGCACCTACATTTTTAGAGCATCATTTTAACCATAGCACCACCAAGAACCAACCAAGATATCCATAAAATATAAAGTGGATATTTGTGGTGTACCCATATGATGAAATATAACGTAGCCACAATTTTAAATGCATTATAGCTACAGAAGACTTGGATGAATTGTAAAAACTTAGTGCTGAGTAAAAAATTGAATATGGTATGATTCCACTTAACTAATTCTGTTAAGATGAAACCTCATTATAAAGGAAAACAAGAAAGTAGCGGTTTCTATAGAAGTTGAACAGCTCCCGTGAAACATACTTTGAAATATAACCTAAAAATTTCCCACATGATTGTAGACAAGAAAGTACAAACTTTGACTAATGCATATGTAATAGTGTCTGTATTGATGACAATAGTACTAACCAAAGGCAGTGGTAAAGTTTCTAGAAGGTAGACTTCTAAGTATAAGAGCATTGTGGCATAGAAGAAATAACAACTGACATTCAGAAATGCTTTACAGGTTATATGTTCATTATTTTTAAAAGTGAGTAGTAGAACAAGAGGGATTAAATTATGACACTTTTGTCTTAAATCTTGGGCTTCTTCAGTCTCTTGACTTGAAATCTGAAGTCCACTGACTTTAACAGCTAAGTGGGATAAGACACTCGATTCCTTAGGGATTCTCTTTTCCTACTCTAAAATGGGGATATTCTACCAGATGATCACAGGCATAAATTTTAGTTTTAAGTTTCCATTTCTACACCAGTACATCTACATATTTAATTTTCATTTTTTGAAATTCATACAGTATATTTGCCCAGTGATAAGCCAAGAGGAAACTTATAATTGTCACCAAACAGTAACTTCAGAAAAAATAGTGATTTTATATTTTTGCCAAATAATTTAAAATAATAAATTACAGGGAATCGCCAAAAAAGCTTTTTTTTTTCTTTTATGAGGATTTTTTTAAGGGAAGATAATTCTTGAAGATGATTTCTGAAATCTGAGACGATACCAGAAAGGAATGGAAATCAAATGTATTGTGATTTTTTGAACCTCGTTGAGGACCTGGGACTTTTATGCAGGCCTTCCAATAAGACTGATTGGAACCACTGCTCCTCATTTGAAGGTCATTCTCAATCATATGCGGTTTCATGCAATCTCTGCTCCACTCTTAGTTTGATCTCTCCAGGAGCAGATGACTGCATCCTCTTCTTTGCTAGTTAGAGAGAGCGAGAACTAGCTTGTGCTTTATTTTAGAAAGTGTCATTTTATGCCAGTTGATTCTTGAGACTGATGCCACCAACATCTGCAATTTAATTAGAACATTCATCCTTCAGATCATATCACTGTGACTTGCCCCCTTGTTCATTTCATTCTCTATGTATTTCGTATTTTGACCCATGGAAAGGAAAAATCTGTTCGGTGGCGCAAATACAGTTATGTAATGTTACCCTTTAGAGGTATGGAATAGGAGACACGGGGCATAACTGGCTGAACACGTGCTTCTGTTTAAAAAGTAGACAGCCAGCATGTAGAAAGTGAAGTGTCTTCTCAGCAGATACTGAACTTCCTTCCATGTAGCTGGGGACGACAGCATGTGCACTCATGATTCGCTACAACATGGAGACCTTAGGAAAACTGGCCTCCATGTTCCTCTCTCTCAGTGACACAAATGTAATTGTTAGAGCAGAAAATGACAATATAAAAACATCTGGCAGTGATTTTAAAAGACCTTAATTTTTGATATAACAGGAGCAGCCTCTTTGATGCACAAGATTCCTAGATATCCAGTTAATGGATGTTTCTAGTCTCTGTAGTTTTGGGAAGTTTGATGTCAATTGAAGCCACAGAGCTATGGAAAAAAAAAAGCCAAAAACTCATCATGAAATTCAACCTAATATAAATAGTCATGTGATATAATTAGATAGGTGCCAAGATTACCTACCTCCCCCTCACAACTGCAGTAATCCCTACTTTTACCTTCATGGCTGCATGAAGGATGTAGCAGAGACAACTAGAAGAAAATGGGCAAAAGAGAGTGACTTCCAAGGTTATTGAGTCTGACTTTTACAAAGCAGTCATAAAGGCAAAACACTGGAATGATTTGTTATCAGGGCCAGAAGCTATTGAAAATGTTTAGAAGGATTATACTTCTGAAATGACAATGAGAAGCTTTTTCTAAGTAGATACAAAAAGCTGCCCCATCTCATTGTCTTGGGGGGATTGCGTGTCAGATTAAATGGAATATCTTGCACTACTCTGGGGTTTTGATTTATGAGACTATTGTGTACTGGAATAATTGGGAGAATTTCAAAGAATATATGGAGGCTTTGGGTAAAACAATAAAGGAATTCTTCCCTCCTAAGTTTAAGAACATTACAGGAAACATTCATCACTGTGGGTTTCTGCAGATCAATTCCTGAGTCATAGACCTGCTGCTGTCTGAGGCTTGGGGCCAGGTGAAATTGGGAATTCCTTTCCCATTAGAGTGAAACTCTGAGAATTCCAGGATTTTTTTGGTTTTAATAGGGTTGAGAAATACAAATATATAAGGATATATCTGTTAACTTCATCTCTTACTTGAAGAAAAAACAGTTATTAGTCCTAAGAACAAAGAAAGCACTAACTGAGGGTCAGTACAATTCTCTAGGTATATAATACTCACAGCTCGTTTTTGGAAAGATTTTAATAAAATTAAGTATTAGCTTCTGGAATTGCAGAATGATGCAAATTTTCATATCTTTGTTTTCAGTCTTCTGAGCTCAATATTGTGCAATTGGAATATAAATGTAACAATGAAATATTCACTGACTGGTGTTACATTTTTGTAAAGGCATTATGCCTATACTTTGACTATAAATAGATATGTAAGATCGAATTTAATGAACTACCTGAACATTCCCATTTGTTGTAATTTCTTAAAATGAATTCATAAATGATGGGACCAGTACTGTTAATGACCTTATTCAAAGAATCTGTGGCAAGTCATTCCAACAAATCCCTTCTGTTATATTCAATCTAACATTTGCATTTAAATACAATATTTTGCATTTACTGTCTTTGCTTTGAGAAATGAAAAAAAAAGTCATACTGAGGTTTTGGAAAATATAAGCATAAAAACTAAACAAAAGTACCATTTTTATTTGCATAGAATATTCAAAAGCTTTAAACAAAGCTAAATCCATTTTTTCAAACAGAATGAAAATTTGTTTTGATTAGTTTTCTTTATTGCTATGGAGTGGTAATTCCACAGATATATTTTATTATCAATTCAAAGAAAAATGGACACTACTATATACAGGAAAATATATTTTGATCTATGCCTTAGGCTTCACGAGAATTATATCACATTTATAGGGATTTTTCCATTTTGGTAAATACAATAATATTTGTTAAGTTTATACTGGAAGCTTCAAATCCCTACATGTAAACGTGATACTGTTCTCAAAAGCAAAAAACTTCCTTTTCCTTTACAAAAATCAACCAATTTACCTTAATCTAGCACTAAACTGCAAAGTATAATTATTTTGATGATTGCTTTGTTCAGAAGTCTAGAAATAACTCTGGGGTGAGGATGGTTAATGAGTATAACACATTAACCCATATTTATGTTTCTTTTAAGAAATGAGATTGTGATTTCTATTTAGATTACAATCACCATGACTGCACATTACTGATTTATCATCAACATGATCTATACTGATAGCCTCAATGGTATTACAATAACAGCATTTATAAACAGAGACCCAATAGTCTGAAGTAAAGTCTAAACTCCTCATATCTCAAAACCGTAGTACAGTTTTAAGAAATGAGGGTGAGGTGCTTAAGATCATTGTCAAGCTGTAACTCTGTAATTTAATTTGCTTACATTAGTGGTTCTCAAAGTTTGTCCAATTATTTTTCAGTGAGTCTCAAAATTTCCTCCAGATATGTTATTGGTGAGAGTCTAGTAGTTCTTACCACTAAAAAAAAAAAAAAAAAAAAAAAAAAAAAGGGGGGGGGGGGGNGGGAGGGAGGGAGGCATCATAAAAAGTTTGTGCCCTGTTACGAGCTGAATGTGTCCCTCCAAAATTCACATGATGAATCTTAATCCTTAATGTGATATGGGGCCTCTGGAAGGTAATTAGGTTTAGATTAGGTGTATAAGGATGATAGGATTAGTGCCCTTATAGAGAGAGGAAAAGAGACAGACCAAGGAAAGGTCCTGCAAGTACACTATGAGAAAGTGGTCATCCGTAAACCAGGGTGAAGGCCTCCATCAAGAACTGAATCTTCCAACACCTTGGCCTTGGCTTCTCCGGTCTTCAGGAGAGAACTATGAACTGTTCATGGCATTTTGTTGTAACAGCTGATTAAGACATGCACTATTGGTATTCCTGCTACTATTATTAGCCTAGAAAAATGAATTCTTTCCTATGTCATTTGATGCTACATTAGTCAGGGTGCTCCGGAGAAACCAAACCAATAGGATAGAGAGAGACATATATAATAGGAGATTTAAGAATGGGCTCATGCCTAAAAAAAAAAAAAAAAAAAAAAAAAAGGGGCNGAGGCCAAGAAGTCCCCATCTGCAAATTGGAGAACCAGGAAAGCCAATGGTATAATCCCATCTGAATTCAAATTCCTGAGAATCTGGAGGCCAAGAGTGTAAGTCTTGGTCCGAGTCTGAAAACTCAAGAAACAGAAGAGCTTATGTCTGAAGGCAGAAGAAGATAAATGTCTCAGCTCAAGCAGAGAAAGTGATTTCTCCCTTCCTTCACCTTATTCAGGCCTTCAAGAGACTGGATGATGCCCACCAGCACTGGTGAGAGTAATCTTCTTTACTTGGTCTACTGTCTCAAAAGCTCATCTCTTCCTGAGACACCATCTCGGACTCATCCAGAAATGTTTTACCCATTCTCAGGGCATCCTTTAGCTCAGTCAAGGTGACACATAAAACCAGCTATCATAGGAGCTGATTGTGGATTTGAGTTAGTTCAAGTCAGGTTCTGAGAACCTAATTAAGATGAATTAGAACACTGTGTTAAAGGTAAATAGGGGATTGTGTGTCTGTGCACACATGTGTGCATGCGTGTGTGTGTGTGTGTGTGTATACTTTACTGTTGAGAGAGATCTCTGAGGTTTTTGGATATTTTAATCTAAATAATCTAAATATAATCATTTGAGGTTGATCCTCATGAGATCATGCTGAAGCTGAAATTTTAAGCAACAGCAGGGCAGAATAAACTAAACTGTGTCTAATTCATCTCACTGAGGTCTTTGTGGTGTGGATATATATGTCATAGAACTTGCTTCTAAAGATACAGCTATAAGTGCCAGAAGAGAGAGGCTTGCCCACGGAAGGATGAGGAGCACCTCTCAGGTGTAAAGAGGTCACATGGACCTTCACCTTTTCCACTTGAAGTCATCAAACTCTGAGCCTCAGGAAAAAGCCTTTCTCATTCACGGATCCACTAATCTACTGCAAACTAATGTAGGTACATGGCAAGCTGGCCTTCAGCAGCAGAGTAATGATGCAGACATGATGGGCCTTGAGGCATTCCTGAGTATAATGCTGAGTTGGAATAAGAATCCATCATTCCCATAAGCATGGAGACCTGCCCTTTTGCTTCACGACTGGTTTACTTTGTTTCATGTGTTTTAGTCTACATGACGTTCAGGGGAAGATTAAAAACATTGAATAAACTATAGTTTTCACTAGAGTAGAAATGAGGGAAGCCATACAGATACTGATCTTCTTTGCTTCGACCATTGATGTATTTTTTAAAAAATATTCAAGAGACTGAGTCATCTGAATAATTAGCTCAATAGCTTCTTACTACCAGTTCCTCTTCTGTACGAATTAAACATGTCATAAAGGACTCACGTCTTGAAAGTGAACAGAACTGAATTCTTCTGATCTAATTTTTCAATAACAATAGGAATGTTGAAATATTTTATGGGTCGTCATCTGCTTTTTCTGTATTGAGTTAAATTTGGAACCGTAGCTAAATCACCTTATAGACGTCACTTGGTGTAGTGAGGGCAGGGAAAAATTTATACATTCTGTTTCATTTCTTGTTTTTGATCATAATTTACAAAATATTAAAAATAACTATGTCAGGACATTGATTTAGAATATATTACATATGTTTCAAGAATGCAGTGGTTTTCCCAGATAATGATAAATTAAAACTTAACTTTAAAATACAAACCTTAACTTTAAAGTCAAATGTTTGTATACTTTTAGTGAATATTAAGTTGTCTCTAATGCTCTTGTTACCTCTATTTTGTCTGGTTACCTATTTTGTCTTTTATCATGGTAAGATACATGTAGCATAAAATGCACCATTTTATACACTTTTAAATGTAAAATTCAGTGGCATTAATTACAATCACAATGTTGTGCCACCATCATCCCTATTTCCAAAATTTTTAGCACTGCAAATAGAAACTTTGTACCCACTAGGCAATAACTCCCCATTCCCCTTCCCAGAACCCCCAGTAACCTCTCATTTCTCTCTCTATTAATTTGCCTATTCTGTATATTTCATATAAGTAATGTGTATATTTAAATTTTATATTTCCCTTCCATTTTCTTCGACCACTTAGATCCACATTGTGAGAGTTGGTAAGATCTTCCCAGGTGTAGTGCCTATCCCATGCCATCACCCAACGCTCCAGAAGGAGTAAGAATTTTACCAGCTTATTTGCTCTAAGAAAGAATCTATCTTTACCCAAGTTTTCATTCTCTTAGACTAGTGTCCACCAAATTAGACACTTAAATACATTGCTCCTTCCAAAGGTTTTTTAATTTATCCAGAAAAATTTGTAAAGATTTTTCTAGATATGTTTATGCCTCAATTCAATAAATACATATACATATAGTGGAAATTTCAACACCATAATCAACTGTGAAGAGCATGATTACTGCCAGAGACTTTGTCATTCCAAAGAGCACATTGCTTTGAACTAGCTGTTCTTTCGTGAACAAGTGTGTTTTGTTTTTTTGGAAATGTTTTTCAGCATGAACAAGATAGATCTAATCAGTTATGCCATGGCTTCCTTCCCATTGAATCTCTGCCCTTCTTGGATAGAAGTATTGTCCTTCCTGGGAGTGTGAGTGTCAGCATGAACAAAAGTGATCTTATCAGCTACACTGTAGCTCACTTCAGTGGGTACTGTTCTGTTCTCTTTGAAGCTCCTTACTTAATACCCTACCAACTAGAACCTAAAGTTAATGGTCTACATCTCATCCTTTTTATGTATTGACCCATGATGCGTAAATCGTTGTTCAATATTAGAATTCAAGTTATAGAATAAGATCTTCTGTTTCAACATGGGAAATAGCTTAGCTCATTCATCTTTTTGACAGCTTTCCAGCAACATGTTTCCTTGACAATCATTATTCATGGACTTTATTTGCCGAGTCCCAAATTTCTCCTTGCCATTTTAATTAGGGGTTTCTGTTCACACTATGAGAATTCAGGATGCAGGTATTGGATTCATGTACTTAATTAATAATAGCTATGACTTGGAGAAAACAAAATATTTTGAAACACAAACCTAGAAGATAAATATGTACGCGTAAACAGCGGGACTAATGCACTGTTTCATAGCTGCTACAAAGCAGCAAATTCCCATGAAGATTATTTCAATATGCTTAAGTTTCAAGATCCTAAATAGTCTTATTACATTACCTGAAGACTTAGAATAAAGCCTTGCCTCATGATTCCTAAATCTTTAAATATTACCGATGCATCTGTCATTTGATATTATTTTTATTTTTTATTTCATTTTTTAAAAGATTTTATTTATTTATTTATTTAACAGAGAGAGAGAGAGAGAGAGAGAGAGAGGCAGTGAGAGAGGGAACACAAGCGGGGGGAGTGGGAGAGAGAGAGACGAAGGCTTCCCTCCAAGCAGGGAGCCCAATGTGAGGCTTGATCCCAGGACCCGGGATCATGACCTGAGCAGAAGGTAGATGCTTAACAACTGAGCCACCCAGGTGCCCCTGATATTATTTTTAAGTTTACTGATTCATCCAAAATGCAACATAAAGAAAAGGAAATGCCATCTTAACCATTTTTCACTTTTTCCCCTGAATTTCATTCAGTTACCTGTAAACTATTTAATTATTTTCTGAGGGTTAAAAAGTGTTTTCTCAGGATATACTACTTTCCAGGTATAATAGAAAACACCCACATACTATAACTACAAGCTTAATTATGTATAACATATGACATTAATATTATTAATATAATATTATATATGCTTAAGTTAGTGAAGTTCCTCAGTTCCCTAAAGGAATTTTACTAATAATGGCTCTATAAGACAAAATGTTAAATCTGAGTTCAAATTTATCAATTAGGCTTAATTCTGTCCTATATTTTGTTTGATTTATTTGTTTTTGTATAAAAAACTATTATAGCATAGTTGAGATACAATATCAAATATCTAATATAATAACCACCACAGAAACCAATTTTCTTCTCAGCACCTTGGCATATTTCTGGAGTCAATCAATCTAAATCTGAAATTTAGATTTTCTACATCAGGCAAGAAGTAAGCAATCCATAATAGCATTTTGTTGCAAAGTTAACAAAAATACCCTGCAGACATACCCAAAATTTTCAAAAGAAAATTGAAAGAGAAGAGAGGTTTATAAGAGAAAGTAGTGATTTGTTAAAGAGTTGTGCCTTGTGTCAAGATAATGAGACAAAAAAAAAAAGGAAAATTATTCAGGCCATTAATCAAATTATCTTTTTTAAACTTCACTTCAAGTAAAGCATTACTTTTTTCAATATAATTGATTTTCATGACTGTCATCACTAATACATTAATTAAATGACAACTGTCATCATACAATGTCTACATCTGTTTGTCTTTTCAATCAAAAAATTCCCAAGAATTTATGATTTTTAAAAGGTCAATTAATTCAAATGATAGTTTAACTATTCCAACAAAGACATGACAATATTCATTTAAAAGCCTCAGAATAGAGCTAGTGCAGACCATAGCTGTGTTCTCAAACTTCAGAATGTGTTGGAGTAACAATTAAAAAAAAAATCTTTGTGCTACTTCTGAAGGATCACCCTAAGGAAGAGAATGTCTCCTTTTGAAGGCAGGGAGGTAGAGGGAAACAGAAAGTGAAAGCCTAGATAGACACTTTGTTTCCATTACAAGGAACTTTCAAGTTTCAGGAAAACAAAATGTCCAACACTTGCAACAATTCATCCTCTGTTTGAAACAACAGTGCACAACAAAAATGAATTAACCACAGGAAAGAAAATATTCTAAAATAAAATGTTGGGTTTCTTGGCCAAGAAAAATTTATTTTCATTAAAAATATGTAAATAGTAGATACTGGATTAAAATTACTTTAGAATTTGACTAGCAAAACTATAATGAATGAGCTTCATAAAGTAAAAGTTATTTTATAGTACATCCTACATTTCTGTGTATTTAAGATTTTACAAATAAGATTTTAACTTGAAGGCAATAATCATGCAAAGAATAAAAACTCTAATCTATTTATATTAGTGTTCCCTTGAATTATGAAACCAAGAGCAGTGTTGTGTGCGTGTGTGTATATATTTTTAAATCACAGTGAAACATACTTTGGAGAAGACTATATGAGAATCAAGCTCTGAAGGTTTAAATCCTGACTCTGAGTCTTAGTAGCTGTGTGGATTTTGGGGAAAAGCTTAAATTCTTTGAGCTTCACATTATCCATCTTTTGCTAATGATAATAATAAGAAAATTCTAAGGGATTTTCTGAAAACTAAATGAATTAGTAGATACAAAGCACTTAAAATGGTTTCTAGTATTCAGTAAATAACAGGTATTTTTGCGGTTGTATGTATTATCATAATATAACAGGGCCTTAGACTAACATAACAATCATGGAAGGCCACCCAGAGGAAGTGATTTTTGAAACTGAACTTTACTTCCCCAACAAAGGGTGTGTGTTTTACTCACCCTTGCATTATTTATGTAAAATTCCACTCTCAAAAAATACTTGCTGGATTGAAATTCCTATATGATTTCAACTATCTGCACACTTTCCCCCCAAATAATACAGAAAGGCTATATATTCTTGAAGGAAGGATAAAGAACAAGAAGCCATTAAAATTTCTATGTGGCCTGTACGAGACCTTAGCCATCATGAAGCTGAGGCTCTTCATTAAAGAGATGAGAAAACTTGACCTGGAGAAGTCAAATTGCACATCAAAATATATGGCTAGTGAATGCTTACCCAGAAATTATAACCCAAGTTCCCAAATTCTCTCGTCAGTGCTGTTCCCACTAACACTCAGGATCATGAGAACTTTTAGTTTCTAATCCTCAGGTGTACAAGGGTATTGCCTTTTAACACTTAAAATAATAGTGTTCTTTCCTCTGTTGAAAATGCCTAATAAAGGGATAAATCTCCAACCAATTTCCTTGTTCTGCTGTTAAAAAACCACCTTTACCTTTCTCAGACATTATGATCTTTTTGAAAAGGAGAATCAGTGTAAAGCTTACTTGCAAGGAAAATGTCATCCAATTATATTTCAACATTTTAAGTGTTATGGATACAGGAAACAAAGTAAAAGCCATGAAAATTCTATAAAAATGTTAACCTTGAGTATTCTTAAGTTTCGGAGTCAAATGAATAGAAATGTGGTATTATTTTTTTTTTCAATAACAGCAATGCCTCTTGGCAGGATCCAGTTAGAGTAGGCCCTGATGATAAATATATTTGCTTGAAATCTCACATCTCTCTGATGACTAAAGGACATTTTGTTTTAGAGCTGACAGATATTCCAGAAATGATTTACTTCCTTTTAGCACAAGTCATCACAACATCTCAGAGACAAAGAAATTCTTTCCTATGACTCATTTTGACATAAATAAATGCCCTATTTACAAAACCTAGCAAAAAAATTCTATAGTTTATAAAATAAATTTATGGTAAAAGCCAATCAAATTAGCACAGACTGGCAAGCTTTTAAATATATTCTACATACACAGTGGAATCTATTCCACTGGTATCCATTTTCCTAAAACAAAAACAACGTATCATCCACCCAATTCATAGCAGTCTCTCAAAATTGCCTGTCTCTCTGGCTCGACTCCTGGAGTCCCTCCTCCGGTTCCTCAGTGTATTGCCAACACTTAGAACAACGCAGGAAAAACCATAAGCATCCATAAACATTTGATAAATAAATAAATGAATGAACAAATGGGTGAAGAGATCTATGGAGATTCTGTAATGATGAATAACTTGCAGGCATTGCACTTAAAACGAGGTCTTTAAATAAAAGTCTGATCACAACTCAGCAGAGAGCACCCCATTTACTAGTTGGGAATGATCTTCCGTATGTGTTTGAAAGAAAAAAAAATCAAGACAAATAATATGGATGATACATTACCATTGTGAAAGAAATGTCTATTCCAGGGGTGTCTGGGTGGCTCAGTCGGTTAAGTGCATGACTTCAGCTCAGATCATCATCTCAGGGGTTTCAGATCCACCCCTCATTACCCCAAGTTGGGCTCCACGCTCAAGCAGGGAGTCTGCTTGTCCCTCTGCCCCTCCCCCCTTCCATGCTCTTTCTCTCTCTCAAATAAATTTAAAAAACTACATATTAAAAAAAAAGAAATGTCTATTCCAGAAAATTTTAAAAATTAAGTCCTTAATTAGGGTACATTGAGTATGATTAAATTTGGGTTTGTTGCTAAAAGGAACAACTTTATAGATAAACTTGAGCTAGCTCCTATTTGTATGGTGACTCTAGTGTACTAGGATTACCCCCAAGGCTTTCTCGCATAGTTCCCAGACACCATCCATCAATAGGTTTACCATTTTGTTCTGATAAATATACTTTTCCTCTACTAAATTTCTCCTTCTAATTTTTTTCTTGTGGCTATCTACCAATAAGTAATTAGCATGCATTGTATCTTTCTGCCAGCTGTGGACATGTCATAACGATCACTGATTTTAGTTTTGACACTAGTACTCTGGAATTTGAGTTGGGAGAGTTTGTTGTTACAGGCCACAAAGTGGAACAGAAAATCAGATGGGAGAGTTTACATTTTAGATAATAGAATTTACATTTAAAAAAATTTCGCTGAAATTCTTTATGAATCTAAATCATACTTTTAACTGAGGAAAGGAAATTACTCAGTTTCACATCCTATCAGAAGATACTATGATTTGATGCAGAGTTTCAATTATGTCTGGTCCTACAGCATCCCATTTCTGCAACTTCATTGACATTGGAAAGCATTTAGCGATTCTTGGGTCTGGAAAAAAAGGTCTTAGAAATATACTTTTTACATGGACCATTATTTCATTTTTTCATTTTAAAGACATTTTATAAGGAACAAAAAGGTAATATTTATTGCTCACAATTGAATGCTCTTTGAGACAAATTTCTTTATATTGATATTAACAGAAATCTATTTATTATTTTTTCTCTGGGATCCCACTCACCTCAAGAACAGAAATCACACTTAAAAACAGATTTTTGAGGAAATAAAACTTTTACATTTTTTGGCATATTTTTGCTAAAACTTTTATATGTTACATGTTAATTAAAACATTAATTTTAAATAATCTAACAATGTAGAAATGTCACTTATCTGTCTAGATCATCTGTTCTAAAATTTTTTTCATCTCAGGAGCACTATAACAATTATACTGAAATTGAGAAACTAAAAGGGCTTTTGTTTATGTGGGTTATATATAATGATATCTACCATAATAAAAATGCAGATATTTAAAAAGTATGTTTATTAATTCATCTTAAATAACAATAATAAATACATTTCATGTTAGTGTAAATAATATACCTTTTCAGGAAAAATTACTATATTCTACTATACTCCTTTTAAGAAAAGAGAGGAAGAGGGAATCATGTTACAGTTTTGCATATTTCTCTAATCTCTAGCTTAACAGACCACAGGAAGTTTATCCTATCTGCTCGTATATTCCACCTGTTGCCTCCCACATATACATAGCTAGAAAAGTCAGGAGTATTTAAAAAGAGTTTTTAGATAATTGTAAGTATTCTTTGCTTCTATAACAGTTTGACAAGTTATGGTTTCTTAAAGGTTAACTGCAATGTAGAATGTGGATTTGATCCATGTACTTTTTGTACTCTGGTACATTAAAATCCATTTTCCTGAACTTCGAAAGGATCATTTATCCACGTATGATTTTGTAACATAATTTATGGGTCATTTGGCATACGTTGGTTCAACTGAATTATGCAGATAATCAAAATGTTGACCAACTTTCTTACATAATATCAAGACAGCACATTTGTTAATATTACCAGTGATCCCATCAGAAAAGTCTTTAAGAATCAGGAGTTTCTCAAAATCCTGGTGATGGAAACAAGTTTTCAAAAATTCTAATTTTCACTTGAAATGTTCAAACTGTTGTTCAATCTCACTCCATTGGTAATTTCAAGAAGATATCTTTTGAATACCCAAATTGAATAATTTGTGATGGCCAATCCTTGTTAAAAATGCAAATGGTAGGTATCCCATGTCAATAGTTGTTTAAAATAAAAATGGTGGTCCATGAAAAAAGCACCTAGTGTAGCCCACATCTCAAATAATTCCATGAGTGCTTCTACTCAAGGTAAACATTGTATTTCTTCTTGCAACAAATGTACTTAGTTTGTACTTAGATTTTGTTATGTAGAATTTTTACAAGACATGTACTCAAGGGTTACCGAAGTGTCAATCCCCAGAATAATAAAAAAAATAAAGAGAAGCTTCTCTAATGAGTCATAAATGATAAGATATTATTTCATAAAGTTTTATTTACATCGTACATAATTGCTTTGTATGATACCTTTTACTATCTTTTTTGTCAAAATCAAAAGTACTTCCAAAACCTACTTGGGTACAGGAAATTGTTAAGTTTAAATTTTTATCAGAATTGCTCATCCTATCATATTGGTGGTATAAATACTCTCAATCACTTATGGTTATTATTTACTTGGAGATAGAATGCCAATTTCATTTTAATATTAACCACTTATCAGATCTGTTATCATTTAGTCCTCTGGGTCATATTATACATAGAGTTTACATCATCTCTCAACATTTTTAAGAACTGCATGGATGGGGTTAAATGTTAAGAATGAGCAAAAGTTTCTAATTAGTGTTAATTTTCTATCTTGTTAACTCTAGCCAAAATTCACTAAAGAATTTCATCAGCATTCAAAAAAAAGGATAGCTTCACAATTCTTTCACATATTATTTCTATACCCTTATAGAAAAAAGCCATTTGATTTGATATTTAATTTGAATGATTTCTTATAAAATGTATTAAAGTGCTCAGATTTACACTGAAATAAACTGAATAAAATAAATGACTGCAAATAAATACAAGGTCATAGCCCCCCAGGTTGATTATGCTGAACATAGGACAGAAGTATTTATTATAACTTTGTTAATTGATTCAAAATATTTACTTCCTACAATGGTTACTGCTTCTGTTCTGGGAGAATTTATGAGAAATTTTAATAATTATGTTTTTGAGAAAAAGGAAAGACTTGAGGTCAGATAATGAGTTGTTGAAAAATTAGTGATGTTTTACTAGATAAGAGGTATATGGGGGTCTCTTAATTTTAGAGAACGAATTGATGGTTACCAGGGGAGGTGGGTAGCTGGGTGGGTTAAATAGGTGAACAGGATGAAGGAGTGCACTTGTGATGAACATTGGGTTTTGTATGGAATTGATGAGTCAGTATATTGTACACCTAAAGCTAATATAATACTGTATGTTAACAAACTGGAATGAAAAACTTAAAATAAGAAGAGGTATGGGGGAAGGGAGCTAAAATATGTACAGTTCTGACTGTGAACTGAAAGAAAAAAAAGAAAAAAGAAAGGTTTACTACCATACTAGGGTTAATAGAAACAAAATAAGTGGAAATATAAGAAAATCAGACTAAAAAAACAATAGGATATTTTCCCTTGAATGACCTAAATCACACCCTCTTACAGAATAAATTTCTTCGAAGGCATACAGCAAGGGCAAACAGCTGCAGAGGTTATTTTAAGCTAATAGTTTTAAATCATCTATTATTTTACTGAATAGTTGGCTGGGGAGTTCATTTAGAACAGTATTTGTCTGAATGTGTAGTGTTGGCAAGAATCCCTGTGGATGAATTTAATAGAAGAGCGTCTCACTGGGAGGCAAATGATTTTATTTGCCATCCAGCCAATCAGAACCCTTCCAACAGCCTGAGCATGGTGCCCCGCTTACCAGGAAGCACAGTAACACTGGCACAAGATGCCGAGCCTTCTTTTCGAGGCCATAATTAGTCATAAAACTCACACTGGAGTCAAAGGAATTAATGATCAGGAATTGTTACTTACAGACTGCATCATTTGGAAAAGAATAAATAAGCAGGACAAGATGCTGGATTTAGGATCTGTTTGCCAAAGGGCAATCAGCCCTTGCTCGGTCCATGTCTGCTTTGAAAGACTTGGGATCTCATGAACCTTTAGCATCCTCTGGTCCTCATGAGTCCCCACAATCTCATGGTAGTTGCATGTCTTCCTCCTTTGTCCCCAGAGTAGGCCTCTGAGAACTCTGATTTCCAGAAAGATACCCGGAAGCCAATCTGCTCACAAAGTCTGTTTTACAAAACCACAAACAGCCTAAGAACCTGGAAAGTAAAATGATTTCTAATTCTTATAAAGAAACCATAATTAAATTTAGCAATTCATTGGTTTTATTTAACGAAAAAGACATAAACTCAGGGAAAAAATCCAAATGACAATAATAATAATATGTTATATATATTATATGAAATATATACGTCGTGTTTCTTCCTTGTTAAGGAAAGTGCATACCTGAGTAAGTCTACTTATTTTTGTTTTAATATATAACTTCTATCCCATGATATTTGCCTTTGTAATGCTTAGGATCATAGGTGATCAGTAAGAGCATCAAGACACATAAGTATCATAGAGTCTTTTATATATATGTAATAATTATGAATGTGTACATGTCTGTATAAAAATATATGTTATTGGACTATTTTGTTTTAATTTCACAACTTACGTTCCCTTCTGGGAAAGCTATGTCTTTGACAACAGACCTGTCTTTTACCAGTGACAGATGTTAGCTCCAGAATCTAGAGTCCAGAAATTAGATCAATTCTCCAAGTATCAGCATAGATCTAGAAAATTCCCTGAGGATTCAAAGACCCATCTCCCACCAACTGCAATAAGGTCCCTTGGGGTACCTCCTTTCTCCAAAAGCCCAGGTCCCATTTTGAAAAAGCAAAGAAAAGAATCTTGAAAGAGTTAGGTGTTAAATCTATAGAAACTAAGGATTTACTCAACGAGGCCAATTCAAATACTCTCTTACGTTTCTAAGTTTGTTGGAATGGACTGTGTTTACTTCCCCTTTACCACCTCTCAGGTGGTGGATTTCTGTCTGGCTGCCCCTCAGAAGTTTGGGTCTTCCTAAGTCCTGTCTCTCATATTGGTGCCTACTGATTAAGACGTCTGTGCAGTGGCTTCCAGTGGATCACGTTCCCAAGAATATCAGTGACAAGCTTTCTCAAATGTACTTAGAGAAACTTATGAGTCTGATATCAAGATATGATATAATTCATATTAATTTTGAGTTATTTTTTGATAATGCTCTTTCTCCAGTGCATTTGAATAGAGAATAAAAACTGTGGGTAAAAAGAAAAAAAACCAAAATGACTTGTCTATGCCCAATGTGCAGTATTAGTCATTCCAAGACCCAAAAGTTGAGCCGCCATGACTATCTTTATTTCTCTTTGTAGAAATTTGTATACTAAAACCTTGCACTCTTCAGTGGCCATTGACACTACCCTTCACCCAGGATAGGAAATGGCAAAGTAGTCAGCAGCAAGGAAATGAACCGAAAGGTGAAAAATACCAGACTACTGGTGACATTTTAGTAGGGGGACTTTATTCTCCAGACGAAAGGGAAAGAATAAAATCCTTTAAGGAAGAGAAAGATACAATCATTTCATTTAAGACAGAACACTTGAGAGGAGTGTTGAGGAGTAGGATAAAATGGAGGGATTAAAGTTTAGAGGTAGGGAGACTATTTGGGAAATCAGTTTAATAGTTCATGTAAGAGAGGATGAAGACCTGAACCAAGGCAGAACTGGTGAGGAGAAGGAGGAAGCTATAGCCATCAGAAGTGTCAATGTCTTCAACTTGAATTTAAGGGTTAGTCTCAATTTGCTTAGGACTACCTACATGTCTGCCTATGTCTCTCCTTCATTACATTTATCATGGTAGAAGATGCAGGAAGAGAAACATATTTATCAAAATAGTCATGGGGGGAGCTATTCTATAAAATTTGGAGTTGGAAATACTATGTATGTAATTAGTTATGTTAATTTTTAAAAAGATTTTATTTATTTATTTGTTTGTTTGTTTGTTTGTTTATTTATTTAGTAAAGAGAGATACAGCAAGAGAGGAAACACAAGCAGGGGGAGTGGGAGAGGGAGAAGCAGGTTTCCCTCTGAGCAGGGAGCCCAATGCAGGCCTCGATCCCAGGACCCGGGGATCATGACCTGAGTCGAAGGTGGACACTTAACAACGGAGCCACCCAGGCACCCCTAATTAGTTATATTAATATAAAACCTGGCGGAATGGTTGGGAAAGGGATCTTTGTGAGTCACCAGCATGGAATTCAGAGTTGAAGTGACTGAAGTTGATAATATATGGACAAAAGGTCTAAAAAGAAAAGGAGAATAATTAAAAATCTGAACACTACAGCATCTGGGTGGCTCAGTTGGTTAAGCATCTACTTTTGGCTCAGGTCATGATCTAAGGTCCTGCTCAGCAGGGAGTCTGCTTCTCCCTCTGCCTTTCCCCCACTTGCTTGTGCTCTCTCTCAAATAAATAAATAAAATCTTTTTTAAAAAATTTTAAAATATGAATACTGTTAATTGGTTATTAGTATAATTGATTCATTGGTTATTGGTATAATTGGTTATTGCCGGTTACAATGCACTTGCTATGTGTTAAACATAATTTGAAAACATAATTAGCTAATGCTTAAGCAGAAATATCTATGTTCCAGACATGTTTCTAAGTCCTTTTCTTTTTTTCTAAGTCCTTTTCATATATTAATTCATTTAATCATCACAACATCATACTTATAACATAAGTACTATCATGTTTCATGTTTTACTTTTGAGGAAACTGAGGCAGAGAGAGGTTTAGTAAGTTATCTATAATGTGACAGTGCTAGGGAGTGATGGAGCAAGCTTTAGACCCAGGAAGACTGGGATGAAAATCCATACTTTCAGCTGATACAACTTTTGGTCAATGTTAAGTCTTGCAGTGAATATAAAAGAAGCAGAAAATCTAGAAATTCCTTTGGGGAAGAGACCAGTAACGTTTCCAGGTAAAAGAAAAAGTAGTTGATAAAGAATTCTTCAACCCAAATTATCTGACCTAGACATTATACATTACATTGACAACAGGAAATTTCCAGCTCTGAAGTTTGGTCTCAAACTGAGGTAATATAAATGCCCTCAAAATGACAATTATAAAACACAATCCAAAAGAGAATACAATGCATGGCTTCCAGACGGTGGTGAATACTGCAGGTGAGAGAAGGGAGCGTGAGGTGGGGGTAGGACAACCTTTCATGACCACATTAAAATCACTTTTCACTTTTCTTCTGATCCCTATGTAAGAATGAATAAAACTAATACATTTTCCTCAGGCAGTTTTCGACATACATGAAGCCTGTTCTTATGGAGAAATTACTTCTGTTCTGAATGGTCCCATTAACTATCAGAAAGCCTGCTTCCCCCTTGATGACATCTGTGCTTAATTTTCTGCATTGCAAATTTGACATTTTTCTTAAAAAAGTTTTATAGAGACTAAGAAAGTTGTTGTGAACTTTATTTTTGATGAATCACCACATGAATCACCATTGGATTCCCGAGTGTCCCTATTTTCCTTCTTTATTTGGGCCTTTAATCTCAGTACATTTACTCCCAAGGTCTCCAAACTCAGCCAGCCACCCTAGGTCTTACCTATGACTGCCCAAGGCCCACATGCTACAGTCAACAATTCCAGTGGGAAAAATAATGTTTACTTCTTTATAAGTGATAACTCAGCACAAAGCAGTGATGGGATTCTCCATCACCTGCCATTTCTAAACCAACAGCATCCATCAATAAATCTCTTTGTGATGAATCCTTACAGAACCAGAATGTCACAAATGCCTTAAATTCTATGTCCACCATATTTGTCATCCATGTCTCATCCTGGTCTTTATGGTTCACATTTATTCATGATTATTATATTTCCATCAGTATGAACAGAAAAGAAACATACTATTTCTTAATGGTTCACTGCAGAAGACGATAAACTATAGGACCTAAAATGATTGTCATATTTAAATTGTTCCCAAATGCAAATCCCTGATGTCCTGTGACAGTTTTCCTTGATGAACCCAACCTATAGAGATTTTTTTTTTCTTTTCCCCAAGTGCCTTTTGCATTTATGGCTCCCGGCATAAACTTAATCACGTATATTTAAATTCTGTAGTTGTTCTCTGTGTAAATTATTTCCCCAGCAGTGCTTAATCACCTTGTCGGTAAGACCTATATTATTCTTCCTCTGTATCCCATGAAGTGCCTAGAATACTACTCAGTAGGTGCTGGAAAATGTTGATAGATTTGATTTAGCAATGTCATAAAAGGGAAATTACACAGAATATTTAATCTCTTCAACTGTTAAGCTTTCTAGACTTGAGTTCTTACTGGTGTATAAATCATTAAACTATAAATGCCAAACGTCTAGAAAGAAGAATATGCACCCTGGAACATGTGTACCCCTCAGCATCCATCTTGCTGCCCTCTAAGTTAGAAAACAAGCTCACTGAAGCCAGAGACATTGGTTTTTTGTTGTTGTTGTTCACCTCCACAACCTGATAGACAGTATCAGCCCTCAATAAATGCTTATTGAATGAAGGAAGCAAGTTCCATCAGATAATTTATGGGACGTCTTCCCAGCCCATATTCCTTTTTTCTGAGAATGAACCCTATAGGTAGTGATGCCCCTTCCATTTATGCCATAACTTATTGGACCAATAGTATACACCAAACCTAAACTGGCCAGTCAGATTGCCCCCTTATTCATGCTGAAATATTATATTAGTTGGGGGCACTGGAGTGCATTACAGCAACTGAATTGGTGGATAAAGTGAACCACAGAGTGAGGCAGCCACACACTGTTGTGGCTGCACATGGCAGGACTCCCAAGTATGATGGCTCTGAGGAAAGCTGGTCTGTAGAGACAGACAAATGGAACAAATGCCAAGAGGAGGAGAGTCAAGAGGGAAGGGTAGAGAAAGTTTGCCCCATGACCCTTTTCTAGCCCTGCTTCTAATCCCTTGAAAAGCTGATTCACCTCATAGCCTTAGTTTCCATGAGTCTCTCTTGGGCAGTAACAAGCTAGCCCTCAGGATTTCCTATAGATTATGTCACCAAAAATATTCTACTAATTCAAAATATTCAATAAAAACCATGTAATAGAGATTGAACTGAAAAAGCAGGGAGGGTATTGTGACTAATAGTCAGGTGACTTGAACTCCATTGCAGCTCTGCCACAGGTTGAGAAACCAGAGTAATAATGGTTTAGTTTCTTCATTGGTGAGTTGAGGATGCTGAACCAAATGATATCCATCCATGCTTTTATCCCCCCAAGTTTTGGGATCCTGCCATGACACCAGTCACTTCCATGAAAACTATAACATTCAATTAGCCAGTTATTTCCAAATACCGAGATAATTTATTACACATGAAGGACATACCTAGATATTTGTAGAATTCTTTAGTTTTCACCTAAATTGTTTAAAGTAAATTGGAATGGTATCCTTTCAAACTCTTTAGTTTTTCACATTCATGAAGCACCAGACTTAATTTATTTTATTCTGGGATCTTTCCAAATAACATTCATGAAATCAAAATTAGGTTTGAATAGGCTTTTCTAATCCATGTGCATGGAACACCTGTCTTTTATGTATCTACAGAAGGTTCTCGCTCATTAAAAATTTAGTATCACAACTTTATGTTCTTTTGTTTTGAATATATTAGAGTGGCTTTCCCAACAAGATTTATAAGATTTCCTGGGCACATGTAAATGCAGAAAACTTGGTAGAACACCTTGATAGCAATCAATACAGACCCAAAGGACTGAAGCTAAAAAGACAGCACATTGCAAAGAACACAATAAACATTTATTATTGCATCCAACTCTAAATATTTTAATAACCCTTTTCATACTTCCTTCTATATAGATGGACTACAGTTTTTTTTTACTAAATTTCATTTATTAAAGTTTAAAAAAAAAACAAACATTTTGAGCTCTTAACTCATCCTGTTCTTTTCTTTCTCCTGCTAAGTAGTTGTAGAATATGTCCTCTGACCCAAATCAAACGATACGAGTAAAATGATATTTATATGACACAACACTATCTACCTAAAATGCTTTAAATAATCTCTCACAACTTAGTTCAAAATACTAATTCTGTTCATACAATTATCTATCTCATGTCCTTCCAGGAAAATGCATGCTAAAAAGATGACAAAATTATGTTTCTGACCCTGAGCTCATACCCAGAGCCACCAGATAAGGACAGTGACCTAATTCATAGCATGCTACCATCAATTCTCTGTAGAGGTGACCATCCACCTCTGTGCTCAGATGCACACAAAGAGTTAAGAAGCCTATGTACAAATGAAAACCAGTTTCTACCTAGTGGGAACCAATCAGTTTGAGCCCCTAGACTCCTTTTGGTAGAGCAGAATAGTTGGTGGGTGCTCTTGGTAAGGATGTGGGAAGAGGTGGTTTACAACCGTGGATTGGAGCAAAACCAAGAGGTAGGTTAAAATGAGGACTCAGGTTAATCAACAAACATGTGCAAAGAACAAGTAGCTCAGTTTGGTTGGGTTGATATTTCATAAGGTGGTAAATAGGAAATAAATCTGGAAATTTAGATTGGAACCAGATTATAGATGGCATTGATTACCAGGCTAAGGAAACCAAAACTCAAAGTATGAATAAGACACCATGGATGATTTTTAAGTAGAGAACTGACGTATAGCAATGGAACAACGATTACCTGAGTTAATATGTCATAATCATCTACATAGGGCATGGTCCTGCATGATGAATAAGGATTAATAAGGTCTAATGTCTGGCTTTGAGTAGGAAAAATACACATGCATACAATAAAATAATAAAAAAAAATACCTGTAGTATAAGGCAAAAAAGGTTAACTTCAAAAGAAAAGGACCAAAATGCTTTGGCAATATCAGTCCCATACATTCCTTGCCTCTACATCCTTTTCCTTCTAATCAGTAACTCTAAATGGTCAATTCAGAAATAAATATGATTTTAGATAAAAATGATCAAATCCACTTTAACTCAGTACTCTGAGACTTAACAAAAATTACTTTTACTGCTCGTGCCTAATAATACCTAACAACCATTGAACATTCTCTAGATGCCACACGTACTCCTAATCACTTTACAAGCCTCATCTCATTCAAGCTTTCCAGAAACACTACATGTTAAGTTTTATCATGACCACTTTCTGAGGCTGAGAGATATTAAGGAATTTACCCAAGGCTACAAATTTATAGTTTTAGCTCTTAACCAACATACATACTGCCATTACACAATTTAAAAATACAACCTCTGACCTAGAACCCAATGCCTAAACATTACCCAGAGTTTCTCTATTTTCCCTGAAATCTCATCTTCTCCTTGTGTTCAAATTCTCTTGCACAGGCTCTGAATTTTCTCTCTTGCTTTAGTCTTTGGAGCAGGCTGAAATACTGCTCACCCATCTCCAGTACCCCATCCCACGGCACTACTCCCTGAAGGACCATCACTGTGTTGAACTCTGCAGCATGGTCATGTGACAAGTTCTGTACAATAATATTTGAGTACAAGCAACACTCATTCTGGGGAGGATCTAGAAGATCCAGAAGCAGTTTCCCATTAACACTTTTCTCCACAAGGTGGTCGATTAGTTTCATAAAGAGTTTCATCAGTGTAGTTCCCAGAATAAGAATGTGTAGGGCAAAAACAAAGTTGAGCTTCAACAGAACTCCACCAAAAACCAGACTTGGATCTCTGTCTCTACCTTTTCTTTTTCAGCTCCTGAGGTTTATGCTCCTGTCACATTAGTGTTGCTGCAAGTCACATTCCACAGGAAAAAGATCCCAAGACACTGAGATTTGTGTGGAGGACATTTATTGGGAAGTCATCGATGGAAGAGCACTTGTGACAGATAAATAAAGCAGGACTGGGCGGATGGAGAAGTTGAGCCATGATGCATTTGTGGAGAAGTCTCCAGGTAATCTACATGGAGATCTGGATCTGAAAGATGCTTCAAAATTTCCCAGTTGAAGCAAGAGGGCTGGGTTTCTGTATGCCCCCTCCATTGATCTGACATTGGACATAGCCTTCCCTCTTAAGTAAGGCATTTTCTTTGGCCTAAACAAATTCCTAAACAGGAACTTAACCATGAACAATCAGAGCTACACTTCCTGCAGTTGGGACAATATTTGTACCATTCTAATGGGGGTTTTGAACAGCATACCTCAGAATCCCCTCTAGCTAACCATAGGGAGTTCTACCCATCTGAAAAGAGCTCCCGTAGGATTCTGGTTGGTCACTTTTTCTAGGAAAAATTACACGAGGAAGGTTAGTGGGTTAACTATAGCCACTGGTCTTAAAGCCACAGGAGATACTCATCATCTCTCCTCTAGTACCCAAGCTGTATTTCCTGCATCCTTCTCTCGGGCCTTAATTGGCTTTGGGGACTTACTTAATGTGATGAACCAGACCCTCACCTCCAGTGGTTCTGTGTTCCTGTCTACGTTGTCCTTCCCAGAGTGTAGCTGATGTCTTGTCCGTTTACAATAAAGAATGAATAGAAAAGTACTAAAGGACACCCCAGAGAGTTATGTGAAGACTAAACATTTTATTCCCTGCCCCCATTGTATAGTAGAAGCTTTTCCTCAATTACCCAGGAAGGGGCCTCCTTTCTTTGTCTGCTAGTCCCTTGGGACAATGAGTCAAATGTAGCCAGGTAGTAACAATAGCTTCAAGTTTAGCAAAACTGCCATTGCATCCCTGGGTGGACATTCCCTCTCTTAAAATCAGATCTGCAGAAGCTAAGAGTCTGTGAATAAGAAGCACACATTTCTAAGTGTGTCATTGGGACTATTAGTCCTCGAGGCATGTATTAGTCTGATGGGCTACTATAACAAAATACCATAGACTAAGTGGCTTAACCAAAAGAAATTTATAGTCTCACAATCCTGGAGTCTGGAAAGTTCAAAACCAAACTTCCGGTAGGGTTAGGTCTCTGGTGAGTGTTCTTTTCCTGGATTGCAGATGACCACCTTGCTGTGTCCTCACGTGGTAAAAAGCTCTTTTGTGTCTCTTCTTACAAGGATACTCCTTCGCGATCAGGATCCTGACCTTGGCATATCAGATTGGTGAATGCTGAAGATTCAATCATCTCTGGAGCTCTCGCACTCTCACAAATAAGAACTGAGCTGGATCCTCATCTTTTTCTGCCTTCTGACTGCAGCATTTAAGAGTCTATGTGCTGCAGTAATGACTCTCTGTTCTTCATGCTTTCCCTCGTATCGGAGTTATTCACCTTCAGCCTTTGATTGACTTTCTTTGATACACTGATAATCCTCAGCAACAGCCATCCTATTTAATCACTAATTCCTCCAAACCCATGAAACACCTGATAGGGAGTACACACCAGCACATTTGCCAGTTCACCACCAGAGAAAGGTGCACGCCACGACACTTGCTCTATCTTCCACCAGATTTTTACTGCCAGCCAGTCACTGAATAATCTAGTTGGAGAACCCGATTTTAGAGTCAGCTTCCTATATGAATAGCTGGTACCAATCATCTTCATTACGAATCCCAAGACACCTGCTGAGTCTCTCAAGTTAACAAGCAAGTGGTTTATAAAGTATGAAGGGGTAAAGGGAGCAGGATTGGGCAGAGAGAAAGACTGAACTGAGATGACATTTCAGTAGAGGTCTCCCGTGGATATTATGGGGAGCTCTGAGGCTGCGAAGACCCTTGGTTTATTGCAATGGAGGCAAAGACGCCATGACTCTCTACTCCTATATCACGTCATTGGACACATTTTGCCCCTAGAAAGCAGGCATACACTTGAGCAAAGCAGTTCTGGAGAGGAACTAAGCTGTGCACAGATAGAGGAGGAGACCACCAGGAGCTGTGAGAATGAATACCAGTTCCTGAAGGAAACCACACACCAGGATAAAGTCCTCAGCTAACTTTCAGGAATATTGCTCTAAATTTGGCAAAAGTTAGTTATTTTGCTAATGGTTAAGCTCATTCAGCCCACTTAAAGGCTTTTATCTATAACCCATATCACTCATTGGCCCCAAAGCTATCCTGACACAATGAAATACAAGCTTGTTTTTGATCCCCTCCCATTCTCTCTTGACAAAACCGGACAAATGGGATGTAAAAGAAATGCCAACTTTAGTCCCTATTTAGGTCCACTAGCATAGATTAGCTGATTACAGACTTAAGGAGCTTGTTCCGTGCGGTTTTGTGTTTTAAGGACAGTCTCATGAGCCTTCAGGTTCATGCACAAGATTTATGGCAGACAAGGAACAAATATATTTTGGAGAAAAAATCTTACTTTCCAAATCATAAAGACATTAGTCACTGCTTACTTAGAAGGCCAGATAACAGTAAAATTTCCCAATTTGAGTAAATAAATATTTAGCTATTGACCACAATACACAGGATACTATGGGGAGACAGACACCACATGACAAGACTATAGGTTTTTTCTTTAGCAGACCTCATTACACAGAAACAAATCTCATTAAATAGAAGGAGAACATTAATTTATTCAATCAAACTGTTGACTAATGCCCAAATGCCAGTCACTGTCTAGACAATTTAGATGATGTAGAAATAAACAATACATGACCCTTGAGTTTAAGTTTGCAATTAACTGGGATAGCCAGAAAAAAAAAAAAAACAAAAAAAACCTAGCTTTTTAAATGAGACAGAAAAGTAGGCAGTATATAGAAAATGTTCAAGTAAAATATTGGGCAGGGTTGGGGGGTGGAGTGGCCAAATTTGTTTGAACCCAAAGTCTTTCGTGGCATACTTCATAGCTATTATCAGAGATATTTCTGGATAATAGTTACAGATACAGATGCTCACAGCACTATGAATGTAACAGCTAATGAAGCTGATCACACAGGCATATGGGTAAGCAGTTCATGAAGGCTGTAATCGACACCAGAAATTGAAGTAAATATGCCTAGAAAAGAATCCAACAGGGGGTAATGGGAAAATAATTCTTCTTCCTGGGCAAAAGGAAACTATTACCTTTAATATTTCTGCATGTATTTGTTTGATTTTTCTCTACTGATAAATGCGTGGCAGTTTACAAAGGTTATAGATACCAGCCATCTGAAATACAGATCACTGACAATAGGTGAACCAGAAAACCAATACCCTACATCTAAGGAAGGATTGATTTGTTTAACACGAAGGGAAAACTACAACACAACCTAAAGTTGAATAGAAAATGAAATTTTGACTACACCCTAAAGATGGCAATTATTAAGCTCTGAAACATCAAAGAAAAACTATGACCAGAGAAATCTTAGGCAAGTCCAAGTCTGAGAAATTCATATCCAGGGACTGATAATGAATGAATGATGTTGGATTTCATTTACTTATTGGCTAATGGTTACATTCTACCTCCACAAATATTTATTAGTGTAGCAGAGTGAAGATTATACATGCTACAGATAGTAAATTGTGAATTACTAAGGATAAAAGATATCTGAAAAATATGCATATTCATGACACTCCTAAAATATTTTCAGGACTAGAGCCCTTAAAATGGCAAATAGAGGCATGTGTTCTTATTATCAGTTGACCTTAATAGTATTAATGATACCTCAAAAGTCAGTCAGCACATTTTTTTTTCCTGATCCTTTATTGAGTTTCCTATTATTTAATATATTCAATCTTTCTTTGCCTGAATAATCAAAACCTTCTTCAAACATCAGATACATTTTAGTTCTTGGGATAACTAGAGGGTTCATGAGTATACACCATATGTTGATAACTTAAAATCAATATGTAGATTATATATATTTCCTTTTCTAAATTAAAAATACTAGAAAATATAATAAAAAGGAATAGTTTCAAAAGCAACAAACAAACATAAAATGAATTGAAACTGCTTCATTACTTTTGGTCTTCTTACCAAATTTACTCATATCCAAGCATTCCTAACCACGTTTTTCTCTAATAACTTATGGAATCACCCAGAGATTCCATTATAATCCTGAACTTGAGAGGAAATGTTTGAGAGGCCAGTCCAGCTGAGAAATACAGCAGAGTTCACACTGTACTTCTTAATGAGAGTACTTCAATCCCTGAGAAAACTTGTAAACGTATGTATAAGAGTGTTTATTCAAGGTTAAATGTCAAGTAAGAAAAGTAGTTAGCACCGAAATCACTTGGCTCATGTCTGACATTTCAGTAGTAAAAGATGATTATCCTTGACTTTAGATTACATACCTTGATTATAACTTTGATAATGTGACTATTTTAAAAATTCTCCAAATTAGCAAACCTTCTTAAACTAATCCAAAACTTGACAAATAATCTATTGCTTTCACTTCAATATTCTGATTATACTCAGCAAATCTCAAATCGGGACCTCAGTTCTAGTTTGAACTAACGTAAGTTTCCTAGTAATTATGACTCAAAATTTTAACTGTAATACAAGAGCTAAGTTAAAGAGAAAAACAATACATAGGGCTCATTAATTTTCAATGGAATTTTTTTGTTGATCCCTCCTTATATCCACTCAGTCTTGAAGAGTTCTGAGGAATGCATTTACTCCAATATCATCTAATGGGGGATCTAATTTCACGTCCACAGTTTTGTTTTAAATATACCTCATAGAAACCTACACGTTATGAAAGATGATTTTCACTGTTCCTTTTTATCAAAAAGAAGTAGCTTCATTCTAAATTTGATCAAGATTCTCTACAAGAATCTGCTCTATCAAGCCATCCCTTCTCATTACTTAGTAACAGCCTAGCAAGCACTCCAAAAATATTTGCTGAATGAACAAACACATAAACTTGGTTATTATTATTATTAAAGAGAAATAAAAAAAAATCTTCGTGCCTAGCATGGAAGAACAAAATGCAGAAATGTTTCACATTTGTAGCAAAATTATAAAGATTAATGCTCTTAAGGCCCAACTATTTTGATGAGAATATTGTCAATGTTCCATGATGATCCCTACTTGAAGAAGGGAAATGTGGAGAATATTCATTTTCCTGATAAGCCCTTTTCCAGAAGTTTTCAACGACTGAGATGATAGTTGCCTGGAAAAGATTTGCTTTTTAAATCATGAGTCTTTCCCTCACAAAGCATACAGTGATGGTAGATGCAATGATGGGCCATGGGTAGGAAGTGCTGGGCTAGAGAATGGTCAAGTTCCATGGCCCCTTTATAACTTCTCTCCTTCCTTTGAATTCTTAACTCTAGCCAACTTCTACCACGTCTGGGAACTTTGCAGCTCTTTCTTGGAATCATTGTCCATATAAAACTGATGCTCATCAGGGGTGCCTGGGTGGCTCAGTCGGTTAAGCTGCTGCCTCCGGCTCAGGTCATGATCCCAGGGTCCTGGGATCGAGTCCCGCATTGGGCTCCCTGCTCAGTGGAGAGCCTGTTTCTCCCTCTCTCTCTGCCTGTCACTCTGCCTACTTGTGCTCTCTATCTCTCTGTCAAATAAATAAATAAAAATCTTTAAACAAAACAAAACAAAACTGCTGCTCATTGTTAACTACACGTCAGCCAAGAATGTATTAAGTACCCACCGGCCAACACCTCCGTGAAATCTTTAACCTATGAACCTTAAATTCTGATTAATCGTTGCCTTAATGTTTAATGGGATGTGTATATAGTCTTCACTGTGTAATCTCTTCATTATTCCAAACTCATGCTACCTAAAAATCTAGCTTTATGTGAGGAAGATAAAGACAAAAATTATGAGTTAAGAATTTCCAGTATAGTGGAGTAAAAATAAAAGAAAGAAACTGAATTAAGGTGGCATGTGATCTATGACTATCCATACCTATGGTTAGGCAAAAAAAGATGGATGTATATTTTAACCAGGTCTTGGTGTTGCCACAAGCTGATCTAGGACCTGGTGTCGGTATTCTCCTCTTAAATGTCGACAATTTCAAGAGTATCAATATCAGACAGGGTCACTTTGTGATTATGATGGATCAAGAAAAAAACATGACCCATCCATAATAATGTTCGAACACAAAAGAAACATGAACATTGTGCAAACCACATAAGTAACCAAGTTAATATTTCTTTATTAACCATAGTTTTTCCCAGTCTAGACTTCCTTTCTTCTAGATAAAGTTTATAAAGATGTTCAATCATAGTAGTATCCTCACTTCATGACAGCAATAATCCATAGCAAAGCCCACGTCCTTAAACCCTCCCCAAATCACCTAACACAAACTCAAATCCTTCTAATACCTTCTTACTGAGACATCCCACAGTTCCCCATGCAATATGTTCTACCTTACTTCAATTTGTAAGGAACCAAACTGTTCAATTACAGATGTGTTCCTGGGGGACTTTTAGCTGGAGGGCATTGACACATCATCTATCCGACTTACCACTGTGTTTTCTTTGCATGCTAGGTGACATGTTGCTACTTTTAATCTGCTAAAAATAGTAAATGTATAGTTCACCCTGAAACCTGGACACAACTTTCCCTTGAACCCACAAATTGCTGTATGCTGTACAAGCAGGAGATAAAATGAAAATATAAAACTAAATAATAGTAGGGAGAAAAATGTCCACCTTTATCTCAGTTATTCCAAATACAGATCTAATGGGAGACGCATCCACAGCCATCCACCATGATTGCCTCCTTCTACATTTTTACTCTCAATGTGTCTGGTGGATTTTTTAAAAATCAATTACAGTTTTAGTCTCTGAAAAATGATCCCTTACTGGGGAAACTTTATTGTCATGCGTGTGATATATATTTTTGCTCTTTTTCCTTGAGAGCAGAAGAAAATTATCGTATACTCTTTAATGGAGAGTGATTTATTTCTTCATTTCACTAACGAAAGTATTTTTCAATTGGAAGAGTTATTCTGCATATTGCTATACCAGGCTCTAATAATTTATGTGATTTTTATGCTGAACCAACTGATCAATTTACATATTTATTCTTTCATCATTTTTGTTTGCTTCTGGATTTATCAATGTAATGTCAAACTTGATTCATTACACATATTTCATAAATTGTTACTCCTTTGTTTGAATCTTGAACTAGATTCCAAGGGGGGAAAATACTCTTTTTCATGCTTAACAAAGTTTGCTTCCTTTTCTGAATTTCCAAATTCCTAACTAAGCTTTGTTGACCTATTAAACAAACCCTTAATAAGTTTCTAACATGTGTTTAAATATTACCTTAAATAATAGTGTTTAGGTTTACCGACTTGGATACACCAGTTATCTTGCTTACATATAACATTACATTAACAAGTAAGTCACAATTTAGTGAAGCTGAAACTTGGAAATCAATGTATTTGAGACAAAACCACAGAATTTGACATCATCCAGAACATAATGAGATATAGCAGTATATTAGTAATTTAAATTTAAACTATGGCCATCTATAAGGCAGCCAAAAAAAGTAGTTATAATCTCAGATTGTATTAGCTTCTGGGAACCATTTTTAATGTTATTGGATGGCTTCCAGTTTCAGTGATTTTGCCTGGTTAATGGGAATAGAGGAACTAGTAGTCTTTCTAACAAAACCTTATATGTAATGTCTTGGAAAACAGCAGATTTCTAACTATTTTGTAATGGGGATTCTGTAAATAATTTTAAAAATTAATGGAGACCACAAAGAACTCTGGATGATCTATGTATCAATATTTGCTGCATTAATTATTAAAACTGAGAATTTTTAAGTTTTTATTCATTTAAAAACAATAATCTCATTACATTTTAACAAAAATAACAACAAAACCATATATTCCAAAACAAAGAATATAGTGGGAAGAGTAGTATATTTTTGCAGTTTTGCAAATCTCTTTGAATGCCTGGCAATCTATCTGTTGCAATATGTGGCTTTGGTTAAAGTAAATGAAAAAATAGATATCTAGTTGGCAAAGGGACAACTGCATTAATAGTTCTTTCACAGAATTTGGACATTATTTTGTTAACACATCAGAACTCACAATGACTAGTTGTAATAGGAAGTCTGAAATCCTAACAATTAACTTTTTGTACTCTGCTACATTATAATCTATTAATGATTTCAAGGCAGTGTATTTCTGGTTTTTTGTTTGTTTCTGTGGGGTTTTTGTTTGTTTTTGTTTTTGTACTTTGAATAGATTTTTGCTAAATTATTGCAAGATTTTGCTAACATCGTGCATTGGTCATTTAGAAAATACTGGTCCCCTCAGTTATGTGGATCATCTAAATGTTAACCCACTTCATTACACAATGTCAAAAAGTGCATTCGTCAATATCACTGGCAATCTCATGTCTCATCATAAAAATCCTCAAGTTCAGGGAGACTAAGGGTGGTAAATACACATTTTCCAGAATTCTAATTATTCCTTGAGCATTCACATTTTAACACTGGCTTCAAATACTACCAGTTACTTTCCTTGAAGTGAGAGTCTCATCTTGTTCCTTTATGAGAAAATGTCTGCAGGTACTCAGGTCTGAAAACCAGTGTCAGTTGTTTTTTCAGGTGAAAAAAGTGTTCCATGAAAAGAGCTGTTGGAATGACTCACAACCCCAAAAATTACACACGTGCTTCTTTTGGAAACAACTATCACACCTCAGTAACAGAAGTGTTTTACGTGTCCTTTACATTTCATTATCCAGAATATTACAAGGATGAATACTTCATAGGGAAGATAAAATTAAGCTTAAAACTCTGCCATGTGAGATCCTCCTCGACTGCCATAGGCAACATTTTTCACTACCTTCTTTATTTTTCTATTCCATTTTCTATGACACAATGTCCAGGCCTCTATTATATAATTTACTATGTATAATGTATGGTAATCACATGTGTCTGTACTTTCCTCATAAAATGCTGAATTTTCTAAGCTTTAGACGTTTGAATTAGCATGTAGCAAATCCTTTGTCTATAGGTTTTAGCAAACCCTCTGACAGCAGGACTTCAGAAATGGAAAAAAGAAAAAGTATTATGCTTTCTATAACAGCTGTATTAAATACCATGTAATTTTAGGTGATTCTCCCAACCACTTTAGATCTGTGCTTGAATTGAGGGTAAGGAATTATTTCTGCTTTTCCAGCACGTTATTCTTGTCCCATAAAATCTCATCTGTGTTGGAACATCTCCTTATACTGTCAGTCCCTTCACAAATGGTGTTGGAAAAACCAGATATCTGCAGGCAAAAATATTGAATGGGACCCCTATCTTACACCACTCACAAAAAAAAAAAACACAACAACAACAACTGAAAATAGATTAAAGACATAAACATAAGACCCAAAACTGTAAAACTCCTAGAAGGGAACATAGGGGAAAAACTTTTCCACATTAGTCTTAGAAATAATTTGTTGGATATGACACCAACAATACAGACAACAAAAGCAAAAATAGACAGCTGGAATTATATCAAGCTAAAACGCTTCTGCACAGCAAAGGGATCAATCAACAGAGTGAAAAGGTAACCTACAGAATCAGAGAAAATATTTGCACCATTTATCTGATAACAGATTAGTATCTAAAACATAAAAGAAGGTCCTACAACCCAATAGCAAAAATAAATAGATGACCCAATTAAAAATGGGCAAAGGACTTGAGAGATATTTCTCCAAAGTAGACATACAGTCTCCTAGGTATATGATGAGATGCTCACTGTCACTAATGACCAGGGAACTGCAAATCAAAGCCTCAATAAGATATTACCTCTCACTTGATAATAGGACTATTACCAAAAGAAAAAAAAAAAGATAAGCGTTGGCAAAGACATGGAGAAATTGGAGTGCTTGTACGCTCTTGGTAGGAATGTAAAATGGTTCAATCTCTATGGAAAAGAGCATGAGGGTGTTCATAAAAAACTTAAAAATAGAACTACCATAACTTGAAAACTGAACTACCATATGACCCAGCAATTTCACTTCTGGATGTTTCCAAAAGGACTGAAATTAGGGTCTCAAAGAGATGTTTGCCTTCTCATCTTCACTGCAGCATTATTGACAATAGCCAAAATACAGAAACAAACCCAAATTTCCAGCAGCAGATGAATGGATTTAAAAAAATCTGTTACACACATGTTATGGAATAGTATTCAGCCTTACAAAAGAAGGAAATTTTACCATTTTGCAACAACATGGGTACCTCCGAGGTACATTATGGTAAGTGAAATAGGTTTAATGTCACAGGACAAACTCTGCCTGACCTTACTTCTAAGAGGAATCTAAAATAGTCCACCTCATAGAGGCAGAGAGTAGAATGGTGGCTGCTAGAGTTGGGGTGGAGGGGAAAATGGACGGTTAAAAAACTTAACAATTTCTATGGGTTTGCTACACAACACATTGCCTATAGTTAACAATACAGGGTTTTGCACTTAAAAATTTAAGAGGGTAGATCTCATGTTAAGAATTTTTTACCACAATATGGGCACCTGAGTGGCTCAGTTGTTAAGCATCTGCCTTCGGCTCAGGTCACAATGCCAGGACCCTGGGATGGAGTCCCGCATCAGGCTTCCTACTTGGCAGGAAGCCTGCTTCTCCCTCTCCCCTGGCTTGCGTTCCCTCTCTCGCTGTCTCTTTCTCTGTCAAACAAACAAATAAATAAAATCTTAAAAAAAAAAAAAAGAATTTTACCACAAGAAAAAAAGGACAAAAAATATATATGTAATTAACCTTATTACAATATTAAGTAATAAATCATGTATTTTAATCAGAGAGAGAAAAAAAGCCCACAAAATCCACCAGAGCGAAAAGACTTATTTCCTGCTGACCACTGGCAGACTTTATGTTAGTACCAAAAATGCCAGAAAAACATATGATATTATCTTCAAAATCCCTTGGAGAAGAGCCTATTAACCTACAATTTTATACTCAGACAAACTATGATTTACTAGTGAGGACATAATAGATATTTTTGGATACGCAATGACAGATACCACTAGTACTTATCAACAAATCCTCTTCTGGACATATACAGTTCCCATATAGTTTTATTTTATTGACGAATAAATCAAGGCACAAATGGATTAAAGTAACTTGCCCAAGGTAGTAGAGCTATTAGTAGAGTGGCAAGTTATTAATAGTTATTAAGAGCGTCTAAGCTATTAAATGGTAAGTGGAAAGGCAATAATTTGAAACCACATATTTTCCAGATACAGAGTCTATATATTTAACATAATGCTAGGGGATCTCTTACAGAATATTTATCAACGATAAGAAAAATCACCTTGGAGACCAGGCATCAACAAATGCAGGGTGATCAGACTACCCTTGTTGAATGTTTCCATCTAACACATCATCTTGCTGATAAACATCTTCGTAACTGAACACTATGTTTTATGTTCCATTTCAGTGAGATAAACTATATATGTCCCACTGAGCCTTTAAGATTCTTGCTTATATCATATTCTACATGAAAATTTATGAAAAGAGAGCTCTGAAAATTTTAAGTAAAAGCTAGTCTTTTGAAGACATAAATAACTTTAATAAAACCTAAACCCTCATCTGGCCAATCACAGCCTAGAGACACATTCAAAGGAAACACAGATTTATTCCAGAAACCTCTGGGCATATTGTTCATCTACAATGTGGGTTATCTCAAAAAGGCCAGGCCAAGGGTTTTACATATTTTATCAGACAAAAATTATTTCCAGAAATTTTCTCTATACCTTACTGTGTTTTGCAGAGAGAAGAAATTACACACATGTAGAGAAAAAAAAATGGACAAAACGGACCATGCAATACAAGATTTTGAGAGAAAGAAATCCTGGTCCCTGGTGATTTTCCAGTTCTCAGAACCAGCCCACCATGTATCCTGGCTTTATTCACTGCCCTTGAGTTCCATGAGATACTCATGCTCATGGGGAAATAGAGATTGGATGATTTGATAATTCATCTAAGAGAAAGGACTCTGAGTGTAGCGAAGCAGTGGTACAGTAGCTGAAAGAATAAATGAAGGTTAGGGGACTTTTGTAAAAGTTAGGAAGGTGGTTGTATGTGATATGGAAGATCCATGAGGAAGAGAAAGACTGATGATGCAGGAAAATGGTAATAGCCAAAGGATTAAAGTCTTTGAGAAAGTCAGAAGATAGGGAATCTTGTTCCTTCAGGGAAGGACTTCCTTCTGGTAGGAGAAGGTACTCAGTTTGAAAGAGAAGATGAGTGTGCAGGTAAGACAAACAGGTATATTCTGATCTGACCAGGTGAAAAGGAGAGAGCTATTTCCTGGTAACATCTACATTGTCAGTGAAATATAAGTAATCAGCTGTAAGATGGGGGCAGTAGGACAGATAGATGGAATTTGAGAAGAGGGAAAAGTGGATATGATAGTCATGATACTAAGTGAATGAGTTAGTTTACTATAAAAACAGAGATACATTTGTAAGATCAATAGATTAAAGATCTCAGTGAGGGCACCTGGGTGGCTCAGTGGGTTAAAGCCTCTGCCTTCAGCTCAGGTCATGGTCTCAGGGTCCTGGGATCAAGGCCCGCATCAGGCTCCCTGCTCAGCGGGGAGCCTGCTTCCTCCTCTGTCTCTGCCTGTCTCTCTGCCTACTTGTGATCTCTTCCTCTCTGTCAAATAAAAAAAAAAAATCTTTAAAGATCTCAGTGAGGTAGAGTGCAATTTGCATGGCAGTGCTGGAGCAAGTTGGCAGGAATTAAATGGCTGATGTGGTTAGAAAGTGGAGCTGAGTACGAATCCAGGCTCCATCTAGTCCGGAGTGTGATCTCACTTTGAACTTGCTCTCAGCGTGTTGGACTCTGGCCCAGGAATCTGATTCCCAACGTCTAATTTATTCTTTGTCTGTTTTAGAAGGCATATCCTGCCCTACATGTGCGTACACAGAAATCACTCCGGCTCTAAAAGGAATAGAGATCATAAAAAGTAGTAGTAGCACTAGTAATAGTAGTAGTAATAGTAGTCGTAGTCGTCGTCGTCGTCGTCGTAGTAGTAGTAACAAGATTCTGAGAACTCCAGAACTGATGGATGACTGAGAGGAAAGTTCTGGGCTGACCTTCCAAAACCAACTCAGAATCACACCACAGTGCCCTGGGAAAGACAGACACTTCCACACCACAAACCCCCAACTGATGCTACTCTCAGGCCACTGCCACCAACCCCAATCCCAGCTTGGATGTGCCTCACACCACTGCCTGTTTCCTCAGGGAGCTCATTTTTCATTCAAAGCACACTATTTGTACATTTCTTTGGTGGAAGATAACTCTCCCCAGGCCTGGAGAGCTGGAAAGTATAGTACTGAGTGGTTCCGTGATGGGACTGACGAGGCCAAAACTACCCAAATGTGAGAAGGATGCATCAGTCCTCAGGAGGACTTGCAGGGTTCAATGGGAAGAGCCTCGGTTACTTCTTCTAAGAGCAAAATATCCAGTTTTCCATGTCGTTTGAAGACTTCGTTCTCTAAATAACTGTTCAAGTACTAAATACAGAAGAGTGTTCGCTAATGAGAAATTTTGGTGATGAAGTTACAAAAAGGAGAAATGAATAGCTGTTTATTCTGACCCTCTATCCACTCAGACTCAGTATAGAGAATATTTTTAAGCCATTACTTTGCCAGAAAACTTTTAAAGGCTGTTTTCATACTGTCAAACTCCTAGTTACTTAATCATCTTCCTGATTTAAAATATTTCAGTTTGAAATTTGTAGAAGGGCCAAGGCATCCTTCCTATGACAGGATCTCTAGGTTCTAGAAAACATGGTATCAACTCATGAAACTAACCTGGAAAAAAGTAATGAGTGAGTTTCAAATTCTTAAGCCAGCACCACCTGAAAAAGAGGTTACATTTTAGGAATGTTTCTTTTTGCCTCACTTACCAAATACCCGAGACAAATGCATATTTTTAGCCTAAATTTACACTATAATTACCTCCATTCTGGATCACATTGCCTCTGTATAACTGTTAATATACTACCAAAGAGAAGTTGGAGAAACACTTTGGGTAAAACATTTCTTTACCCAAGATAGAGAAACCCTATAATTTTCAGGGAGATGATTATATAAAGTCTTACCTATAATTTTATTTAATTGTACCTTTTTATTCATTTTTTCAAGCTAGATCCCTTTCTTTTTCTACCCTTGTCTCAAAAGGAAGACACTGAAACTATCTTGAAAGCAAAATGTTCAAGGATATTTACGTAGTTAACTACTCTTAATTTGTGTCTAAGATTACAGTATTTCAAACAATTAGCAGAGAAGTTAAAACTCACTCTAGTAACTCTTTTCCATAGACGCAGGTACCAAGACCATAACACATTAACCATAAAAGCATTAGTCATGGGCTACATATAAGTAAACTAATAAGACTCTATATAATAATCAGAAGTAATATGCTATCTGGCAACAAATGCAGATATAACTTTATATATTACCATCAACACATATAACTGGCAATAATAATGGACTTAAGCATTAAAATCCATTAGGAAACTTTTCATTGTTGTTGCCAAATAGAAGGAGTGTGATGGTTAAGAATGTAAATTCTAAACCAAGATTTCCTGGGTTCAAATCCAGCTCTGCAATGTCAGCTATGTCATCATCAAGTTCTTCCATATTACCGGCCTCTGTCTCCTTATCTGTAAAGTAAGTGTAACATCAATACCTACCTGACAGGACTACTGTGATATTTACATAAGAAAGTATAGATAAAGCATGTAAAGCAGTGTCTGACATGCAGTCAATTCCCTATACAGGTTGGCTTTTTATTTTTTTATTTTTATTTTTTAAAGATTTTATTTATTTATTTGACGCACAGAGAGAGATTACAAGTAGGCAAAGAGGCAGGTAAAGAGAGAGGAGGAAGCAGGATACCCGCTGAGCAGAGAGCCCAATGCGGGGCTCATCCCAGGACCCTGAGACCATGACCTGAGCCAAAGGTAGAGGCTTTAACCCACTGAGCCACCCAAGCGCCCCCAGGTCGGCTTTTTAAGTTAAATATCTATATTGTAGAAATACCCCTGGTAGTCTAGATGAAATTAATCCAGAACTCACAGGTATTTTTATGTTTATATCTTCTATTCCAGATAAAGATAAAACTATATCTTCAATGTATATTCAGTTAAAAAACTTAATGTGTTATTCATACTACTCAAAAAATCCAAAGCTTTTGCTCAAGTTCGGTTAATCGTCTAGATCAGGAGTTGACACACTTTTTCCTGCAGAGGGCCAGTTAGTTAATATCTTAGCCTTGGCAGGCCATATAGTTTCCACAGAGGTGCTCAACTCTCACTATAGTGTGAAAGCAGCCAGAGCCAACACTTCCAAAGCAGACACAGTCATGATCCCGTGAAACTTTATTAACAAAAACAAGCAGCAAGCCAGATTTGTCCCGGGGGCGTAGTTTGCTTACCCCTGCTCTAGATATGTGATAAATTGAAAACAGAGTCCTCTAATATTTAACCCTGTTTAAACTTTCCTGAGGGAAATAAATTCAGTTAAGCTAGTGGAGAATCAGGGTTCCACTGGCTGTGAGTATGCAGATCTCTAAACCTTGAATTCTGTTTTCAATAAAATGAATAGACACAGAAGTCAGAAAAATCAGTGTTTCTTGTGATTATGCACAAAGGGGAGAGATGACAGTTTACAAGACTTAGGAACTATGACTGACTGAGCAGTTCAATAGATGAAAGTCATCAGAGGAGCTCCGCTCCCATATTTATTTTCCTGTTTACCACATGAAGATCTAACATTATATATACCTGACAAAGGTACTATGAATGAGTTATTAATTTGAGAATGTTGTAACTTCTGGGATCATGCTATGATAAAAATTCCTAATAATCAAGTACATTGTTTTTAAAAGTGAAAAGCAGGTGACGACGCCTGGGTGACTCTTTTGGCTAAGCATCTGCCTTTCGCTCAGGTTATGATCCTGGGGTCCTGGGATTGAGCCCCACATTGGGCTCCCTGCTCAGTGGGGAGTCTGTTTCTCCCTCTCCCTCTGCCCCTCCACCCTGCTTGTGCACTCTCTCCCACTCTCTCTCTCTCTCAAATAAATAAAATCTTAAAAAAAAAAAAAAGGCAGACGAATCTATCCACTCAGAGTCTGAGTTGGACCTATAGTCAGGAGAGTGGTGAGCTTCCTCATGAAGTCACTGTGTTAACTGTGTCTTTCATGCAGTATGGTTACAACTTTGTGTTGCCTTTAAAAATAAAAGCTAAAAGAGAAATTGATGACTTGACATGCTAGAGAAATCTGAATATTGGCAACACAACTTAAAATGGGTGTTTTTCAAATGTTTTATTTGTTTGTTTGTTTTGCTTTAGGTTAGATTATCTAGGTAATTGCCCAAATTTCCCCTCTTAATTTCACAGAGTAGGTCACAGTCTATGCATGTGAGGAAAATCAACAACTGGAACGCTGCTGCTGTGCTTGGTTAGCTTTTCACTCTCGGAGGCACAGCACCTTCCGTGATTATCCACATGGAGAAGACGCCAACTTTGTGGGGCGGATGGGAGGGGAGACAGAACAGCTGGTCCTTCCTAAAGCAGCATCATACTTCATTCCACTCAAGGTTGATTCTGCACCATGGAGCCCAAAGTACTGAAAACGTTCATGAGGGATCTTCAAAGGACTCAGTCATCACATGTGGTTTTCAGCCAACACCCAGACCTGTGTATTTGAGGAAGAGAGCAGCTTCCTATAAGCCTCTCCTGTCCACACCAGAAAAGCTGATTATTGTGTAAAGTGAGGACAGACAGTCATGAGTCTGAAGAACAAGGTCCACTGGATTGACCCACAAAGGACTAACATTGGTATCCACTAGCGATCCTCTTCTCCAGGTGAATCCATTCTCTTTCATCTTTCTTGGGACTCAACTTGAATTCCAACCATGATCATATGTCTGTGCATTCAGGATTGGCACTTACCTACCCATGGTCTCCACAGTCAGATGACTATTCCACGGGCCATTAACTTTTGGACTGTCGTAAGCTGACTGTTGGGCCCCTGCCCAAGTCTTCCACTTTGATGATTTGCATATTTTCCAGTTCACTGTGGTCTCTTTCAGCCTCCAGAACTAACTCCTTTCTCTCATTTCTCGTCACTAGCGGCCATTTATGGATTCTCCACATGGCTCTCCATGCACATATAATAATGTTTATGATATAGACACATGAAGAATGCATCTATATTTAAAAAGTAGCATCTTACGGTTTACGTTTACCTGATTCTTGAATTTCTCACCTATAAATGCAGCAAGAAACTACTTTGTGGTCATTTACAATGTTTCTATTCCATGTGCCATGCCAATATGCATATGTGAAATAATTCAAGCCAAAAAGAGAATATAAGAACATCCTTCAACTTCAGAAATCAAAATATAACCCAAGTTCCTATCACCACTGTCTATGAATACCTAAAAGTATTACATTTTTAAAAAGTGTTTTCCCTAATATTACATATTTATAGTTGAGCAAGATATATATACAAAGCCAGTGAAATTATGACTCACTTTACGGATAACAAATAAAAAGTAGTCATGTGTGATCTAATCTGGTGGGGCTCAAATGTGGTCCATGGACCATAGCTGGTCCACCAAGTGTTACCTGTTCTCAATGAATTAAGTATAAGAATTGAGAATAAGTGTTTGAAAACATTTATGGTACTTTGAAGATTAATTTTATGTCTGTTGACTCTAAAGAGAAAAATACAGAGCAGTATTTTTATGTATTTTTAAATTTCATTTCTCATCTGCAATGGGTTAAGGGGGGAAAAAACTTGTTCTACACCAGAGGAAGTTTGAGAAGGACCACTATGCAACAAATCATCACAAGGCCTCATATCTTCACATTAGACACTACTTTTCACTCTTCTAAAACCTCTGTTGTACAATTAATAAAACAACTGAGTATGGGGAGTGGCTATGCATCTACTGTATGTTGGTCACCATGGAAATGCATAATACATCAAAAGACATTTCTAAAATCTGGCTTGGGGCATAGAACAAAGATTGAGGAAACAATTAGGAAAATCAGTTGGTAATGAAGACCTCACAGTGGCCTATAGATGAACATCATCACCAGAAGCAGTTGAAAGTACCCTCAACACCTTACTGTACTATCTCTAGCCAACAAAAAGCACAGATGAATTGCTTTGATGTTCACTTGGCACTCTCTTTAATCTAAGAAACTCTTCAAGCAGACACCAAGACTGTGGACATTTCAGCAAAATCCTTAATACTTGTGAAGCCTGTTCTTTCTTTTCCCCCTCCCTTGTACCAGCAGGTCTATTACTGCAGCAGTTTTAGAAAAGCAGAGCTGCAAAATCCCAAATCATTTATAACTTTCAGGTAAATAACAGGCGCCTTTGGAACCTCACTACGCCTCATAATAGACTTCACTTCACCTCATCAAACAATGAAAAGAGAAAACGAAACCCTCTTCTTGACAACAATTTGGACTCGGAGAGAATGTATTAAAGCAGCTGCCCTAGGACAAAAAGATATCTGTCACCCCACAATAGATGGGAACCGGCAGATCTAAGAGGGTAAGTGGGGTGCTCTTTTTGCTTATGCGTTCTACCTCACAGCTTTATCCTGAGGCCAAAGCCACCTGGCGTCCTTTGCTGTGCACGCACAAGACTGACATTTGTTTTAATCTATGAAGAAACAGACACCACAGTGGCAATGAAGTCCCAGCGGTCCTTTAGCTACTTTGCGGTTTTTCTGACATTACAGAACGGTGGCAGAAATAGAGAGATGGTCAAAATCAATTTCACATTTTAAAACAGTCCCATCTAACAGAAGTTTTCCTATTACAGGCATCATCACAGAATCACATGTAAGCAACATGTAAGTATACATTTCAGCAACAGAGAAAAGGCTACATTGTACTCACATGTACCACTTATCATGCATTTAGGTCTTTACAACTTAAGAAAGGATTTAGGAGCACCTGTGTGGCTCAGTCGGTTAGGCGTCCAATTCTTGGTTTTGGCTCACGTCATGATCTCCGGGTCATAAGATCAAGCCCCGCCACCTCTGAGTGCAGAGCCTGCTGAAGATTCTTTCTCTCTTTTCCTCTCCTTGCCCTTCGGTTCCTCCCCCTGCTCATGCTCTCCCTCTCTCTCTCTCTCTCTCTCTCGAAAACAAATATAATCTTTTTAAAAATTTGAAGGAAAAAGAGAGAGGATTTAATTTTTCACTCTCTCCCTTGTTCTTCACTCAGTTATTTGCTTTCAATAACAGAGTTGCAGATTTAAAATTGAGATAACCTAAGCATTAAGTCATAATCTCTGTATAGATTTTGACATTCCTCCAAATACTATAACCCTGAATGTAGTAAAAAATAAATGCAAAACATAATAACATGATGAGTGATTCTGACATGGATCACAGGGGAGGCAATGTTATAGGAGGCATGGAACGCAGTACAATTTTCGGAAATGTCAAGGTATTTAGGCCTGAACAATTGTAAAGCTAAGTTATTCCTATCGCAATCATTCCAGAATTTCATTATTACAACACTTCAATAATTTAATTAGAGAACAGTATATTCTAATATAAGATCCATAACTGACTTAACTTGACCATCACATATACACAAAGTTTTATGCCAGGATCTCTCTTTGATACTTAGGTATCTTTTTAAAGCATGAAGAATCAAATCCAATAAAGAAATTGGCTAACAAAGTAATTTGATCATTATATAAATAATAACCTAATCAAAGAAAAATTTCTAAAGCCTTCCTTGACGACCCCCCTAGTATCCAGCTGTGGTCTGACTGTCATCATCAGTAGACTATGAAATGTAGACTGTTTATCTGTCTGTGCCTAGTACTGTGCACAAAGCTTCACTGGTACACAGTGAACATTACATAAGTGTTTGAATAAATCCATTTGAGCTTTCTGTTTGGACTTGGATAGAAAAGATCAAAACTTTCTAATTGGAAGAAGGAGGAACGGGGGGGTTAGGTGGGGAGGAGGAAGGTGGGGAGGAAGAAAGTAAGAAAAGAAAACACCACTACTATCTAGGAATTTAGCTGAGGACAGTTTATGATAAAATTGTCTACTAAAGACTTGGGAACACAACAAAGTATGCGGATACTAGAAGAGAATAAATAGAAACAAAACTAGGGATATTTTATCAGAGAGACTAGTCTAGAAATATGACTGCTCCCAAACTTCTGAGTAACAATCAGTGTGACATATTTTCTGGTAAAACTTGTAATCTTAAAGTGATGAAGGGAGAATGTCACTCTACAGTGACCTAATTTAAGTAAGAATTGGTATGCATCCACTTCAAGGGCAAGAGATTGCTTGGAATTTTCTTCCTAACGTGCTCAACCTGCCACCAAGTGGAGACTGCCCTGAGTTGCAGACGCTTGGTCACTGGGGTGCTCTGGGCTATTTGTAAGAAACTGTGTCCCAAACCCCACCAGAACAATGCAAAGGAAGTGACAGAGGTTCTTGTGGAACCACTACTACAAAACTACACAAAAAGACTTATAGACAAACAAAACCTGTTTTCATTAACTGTGCTTCCCCTCCCCCAAATCTGGTCTAAAATTAAATTTGAAACAAATAAAGATTGTATTCAGCATTCTGCCCATCCTCTTCCTGAGCCCCTCTCCTACATCTACGGGTAAAATCATTGTCTTCATTCAGCCCAGTAGCCCTTCTGACTACAATTATGTGAGCACATCCATTATGGGCAGTCGCTCTAGATTGAAATATTTCCCTCTACGCCAGCGTAACTACCATTATTTCAAAAGCTCAGATGTCCAGAATTCCATGAAGGTGATACCATGTACATCCTTTGTTAAAATGCCATGACACAGAATAAGGCCTTGCACAATATAAATGTACATAAGTAACTGAATTACTGGAAACTAGTTTGTTTCTTTGCATATGATATTAAGAACATAAGCATTTTAATAAAGGAGTCTCACTTTGACAAATACGTTTCAATATGCTAATGATGACATCATGATGATGACGGGTGATGTTTGTGAATATTAGATTAAATATAGATAGGAATATGTTCATTACTTTTTGCTATTATGGTTTATGCTTCAGAAGTCTTTAAAAGAACAAGAACATTTATAAGCCTCCGGACTATGAGACCTATTATCCACAGTCAAAGGTCCATAACCCAGGAATTTAGACAACCATCCAGAAGTAGGTGTGATAAAGATGGTTCAAGAGGAGAAAAACGAGTCATTTTTATTAAGGAAAAGGGCTATTTCAGAAAATACGCCTAATTTACCAAGAAGCTAATCAACTACCTATTATACTAGGTTCCTATAAACACTGTCTAAACAACTTGGCTGAACTGGGCAAGATCAACTTGATTGCCATACTATTTCTCAGTGTGAAGCCAAGGTCAGCACTTTAAGATCAAATTCTGGGCCTTTATTCAGTTACCAAAACTGAGAATGCCTTGAGAAACCTAGAGGTGTGCTTCAAGGTGCAATTGAGATTTTTGAACAAGTCTTTTAAGTGTCTTTTGTCCTCACTTTCTATAGCATATTTGATCAAAAGTGTAGTCATAGTATTTGACATGAAGGTCAATAAGATGTATCATGCCTAAATGAAATGGATGAGAGAACTGAATACAGAAAAAATTAAATGTATTAGAGAAAGAAAAAAGTGGAAAAAATGGAGAGAGACACACACAATTTTACAAGTTAATAAAATGTTTAAGAATTCCAGCTTTATAAAATTAATATGCCTAGGATTTCTTTTTAAAAATCTTTTGACAGTAGAAACAAGCAAAATCACTGATACTAATTCAACTTCAGCTTCCTATTTTTAGCTTGTAATACTGAACTGTCACATCAGAAGAAATGGAAGTTCCACATAAAAACCAAAAGAACAAAGTGGAAGTAGCCTTTGCCAAATCAAAACATGCCTTTCTCTGAAAAAAGTGGGATTATTGCACTAATATGCTGTGATAGTCATCAGGGCTGACATCACACATATTCTTACTCCTTCTACTTCCAGGTGTATGGAAAGAGTCACAATAAAATGTGACAAATGACACACTTATGACATACATACTTTCCAGAGAGAAATGTAAGAGACAGTGAGTGAGCTTTACTGTGTTTTTATTTTATTTTTTCCATTCTGTATTAGCTGCAAGTGATAACAGATAAATGCTAGATGTAGTAGATAGAGTTGGGTCCTGGAGTCAAGAACAACAGTGGGGAAGACACCCTCCAAAAACCCAGACTGGTGTGTAGCACAAATAAGAAATAAACAGTATTTTGTACTATTTTAAGCCACCAAGATCTTGGCTTGTTTGTTACAAAGCCTGCTCTACATATCCTGCTGGATACATACAGAGTGTCGACATGCAAAGCTGACAAAGGCACAGATTCCAGGGGTCATAGTAAAGCACTGGTTCTAGGTGATTGAAGATTTATTAGAAGATAGTATGTTGCAAATCATTCAGACTTTACTCTTTCACTCCCTGTCTGTATGATTTTAGTTATTTTCTTCTGCCTAGCGTAGGTTTTCTGATTATTAAATAATCTATTAAAGTAAGTATTAGGCACAAAATAGACAGTCAAGATATTCCAGTTCTTCCCTTTTGTATAATCACAAAAGTCACGAAAGACTTTGAATTGAAAGTTAAATATTGGTCATTACAATAATAATATTAAAATATTGTGCTCCATGCAGCCACAAATCAAAGTATAACCTATCTTTGGGAAAGGAATGAGACTGAATGAGATTCAAAACTATATTCAGGTACAGATTTCCAATGTAGGTGTTCCACACACCAACCAGAGCAATAAAACAGACCATTATTCACAATGAAATTGAGGGCATGATACATTAAATGACAGCCAAATTGCCAGAAATAATTTCCTTATCTTTAAGATTGTGGGTAATTCAGGGTTTTTTGTTTTTGTTTTTTGTTGTAATTAACTACTAGTGGTATATGTGTGCTCATTAGACTAGTGTGAGTGACTTGGATTTGTATGTTTTCCTCTATGCTCTACAGATGCTCTGTGTGTGTAGTGATCCTGATAGACTAGGTCAGCTCTTGATCAAAAAACAACCTCTAAATCTTGGTGGCTTTGTTTTAAGATTCTTTGTGACAGGCGCCATAATGACAATACGCTTCACAGCCAAAATTCAGTGAGTTTCCATATTAGTGATAATGTCAATATTAAATATCATATAGGTACTAATATTGTATAGCTTTTATTGTATTTGTGATAATATCAAACACAGCACAAAAAAGCATAGCACAAGTGACAATAGAAATTTTAGTCTCTTCAATCACACTGTTATATAGATAATCCTCAATCTGTGCCAGTTTTGTTTATGTATATAACTAATGTGTGTAAACACATTCCAAACTAGAGTTCTAGCTGGAATGATCTCATGATACCTAAATTAGCTTCTTCATGTAACATCTGCAGCAAAAGTGCTCTATGCTAGAACACACGGAGTCTTGGAATAAAATCAAAGACTGGGCTCACCAAAATCATCAGATGAGTTCTGACAAAATTTATCAGTCATTTGGTCAAATAGTTGGCTTGACAGATAATTAGGTTGATAAACCTTTTCACTGACTAGTGGCTGAGTGGACCAAATTTACCAGCTGCTTTGACACCATGAAAACCTCTCTAACTGATGGAAAATATTCCAAACTCATAATTTGTTTGAACTACTTCCAAAACAAATTTAAAGTGTAGCACCTTATTATGATTTTCCTTAACTTACAATGCCTTTTGAGGCAGGCATGTTTATTTTCTAGCAAGTTTCTGAGAAATCCATTATTAAATTTGGCCTTATCTATTAAAAATAAGCACCCTTCTTAGATCAAAGTGAACAAGACTGATTTAAAGTATGATTTAAGTGCAGTGCATAGTTTATTCTCTCAGTTGTTACTGGGTACCTGCACAGATAGTCACGTAGAATGCTTAGGGAATGCATTTTCTTTTTTTTTTTTTTTTTTTTTTTTTTATTTATTTTTCA